>CM028755.1:881498-1027042 GCA_016801395.1 Leptodermis oblonga
ATTAGTTTGCTGATTACTCTTTTCCAGAATACAAGACTCTCGTTTCTTCTTTTTCGGTCATTTGGTGGTTTGAAACTTGTCTGAAGCAGACCTTGAGTTGTTTCTAGAAATGAACAATGCTTGGTAAATTCCTCCCTTTTTTCAAAATTTTTACTTGAATTAACTCGATTTGTGTAAAAATCCCTGTTTGTTTGTTTCTTGTGTTTTTAATTAAAGGAGGAGTGGGAAAAGAAAGTTACTTTTTCTGACTGGAATGCTCTGTTTCTGAGTTTAATTTGTTTACCAGAGATTGAACTTGATTGTAGAGAAAAGTTGGGCTTGTGAAGAGAAATCCTGGATTTTAGCTGTAATTCTCCTGGGGCAAACTTTATGGATTTGGAGACATAATCCTTAATTGTCACTAAAAAGGAAATAGGAAGGCATGTAGGATCCTTAATATTTCTTACAAGACCCAGGAAGAAGGCTCTCTTTAATTAGAATAGATAATTCATCTTTTTCTTGGATTCAATCCCAAATATTTTTCACAAAATTAGCAGTTGTTGCTTAGAATAATTTCACATTAATAAAAAACTACAATATATAAAATGATCACACCAATAAACAGTATTTATCGAATTAAAATTTAAATCAATTCTGTTAAACAGTAATTTTAGTTCTTTATATTTTCTAAAAATAATTTTGCTGGTCATTTAGATTTAGTTATTTACAATTGTCGTTTAGATTTTTAGTTATTTACAATTGTAGAATGATTTGCATGTTTTGGGTAATCTGATTGAATTGGGTATTTCATATTCTAATAGGAATTGGAATTGCAATTAATTTCCTATTTTGGGAAAAAGGTCAAGTTTCTTAATCTCTATAAATAGAGGAGAGATGTCCACCACTTACGAACGAAATATCGAATTCCTTAATTTCTTACTTGCTACTCTTCCGTTTCCTACATTCTTTTGTAACCTTTTTCCTACATTCTTTTGTAACCTTTTAATTAATTTATTATGTGTAAATTCTTAATGATGATGAAGAAGAGGTTGAAGCTGAAGTTGGGATCGGAGGATGAAAGGAAGGAGATTCACAGTGACCTCGTTGTTGATATACTAACAAGATTAGATGCTAAAACCCTGTCAAATTGTCAACGGGTTTGCAAGACCTGGTACAAAATAATCTCCGACCCGATCTTCATAAACGACCGTAAAAAATTCATGCTCAAAAACTCCAACCTGCTATTCCTGGACATTTGGCGAAGGGCATTGATTGAGGAGGAAGAAGATGATGTTTATACGTTTTCGATGTGCGACCATAATGTGATTGACAGGGAAGAAGGAGATTACGTATGTACCTCTATCGGTTCACCAACATTCGGCATAGCCAGATATATTGAATTTGGTACCCTTTTCAGGCGGACTACTTGCGATTTGATTTGTTGTACTGGTACTGATCGCAAGAGTGTTTACCTCTACAATCCTAGAACCGACGAGGTGCATACATTTCCGGCGTGCCCTGATTTTTCTCGTTTAGCCGCGTATGGATACGTAGATTCCACTCGAGAATACACGGTCGTGGCTTACACTGTCGTGGCTGGTGCTGATCCGTTCAAGAATATAGATTGGCTAAATTATCTTTTACCGATCCTAATACTGTCAGCTGGTTGGTTGAGTTGGAAAGAAATAAATGTGGAGGGTTACTTGCCGAGGAGGGCTAGCTGTTGCGGAGATGAGATTTTTATAAATAACTGTGTTTATTGGCAGATGGTAGATACCAAATTCTTTCATTGTCACTGGACCTTGAGAGTAACAAGTGCAAGTACGCAATCTTCAAATATCCTGAGGATTTCTC
The DNA here is from genome assembly GCA_016801395.1 of Leptodermis oblonga. NCBI lineage: Eukaryota > Viridiplantae > Streptophyta > Magnoliopsida > Gentianales > Rubiaceae > Leptodermis > Leptodermis oblonga. The sequence goes on from CM028755.1 coordinate 883,332, forward strand.
GCCAAGGCGAAACACAACGGCCAGTTCATTAATTCCGGTTTGATTGATTACCAAGGAAGTTTGTGCCTAGTAGATTTGGATCTTCTGACGGAGACAAAGGATCTAATAATATGGGAATTTTCTGGGAAAACCGGTTGTTGGATGAAAAAAATATCATGTTCAACATGACTTTGAAATATGTATCTTTCGTATGCATCCAAAGTCGTCGAGAGAAGGAGATATAATCTCCGTGGAAGGAGAAGAAGAAGAAGCACAGGAATGGACGAGAGTACTTCATGCTCAATCCAGAGACGAAAAGAGTTAAACGTATCGAAATTCCTTTTCCTTTTGGCCATGGCATCTTTAAGGATCTTCAACCTCCAGTCGGCAAGAAAAAACTTATATTTACTCGCGAGATCACTTTTTTATGGTAATTGATCTTTGCAGAAGATGGACCTAGTTTTTCTTGTTTATTTTGTAATATCCAAGGAATGATATTATGTCCTTCAACTTTCGATCTTTGGTTTTTTAAAAATTTTTTTATTTATAATTATTTTGTATCTTTTCATTGCATTTTCTATGTTTTAAATAATTGAAAGAATATTGAATAAAGAATTAGTTTAGAAATTTGATACCTTTAAAATGCACAATAGTCATAATCTTATTTATCGAATGTATTTAACTGTCAAAAAATATATATATATATATATTCCAAAAATTTTAAAAATATAATTTCTGATTCTGTCATTACTTCGGATCAGCTAGAATTTCAATAATTACTACATGTTGTTTGTTTAAGGTTATATAATTTAAAATATCGCATATCGTGTGTTTTCAAAACATTAGTAACATTTTTATGTATTGAAATATTGAGTGTAGAATATAAAATATCATGTGTATGTAGAACAAGAAGTATCATATGTTTTTTTCAAACACACATACCGTTTTTAGATACTAACAATTTGATTTTAGCCTCTAAAGTATTTAGTTTAATTGTTGAAATGACGTGGTTATATTACAACAATAAGTATAGTCTAAATTAAAATAAAACACGCATATCAAATTTAGCTTTTGAATTGTAAATGCCAGATCATGTGACTGTCGGAGGTAAGAGATTCCTTTAAACTATAGACCATCAATTGAGATTATGGGAAATTAACACTGATTTTCATATTAAGTATTATCTTATTATTTGAGAAGTATTAATGAAAATACTTATATAAGTATAAAAGAAAGAAGGAAAAAAAAAATTACAGCCCGATTAAAATATAATTCAGACATTGAATTTGATTTATACAATTAACTATGTAATTACATTAATAATAATTTTTAATATTAATATTATAAAAATACAATGAAATGAACATTAAAACATAGCTACAATTTGCAAATCTACTAAAATTAAAATGGGTGAGTTTGAGTTGGACAAGTGAGTGAGAAAATCATTAACGTTAATGTGGATAACAGTCTCCTGGTCCAACGTTGGGTTACTAAAACAAACTTAATAATTAATTACCACTATACACATGTCCAAAGTTGATTTAGAGATGTGGGATTTAAGTAAAGTATTTATGGATTGAGTAATGATAGTCTTAGCAATAAATTATAGAAACTTTTTGATAGCAACTCATGTGGCATGCATTCATTGGTTATATTTTTATTAATATCAAATAATTGGCCGATGAATGCATGTCACATAAGTTGCTATCAAAAAATTGTTATGATTTGTTGCTAAGTATATTGGCCATGTTCTTTTTCATCGTTTTGAAAACGATTTTGAAAACAAGTTTTGGAAAATAGTTTTATAATATAAAAAGTGTATTGAAAATGTAAAAGGTATATTCTGAATAGTAAAAAATTGTATTGGAAATGATGAAATATGATTAAAATATATTATTACTCTTATGGGATTGGAGTGCTCAATTAAGATAGGGAAGAACAATAAGGGTGCTTGTAATGGTGGGTTTAAACCCAGCTTCAGAACCTGAGTTGGGTTCATGCAAAATAGTGGACCCCACCGGTGTGGAGATTGCAGCGTATGAGTGTACTGCACGCGCGCGTGGATGGTCCCCATTTGTCTGGTGGGAGATTTTATTATTAATTTTTTTTAATAACATCAGAGCAAGCAACGTGCTCTGTATGGACTAATTGTGCACCACACATAATTATATTAATTAGGATATGGGGAATACAAAAATTAAAAGTGGACTCTTCTATTGTAACAAAAAATATTTTTCAAACTGGACCCTTCTAATGGAACAGAGGAAGTATAAATTTACCTCCTATGGTATTTTGTAATAGTTGAACTAGTTGATGAGTTGGAACTACCGATTTGGATCAACTCTGTTCTCTTGTGGCTTTGGTAGAGAATCATCACTTTTTTTTTTCCAAAACTTTACACAAAGAAACAACTTTACTTTTTCAATAATTTAAAATTAAAATTTTAAAATTTCCTCTAAATACCTACTCACATAAATTCACAAAAAAACACAATCATTACACTTTTTTATCTCTCACCTACACAAATTTCCAAAAAAAACTTCCCTCCAAAAAAAAAACTTCCCTCTAATAAAATTTCCTCTACCAAAGCCACAAGAGAACAGAGCCTTAAGACTCCGTTCTTTTTGTCTTTTTGTGATTGGATTGAGAAATTTTTTGTTAGAAAAGAATAATTCTTAGACCAACTCAAATTATGATTTGAAAATTTCATTTCACGAAAAAAAAAAGGAGTGATAAATTGTATATGACACGTCTGATGGTTCAATGAGCACCCATATTCGGTTTTAACTTCTAAAAAATTGCGGTTATCGCGTATATTTAAAATTAAGTATTGAAATATCAGGTACCATTCTTAAGTGATGTGTGTTTTGGAGTTTAACTTATGAGGTATTGCATATATATTGTTACAAGAAGTATTATGTGTATTGAATTTCAGTGTTCAAATATCGGTTTTCAGCACGTCTACAAAGAGGCCAATGCGCCGGCTGACTGGCTGGCCAAGAGAGAAAGTTCCACCCAACAATGGGCTACCTACATATCGCTTGATTCGCCAAGGGAGTTTACGGGGGTCATGCCTCCTGGACAAACAATGCAACCCAGCTGTTAAAGTGGTCCGCTAGCGTTAGGAGATTTCCTTCATGTATGTATTAATTTATGCATTATCATGGATTGCATTCACTGCACATAACCTTGTTCACGATACTATTTTTGAGGGTAGACTCATTACGTCTCCCTCTTTTGGGTGTAATTTTTTTTTTTCCATGAATTAATAAGAGGGTAGCTAATCCTGTCAGTCACTTAATTTGCTGTTTCTAAATTATTTTTTAAAATAAGTGTTAAAATATCGCAATTCATTTTTATGTGTTAAATTATTGAGTTTAATATACAAAATATAACATGTGAGTTCTCAAAATGCATGTATTATTTTCAATAATTAAAAAAGAAGAAGAACAGTTAAACTTAATGTTATGTGGTTAATTGATTGTGTTGACTCATTCAACTAGTAAGCTATGTCAGCTCGCATCAGATTCGTATTGTAGGTTGCATGAAATTTTTAATGTTAGTTTCGTGTTGATTAGTTTACGAGTTCGTATTTTCAACTCTATTTTTAACCATTTAATTTTCGGTATTATTGGAATTGATTCATTTAACTGTCGAATGCTCTTCTGATTTGTTTATATTGTGACACATCCCTATTATATTTTCGTGTAGTAAATTTGCATCCCCTTTTCAAATTCCCATTTTTTGGCGTTATGTAAGTTGCATTTATCGTATAGATTTGTTTTCTTACTATAAAAATCTTTGGGTTGACAGCAATCAGTGCGTATCGAATCTTATTACTAGTTAATCTTTTCGTTTTTTTAGGGAGCTTATTTGTTTTCCTTTATATATAATCAAACATATATTTCATTATTTAAAATATTTAGTCGATTATTAACCTATAAATAAATGCGAGCAATTTTCACACCGGAACCGATCCGGAACCGGACCGCCGGTTTTGGGAACCGGAACCGGAACCGGATGCGACTCTGGCGGTTAAGGTTCCGGTTCCTCTTGTCTGAGAACCAGGAACCGACGGGTCGGAACCGCCGGTTCCAACCCTCCGGTTCCAAAGGGTCCAACTCTCCGGTTCTAATGTGAGAACGATAAAAATAATACTCCCTCCGTCCCATTCAAAGAGTCAACTTTGAAATGTGTATAACTTATTATAGGTTGTGAGGTACAACACCTAAAATAAGTAATTTACCACCATTTTTTTCACTTATATCCTTACTTTAGAAGTAAGAGTTAATTGTCAACCATACATTGTAATGTTACTAAGGGTATATAATGTAAATAAATTTAAAGTGGACTCTTTAAATGAGACAAGATTTTGTTTTAAAAGTGGACTCTTTGAGTGAGATGGAGGGAGTAATTTTTTCATTCCTCTTGCACAAATTTGAACCACGACCTTTTGCTAGAATTGAAAGGCTTCAAACAAAGTTGATTAACCACTTTAACTATTTGTTTTTTATGAACTTCTTTCTTGTAATTATAATTATATTATATATTTAACATATAATATATATACACTATTTTTATATATATTATAATAATATATAAACTAATAGTATGCTTTTTATCTATATTATTAATATAATAAAAATACGCATTAAATTAAATTAAAATAAAATAAAATAATTATTAAATTAAATTACATCCAACCGCAACTTCCGCAAATGATGAAGATGATGAAGATAAATTATATTGAATATTCAAGATGTATTTATTTTGTAAAAGTTTCAATGCTTCAAAGTTCAAACATTGATTTCTCACGATTTATAACAAGGCATCACTCTCTTGATTTAAATATATATATATAGAGGTATTATTCATCTTTATATATTTTTTCACAATTTATTTTTGTATCCTTTTATTATATAAATCATTTAATTGTTTAAATATATGTATCGTCGTTACAGATTTTATTTTATTTTTGTAATTTTAATTATTTATAAATAATTAAGTTATTAATTGAGTCAAAATAAAATAACATTTATAAGTTAGAATTGTTAAATAAACAAAAAAATTGTTAAATAAAGGAAAAGATTGGAATCGGAAAGGGAACTGTGACAGAACCGAAACAGTGACAGACTAGAATCGGAACCATGACAGAACCAGAATTGGAGCCAGAACCGGCGGTTCTGGAACCGGCACGGAACCGTCCCGGTTCCACTGATTCCTGAACCATAACCAGTGGTTTTGGAACCGTAGCTGGCGGTTCCGGAACCATGGCCATCCCTATTTCGGGTACAAAATTTGTCCAGCACGACAGTGATTTTTTTTTTTTACTAGCTAGATCTGTACGGATTACTACTTATTTAGATATGAATTTTAGCTGTAATTCACCTGGGGTAAACGTTATGGATTTGGAGACAATCCTTAATTGTCACCAAAAAAAAAAAAGAATGGGAAGGCATGTAGGATCCTTAATGTTTCTTACAAGAGACCAGGAAGAAGGCTCTCTTTAATTAGAATAGATGATTCATCTTTTTCTTGGCTTTGTTCCAATTCAATCACAAAATTAGCAAGTTGTTGCTTAGAATAATTTCACATTACAAAAACTAAAATATCTAAATCATCACAACAATAAACAGTCTTTATAGAATTAAAATTTAAATCAATTCCGTTAAACGGTAATTGTAGAATGATTTCCATGTTTTGGGTAATCTGATTGAATTGGGTATTTCTTATTCGAATAGGAATTGGAATTGCAATTAATTTCCTATTTTGGCGAAAAGGTCAAGTTACTTAATCTCTATAAATAGAGGAGAGATGTCCACCACTTACATACGAAAAATCGAATTCCTTAATTTCTTACTTGCTGCTCTTCCGTTTCCTGCATTCTTTTGGAACCTTTTAATTTGGAACCTTTTAATTAATTTATTATGTGTAAATTCTTAATGATGATGAAGAAGAAGAAGTTGAAGCTGAAGTTGGGATCGGAGGATGAAAGGAAGGAGATTCACAATGACCTCCTTGCTGATATACTAACAAGATTAGATGCTAAAACCCTATCGAATTGTCGACGAGTTTGCAAGACCTGGTACAAAATAATCTCCGACCCAATCTTCATCGCTGTCCGTCGGAAATTCATGCTGAGAAACTCCAACCTACTATTCCTGGACCTTTGGCGAAAGGATATTAAGGGAGAAGAAGATGTTTATACGTTTTCAATGTGCGACCATAATGTGGTCGACAAGGAAGAAGGAGACTACATATGTACCTCTATCGGTTCACCAACATTTGGCATAGCCAAAAATATTGAATTCACTCCCGTTTTCAGGCGGCCTACTTGCGATTTGATTTGTTGTCTTGGTACTGATCGCAAGAGTGTTTACCTCTACAATCCTAGAACCGATGAGGTGCATACATTGCCGGCGTGCCCTGATTTTTATAGGTTAGCCGCGTATGGATACGTGGATTCCACTCGAGAATACACGGTGGTTGCATACACTGTAGTGGCTGGCGCTGATCCCTTGGACTTCGAGGCTACAAGATTGGCTAAATTATCTTTCACTGATCCTAGTAGTGTCAGCTCATTGCGTTGGAAAGAAATGAATGCGGAGGGACACTTGCCGAAGGGGGCTAGCCGTTGCGGAAGGGAGATTTTTATAAATAATTGTGTCTACTGGAAGATGGTACACTATCGGATGGTTTCATTGTCATTGGACCTTGAGAGTAACAAGTACAAGTACAAAATCTTCAAATATCCCGAGGAATTTCTCGCCAAGGCGAAATACAACGGCATGGTCAGTAATTCCCAACTGATTGATTTCCAAGGAAGTTTGTGCCTGGTAGACTTGGACCTTCTAACGGAGACCAGGGATCTAATAATGTGGGAATTTTCTGGGAAAACCGGTTGTTGGATGAAGAAATATCATGTTCAACATGACTTCCAAATCTGTATCTTTGATATGCTTCCAAAGTCATCGAGAGAAGGAGATATAATCTTCTGTGGAAGTAGAAGAAGCACAGGAATGGACGAGTACTATATGCTCAATCCAGAGACGAAAAGAGTTAAACGTATCGAAATTCCTTTTCCTTTTGGCCATGGCATCTTTAAGGATCTTCAACCTCCTATCTTCAAGAAACAAATTATATTTATTCGCGAGGTCGCTTTTTTATGGTAATTAATCTTTGCAGAAGATGGACCTAGTTTTCTTGTTTATTTGTAATAGCCCAGTGATGATATTTATGTCTTTCAACTTTCGATCTTTGGTTTTTTATTTTTATTAATTATTTTGACTTATATCTTCTCATTGCATTTTTCTATGTTTTAGATAATTGAAAGAATATTGGAATAAAGAATTTAGTTTAGAAATTTGATACCTTTAAAATGCATAATAGTCATAATCTTATTCATCCGTTCCATTAGAAAGGTTCACTGGGACCAATATACAATTCAAATAGTTATATTAATAAGGATAAGAGAAGTAAAAAATTTGAAAGTCAACTTTTATTAGAACAAAAAGTATTTTTCAAGACGAAATAGAACGAAAGAAATAGTTAAATTGCTGGAGAAAATTATTAAAATACGTGTGAGTGACTAATATAATGTATGCACGAAAAAAAAAATCGTAACTAATTGACAGTCACTCTATTAGTAATTAATAATTGTATATGTGCAGACACATAAATTTTTAACTTTATAGATACATTTTTATCCTTTTTAATTCAACTTTTCCAAATTATAAAGATAAAAACTAAAACATGAAGAAAGCGTTGTACAATTAGTCACTAAATTGGTTTCTTTTCTAATAATATGACGGTTTGGCTATTATATTTCAATAGGTAAATTCAATATAGGAAAAAATGCAAAAGTGGTCCACAATCTTTATCCCTGTTGCAAATGTAGTCCACAATCTTTAGTAAGTAGCAAATGTAGTCCACAATGTATCCATTTTATTGCAATTTTAGTCCAAAAACGAAAATTTGACCTTGACTAACGGTCAACGGGTTTGACCGTCAGTCAAACCCGGGTTTGACCATCCTAAAACCACTTCACCTTCACAATATATTTTCTGGGCGAGGGCGCTGCACGCAGGGCTGGCTTGGGACAACCGTCTCTGAGGCATATGGTCGAGCAGGTTCTGTGCTTCTCTGTAGTTCAAAGGTTGCTGCAATTTCAGCAATTGGAGAGGCTTCAACCAACTCAGTTAACTCGTCTTTCAAAGGAGGGTGACCACTTGAAGACCCGCATTGGGTGCCCAGCAATATACCAAACTTTTCCTTAGATTCTCCGCAGTGAACGCCGGCAAGACCAAGAAAGACTAGACCAATTTTCACTTCCTAAGATATCATAAGCCAGAAGATAAACCGCAACAATAACAGAGAGGATGTTAATGATTCCTAAATATCTTCCCTCTTCTTCTTGTTCTTGTTCTTGTTCTTCAGGGGACGATGACGATGGAACTTCGCGCATGAACAAAATGGCAGCGAAACAAACAGCGAGTTTGAAAGGAAAGAGATATCTCATCCTTTTGGATGATATATGGGATATTAATGCATGGAATAGCTTGAATGCCTCATTCCCTAATGATTCTTGTGGAAGCAGAATTATGTCGACAAGTCGTTCTAAGGATGTATTTCCTCGTAATATCTCGACCTTGGAGAACCTCATGAACTTCGTAAACTCAATGAAGAAGAGAGCTTGAATTTATTGCAAATGAAGTTATTCCGTGGAAATAATTGGCCTCCTGCATTACGTGATCTTGGGTTGCAGATTGTTGAAAAATGTAAGGGATTACCTCTATCAATTGTCATTGTAGCTGGACTTCTATCTGCTACCAAGCAAGAGGATTGGAATGAAATTGTGTATGGCTTAAGCATCAGCAATGTAACCAGCACAGAACACTGCATGAACACATTGGAGTTGAGTTACAAACATTTACCAATTGCTGAAATTGCAGCAACCTTTGAACTACAGAGAAGCACAGAACCTGCTCGACCATATGCCTCAGAGACGGTTGTCCCAAGCCAGCCCTGCGTGCAGCGCCCTCGCCCAGAAAATATATTGTGAAGGTGAAGTGGTTTTAGGATGGTCAAACCCGGGTTTGACTGACAGTCAAACCCGTTGACCGTTAGTCAAGGTCAAATTTCCGTTTTTGGACTAAAATTGCAACAAAATGGATACATTGTGGACTACATTTGCTACTTACTAAAGATTGTGGACTACATTTGCAACAGGGGTAAAGATTGTGGACCACTTTTGCATTTTTTCCATTCAATATAGGTGTTTTAATTGATAAACTTGTAAATGATATCAACGGGTTCAAATACATATTTATGTCACCGAGATTTTATCAGTTCGTGGAGATTGACTCATTGATGGACTCATGCAGGCTGGGTCCATTTCCTTGGATTTGGGCCCAAAGCCTATTTTGAAGGGATTACTTATGACTATGGGTCATTAAAGTGGATAAATGAGTGAATATGGCTTGAACTTGGGAGAATTTATTTCAAAAGTTAGCTTACGCCCGCAAAAATTAAGGTTGCTCTTGGCTTGTGGAAATGAAAATGGACATCTGATTTATAGTATTGAAACTCCTATGCTTGGTATATGTAGTAATATGATAATTTTAACTATTATATCATCTAAAAGACAATCTAAATTTTCTTTAATGATAAATTCATCGATTCCTGAATATGACATTCTCATTCTCTTTCCCGCGCGCCAAAGGGGTGGGATGGTCTCCCATGCACTTTTATTACTAGTGTATATTTTTATATTATTATTTTTTACTATATATTTAACTGTAAAATAAAAAGTTTATATGTATATTGAACCCTTTCAAAATTTTAAAACGTAGTTTTTGAATTCGCCACTGATTAAGACCATGTAATACTGGCGTTATCAACCGATGCCATGTCATAAAACTGGAAGGGGTGACGGATTGTCAGCAATACCATTTGTCATCAATGACAGGACCATAAATCTTTTTAAGGGAGGAGTCCAACATATGAATACTTTTTTTGACAGTTAAATGGTCACATAAATCTTTTGACAATTAAATATATCTTGTTAATAAGAGCAGAGGAGGGGTGGTGGGTTGGACCCCCTTGGTTTGGCCACTGTTTTTCGTGATCTTGGGAAGAACCTACCACAAAAGCGAGCATATGAGCAACAAGTTTCGGGCCTGTTCTTTTTGAACGTTTTGAAAACGGTTTTGAAAATAAGTTTTGGAAAATAGTTTTATAATGTAAAAAGTGTATTGAAAATGTAAAAAGTAGATGCTGAATAGTAAAAAGTTGTATTGAAAATGATAAAATATGATTAAAATATATTAAATTTACTGTTGAAACCAAAACCGTTTTCAAAACGAAACAAAAAGAACAGGCCCTTCAAGTTCAATTTATACCATATGCAGTAGTTTCATGCCTTCTCCGTTTGATATAGGCTGTTTACAATAGAACATATGCCCTAAACCAGTTGGGCCTTAATTGGTTGGATTTGGGCCTTGACCCTATAAGGAAGAAGAAACCAGATAAGGGCAAAAATCACTCATCATATACGCTGAATTGTTCAAAGGGCTATAAAAGAAACTATGCAAGTTTTGTGTCCATCACCCCCTACCCCCCCCCCCCCCCCCCCCCCCCCCCTTTCTTAATGAATTTTACAATTATTTTAATAATATTGGTGGCTTCGGATCAGGGGCGGAGCTAAAGGGGGAGGGGGTGGGGTAGTCTTCGGACCCCTCCAACTCTCCTTATTAGTAGTGTATATTTATTTATTTTTATTATTATTATTACTATTATTATTTACAATGTATTTAACTGTTAAAAAATTTATATGTATATTGGACTCCTTCAAAATGTTTAAAATGTAGTTTTTGGCTCCGCCACTGCTTCGGATCAACTAGAATTTCAATAATTTCTACATGTTGTTTGTTTAATGTTACATATTTTGAATTCGTTTTATTTTTTAATATTAAAAATAAAAAGGAAAAACAAAAATTAAAAGGTCTTTGCCAGAAATGCATGGCGCAGCTTTTGGCGCCACAGTTTAGGAGGGAAACATTTCCATTAGTTTGCTGATTACTCTTTTCCAGAATACAAGACTCTCGTTTCTTCTTTTTTGGTCATTTGGTGGTTTGAAACTTGTCTGAAGCAGACCTTGAGTTGTTTCTACAAATGAAGAAATGCTTGGTAAATTCCTCCCTTTTTTTTAAAAAAAATATATATATTTTTACTTGAATTAACTCGATTTGTGTAAAAATCCCTGTTTGTTTGTTTCTTGTGTTTTTAATTAAAAGGAGTGGGAAAAGAAAGTTACTTTTCTGACTGGAATTGCTCCGTTTCTGAGTTTAATTTGTTTATCAGAGATTGAACTAAATGGATTTAGAGACATATTCCTTAATTGTCACTAAAAAAAAAAAAAAAAAAAAAGAATAGGAAAGCATGTAGGATCCTTATTTTTTCTTACAAGAGACCAGATAGAAGGCTCTCTTTAATTAGAATAGATAATTCATCTTTTTCTTGGCTCTTTTTTTTTTTTTTTTTTTCCAATTCAATGCCATATATTATTCACAAAATTAGCAAGTTGTTGTTTAGATTAATTTCACATTACAAAGGCTAAAATATCTAAATGATCACAACAATAAACAGTATTTATAGAATTAAAATTTAAATCAATTCCGTTAAACAGTAATTTTTAGTCCTTTATATTTTCTAAAAATAATTTTGTTGGTCGTTTAGATTTAGTTATTTATAATTGTAGAATGAGATGCATGTTTTGGGTAATCTGATTGAATTGGGTACTTCATATTCGAATAGGAATTGGAATTAATTTCCTATTTTGGAAAAAAGGTCCAAGTTAATTAATCTCTTTAAATAGGGGAGATGTCCACCACTTACGTACGAAAAATCGAATTCCTTAATTTCTACATTATAATCATTCTTTTGACACTAGTACAGAAATATCAAATCAAAGGAGACGCATGGAGCGGATTACACACACAAGGCCGCCAAAAAAAGCCTTTGGAGGTGGATGCAGCATCCACCCGCGTCCAATAATTAATTATTGGAGGCGGGTGGATGTGCACCCGCCTCGAAGAGAGAGGAGGCGGGTGGATGTTGCACCCGCCTCCAGACAATTGGAGGGGGTGCAACATCCACCCGCCTCCAATAATTAATTATTGGTGCACCCGCCTCCAATTCTCTTTTGAGGTGAGCAACGGCTTTGCACCCGCCTCCAATATCGTGTTTATTGGAGGCGGGTGCATTTTCCCAAATTTTAATAAATATTGTTTCAAAAATTCTCTTTGTTTTGGGCTGTTGAAAGTTGAAAATAATTTATTAGGATAATTTTGAGAATTGAAAATATTTTGAAAAAAGGAGATAAATTTTTTAGATAATAAAATTGCAAGTTTTAGAAGAAAATATATAAATATATATTTTCGATTTTAACTTCATATACATGAGTATATGTAGCCTAGTGGTAAATTTAATGTGCAAGAGTCAAGTGACTCTGTCGGTACGAGTTCGATTCCTATCGAAACCATAAATTGAAGAATGGAAAATTAAATTTTTTATTGGGAGAATATTGGAGGCGGGTGTAACGGACACCCGCTTCCAATAACAATTTATTGGAAGGGTTATTGGAGGCGGGTGCAACATGCACCCGCCTCCAATGACCCCTCATAGGGCAGGCGGGTGCGGGCACCTCCTTTTGGAGGCGCCGGCACTGGAGGCGGGTGCACACAGCGTGCACCCGCCTCCTAATGCCCTTAGGACCCGCCTCCCCTAAGGCATTTTGGTGTAGTGTGAAACCTTTTAATTTATTATAATGATGATGATGAAGAAGAAGAAGATGAGATCCGAGGATGAAAGGAAGGAGATTCACAGTGACCTCGTTGCTGATATACTAACAAGATTAGATGCTAAAACCCTGTCGAATTGTCGACGGGTTTGCAAGACTTGGTACAAAATAATCTCCGATGACCCGATCTTCATCGCTGGCCGTAGGAAATTCATGCTGAGAAACTCCAACCTACTATTCCTGGACCTTTGGCGAAAGGATATTAAGGGAGAAGAAGATGTTTATACGTTTTCAATGTGCGTGGACCTTTGGCAAAAGGATATTAAGGGAGAAGAAGATGTTTATACGTTTTCAAAGTGCGACCATAATGTGGTCGACAAGGAAGAAGGAGACTACATATTCACCAACATTTGGCATCGCCAAAAATATTGAATATGCTTCCTTTTTCAGGTAGCCTACTTGCAATTTGAATTGTTGTACTATTACTGATCGCAAGAGGCTTACCTCTACAATCCTAGAACCGACGAGGTGCATACACATACATTGCCGGCGTGCCCTGATTTTTCTAAGTTAGCCGCGTATGGATACATCGATTCGACTCGAGAATATACGGTAGTGGCTAGCGCTGATCGGTTCCACTACGAGAATATAAGATTGGCTAAATTATCTTTCACTGATCCTAGTAGTGTCAGCTCGTGGAGTTGAAAATTCTATCAACTTTCAAAGAATGTTTATGGCAGATCTTCAGCTTTGAAAATCTTATAAAATTTTATTGCATTTTTCTGCCTAATCAATTATTGGGGATTGCCAAACCTCGCTCGTAATATATGATCAAATCACATAATATGTTTGGTGTTAACAAGACATGAAATTAGCAATTCCTTTTGTCAATAATTTAATTGATTAAGATTTTTTTTTTTTTTGAAACTTTGACAAAAATTTAGATACACACCCTCTAACATAGCTAATATAATATGACAGACACCAAATGAAACTTTACCAAAAATGGAGCATATTGAAACAACAACTAACCAACATACAGAGGCTTACCTATACAACCCAAAAGTCGGTAATTGATTAAGATTAAGCTCACATAATTGTACGTAAAAGTTGAGCACTAAAGTAATTAACCCCTTTGAACATTAAAGTGATTCAATTAGTTTCCACCAAAGTGAACTAACAATTGTAAAGTTTAAAATGTTACTTATTCTTATATGTTATGACTATAGGTTTAAAAATTTGCCTAAATGTATTTTAATTCTATTTTCATGATAGAGTTATAGCATTATCCATGTGAACATAATAACTCCTCTACTAATGCAAATAAAAGTGAATAATTGTTTCTCACTTTGAACACATCATTAGCATGTTGTAAATTTTGCTCAAAGGGAATTTGCAATGATGCATGTGATTGCTCTAATCATTACTGTTATGGCTATCACTAACATGTTGTACGTTTTGCCTAAAGACAATTTACAATAATGCACATGATTGCTTTATTTATGATTCTTATGCAATAATTTATGTTTTTTAAGCTATCATTCCAGGATCAGTTACATGATTCACTTTTGACATCCCTGAATTGAATGGGTCCAATTACTCTGATTGATATGTTCACTTGATGTCATCCTAGGATGCCTCGATCTGGATCTGCGTTTTTGAATTGATGAGGTTGTTCATTGGATTATTTATGATTATTTATTATGAGTATAGAATTAAAATTTGCCCAAAGGTATTTTATTTCTGCACTCATAAGAAGTTACTATTTTTACCCAAAGGAAATATAGTTTCTCCATTTTACGAAAAATAAGTGAACTACTTATAACATTCACTGGACTGTTTATTATTATGAATATAGAATTAAACGTTGCTCAAAGGTATTTTATTTCTGTATTCATAAGGAGTTATTGTATTACCCAAATGAAATAGAATACCTCCATTGGTTGCCCAAAATAAGTGAATGATGTCTCTCACTTATTAAGTAAGTCTATAGCATGTCGTTATTCAAACCCAAAGGTAGAATGCGGTGATGCATTTGATTTACCTATTATGTTAACAATGTCAATCTTAGAGATTTAGTTGACTATATTATGATATTCTTTAATGTTCCTTGTAAAATTTTGATGCATCTGGGATCAATTACATTAACTATCCCAGCTTTTAGTATGCAAATAGTTGTTTTAATCACATAAATTATCGTAATTAAAGTAATTATGATGTAAAAGAAACATTATGGAGTTTTAGTCAACATAGTGATTTGTTGGCGTATTAACAAACTTTCAATATTCCATAATGAATTTCCCTATAAAAGTAATATTTAGTCACATGAACATCTAGTGATTAAAATAAATATATAAGGGAAAAGGAAATTTGATAATTTTGTCAACATTACCGTATTGGTTGACATTTAAAAGTTGATGGATGTCTTAAATAAAGGTGCATCATATATTTGAGAGTATCCAAAGCACCTCAAGTATGTGGTATAAATCATTTTCTTGGTCACACTATTGATTGTTGGTGATAAAATTTAAAGAAAATAAATCAACATTTTGACAAGTTGATTTATTCAAGAAATAATATATTTTGTGAACTTAAAATTAGCCAAAGCAGTTTAAGTACACTAAAGCAAATTATTTCTACTTTTATCACATTACTAGTAATCAAGAAGTTTATAGTAAAACATTTAAAGGCATCTGTACAACATATACAATTAATTTAATAAGTTAATTGTTTTCCCCAAAGGGAAGTAATTTTCTTTATTAAATTAATTTGAAAGAGGGTGAGCTACACATTAACTTGGAATGCCTTCTGATACAAAGGTATGGACTATTTATGTCATTGATGTTCAGTTTTTCATAGCATCAATGTTTGTATAAATTACGATTCAAGTATTGTTTGATTACTTGATAATTTATTCACTATTCCAATTATTATTGAAAGTTTATAGATGGTTTGGATAGTTTTTCCTTGATGTTCGGGTGCAATTTAAATTAACTAATGATAAATGAGCATTAACATGCACCTTTATGAAATTTTAGTTTGACACTAGAAGTTAAAGAATTGTAAGTAATTTAAAGAAATTAAAATAAATCTCATAATTGAAGTAGAGATGATTTAAACTTTTTTTTATGGTATATACTTTCAATTTTCTCATGTCAGTTTATATTTTGACCATTTCAACTTTCTTAAATTACATATAAATTTTATGGTTAATTATGATTTCTTTAACCATGTGTATTTAAGAAATTAAAAGGGTCAAAAGTTAGAGAAATTGAAAATTGAGACACTTTAATTGGCTTGTAGTGACTCACTAAAGTAATATGTCACACGATAAACACTAAAAGTTATATGAAGTGGACAAAAATAAAAAGGTTTTGAACATAAAAGTCAAAGAAGATCACTTTGGCTCTATTATAAGAAATATTTAAGAGAAAGTTAAAACTGATGTTTGAAGTATTCTGGTACTTAATGAATTTTAGTGAATTGATTTTATATTACAATTCACGTTTTCGTATAATTAAAGAAACTTATAATAAGTTAATAATATCTCATAAAAGTAAATTTGAGATATTCACTTATTTTTATATATGAGTTATAATGCTTAACATATAAGTCGAATTAGTAAATTATACATGCATTTATTAAATTTTACTAGACTAGACTATAAAATGCTTTTTAGTAAAAGTTGAATATACCAAATGAGTTTTCCTTTATCTAAAATTTATTAGTTTCTACTTTATTTTGAATAAATTAAAGTATGTTGATTGTTTATTCAAATTTACACATCTCAAATTTACCCTAAAGATATTTGATGTTTAAAAATCTCAAACAAATGAGAGGAGAATAAGAAGTGATCAAAGGTAGAAACATTAGTTTAACTTATTTAAGTTATGTTGCCTACATACTCATTGAATAATTATTGATAAAAATCACTTACTTGTAATTGCTATTGATGAATTGATAAAGAAACCTTAATTGTGTGTATTTTGATCCATATCACATTAAACAATGAAATCATTGAGTGTAATTTTAATGATATGTTTCTTCCCATTGTTGTTTAAAATAACAATTATTTGAAGTGGGTTGAAACTATATTTAAGATACTTACACATTAAGATGCAAAATGATTCATTGCTCTAATAGTTGATTTATGAATGGATCAAGAATTTGTTGGAGTTTACCCACTTAAGAATTTCACTGCTAGAATTTTAAATAATGAATGTGAATTTTTTTTGCCAATCTCTGTTTTCAAAAATTACATTCACTATTTGTTACCTCACTTTATCAAATTACTTTGAATAGTGGGAGTTTATGAAAGTATAATAGATTGAACATACAAATGTTCTTGCACAATTTTTTTTATATACCCATCACTGACAACTTGCTCATTATGATTAGAGCTGACTCTGTGAACAGATTTATCTGATTGGATGATTTGACAATTGATAATATTTTAATTTTGGGGAAAAAATATGTTATCTATATGAATTTTTATAAAATTAAACTTCCATTTATGGTATATAAATTTAATAATGTAATTTCTTTTCTTCATTTTGTCAAGAAGAATATTATTGTTAATTTATATATGTTAAGCTTAGTGGGAGTACAATATTCTTAAGTCTATATATTGTGTATTAAAGTTTTCTAGTAAACTATGTGTTAGTTGATGTGTGCAACTTTATTAAGGTGAACAAATTAGTTATGTTCACATTCAGCGGCGGAACTAGGCCGTGGCAGGCCGGTGCCGACGCCCCGCCTAGTCGGCCGCCAAGTTCCGCCCCTCTGCATCTTATTAAGGAAGAAGATGAAGATGGGCGCTGCGCTCTGTCTTCCTTTCTTTATTTTTTTAAATTTTTTTTTTTTTTAACTCTTAAGTGAAACGACGTCGTTTCACTTAAGAGTTAAAACAGAAAGGGCAGTTTTATTTGGGCTTGGCCATTCGGCCATTTTTCTTCATTTAGCATCCCAAGCCCAATTCTTAATTTTCATTAATATTTGTAGTGTCTTTTATAAGACTTGTTATTTATTACTAAATATTTTGTGATAAATATTTATTATAATAATTTAGTTTTGATTATTTGTGGATAAATATTTATTATTTGGTTATGTTTTATTAAGGTTCATTATTTTTAAATTTATTAGCATTGAAAATAATGACACCTAAACAAAAATTGCACTAAAGTCGCTCCTTCTAATATTTTGTTCTGCGTTCGCCGCTGTTCACATTATGTATTGGAATAAGTATTTTGATGCTATGACTTATGAATATTTGGTTTGGGTATGAAATGTTAATTTTACACTGATGGTTTGACTCAGATATTCCTCATTATGAAGTAGAGGAATAGTGAGAGTCAAAAACCAATAAATGAATGGTAAGAAAGATAGCAAACGATAGCAACGAGTCAATAAAGTATGTGAGTATGAAGTTGTAATGATCTTTTACAGGCATAATTGTTTCGATCATATATCTCATATTCGACTCATTTGCTTTTATGAGTTTGACCATCATATATGGCTATTTGATAATGAATTTCTTGGTTTTCAAACTAGAATGCATTATGAAGTTTCCGCTGCTCTTTTCTTATCGAGAACAACAAGTGCTTTAATTAAACATAGCCCATTGAAGTGACTGTTGTTCTAAAGAAAATTAATATTTTAACGGGTGTCCATAGAGCATGCATAAGAGTCGACCTTTGACCCATAAAAGAATGACGCTAAATAAATTTTTGAACAAGATGACTCCATAGGGTCTTATCAATTAAGTGATTGCTCTCTTATGTTTTGGACACATTATAGAAATATTAAACTGCTGTTTGTGCACATAATTGTTATTTTTCGTAACAGGATTTAATATTTGGACCACAAATGAACATTTTGTTGGTAGTTCATTTTCTCTCACTAGATTTATCTACGTTTAGTTGCTAAAACTGTGATACATGGAAGGGAGCATGTTACTAGAAGCATACAACCACCATGATTCATTTTAGTGACGATGTAGGATAAATATTATGTTATTACATGGTCACCTAACTGAGAACACATCCATTCACGAGGTTATTTGCCCAAGTGGGAGAATGTTAGATATTTACGTAAAGTGGACTTCATGACCACGTATAGTTACCTAAATATTTAACCATCACTTATTAGATAATTCACTACCTAGTTTCATTATACGTAACTCTATACTAGTTGCATTGTATGTAACTACTTATATGATAAGACCATTATCTCGATAAAGTATAACTGTGGAGGGAAAATATAAGAGATAGCTATTAGATCTCTAATGGGATAAGGTTACCTACGGTTATTTATAGGTAATATCTCTTGGTCCCTCTCTCCACTCTAACCAACATAGTATGTTTTCCCATCAATATATACGCCATAATAGTGAGAGCTAGAGAAAGAAGATCTAGAGATCGTTTGTGTAGATATTCATTGGCTACACAATTACATCAAGGTATGTGAATTAGGGTATCTTGTATTTATAGATCGTAATCCAAGATCCTGCTGATTAATTCTAACACACTAGACCACTTGCTTCCGTCGCCATGTCCAGAAAGATTGTGGATGATTCTGTGTCAGCACACATCGTCGGGAACTGGGATTCCGTGCTAGTTTCAGCGGAAGAACACGCTCAACAAAGGAAAATGGAGAGAACCACAACCAATTTTACATTTTGGTATGTTTTATATTCGTTATTTCTTTATTTCTTGGGGGGTAAACTGTTTCTTGAGTGACACTGTGTTTTTTTTCTTGTTTCTTGATTGGCACTGTGTTTGTTTTCCCCCTACTTCCCAGTTGTCTCCCTTGTTGCCGACTCACTTGTTGCTCACTAGCCAACCCTACAATAGGTGGCTGGAAGATGAGGAAAATAGACTAAGTATAGGGGTTGTACACCATGGAGTAGGAAAATGGCAACAAATATTGGAGGATTTTTATTTTGTTATAATACTACTATAGTTTTTTATTTTATGTGTTTATCTTTAAGAAAATGTCCCTTACTATATGTATGTGTTTTTGTGACAAAACATTATGTATAGGCTGCAATTACTTTATTTATTTATTATTATTTTTTTTTATTTGGGCTGAACAATAATATGGTTAGGGTTAGGGCTGTAAACTAGTTGGGTTGAGTCCAAGTTGGGTCTAATTGAGCCGGGGCTTGATAAGGAACAGCTAGGTCTAATAGCAAGCTTTTGAGCTTGAATCAAGCTCGACTCGACTCGAGCTCGAGTTAAAATTTTTTTAAGAGTAATGACACTCCTAACAACCTCATGTTCCCTCTCACAAAGAATTTAAAAAATTCTTGAACACTCACTAAGAAAGTTTCCCCCTTTCCCAAAGGATTTCAAAAATTTTGCACAATATAATTATGAAAAACTACCTTTCAAAGTATCCAAAATTAAAAATATAGTAATTAAAACATTCATATTTATAAAATTACTTAATATTAAAAAGTACATAATATGAAAAGACATTACACAAAATATAAAATAAAAAGACATTACATAAAAGTAAAGAAGATTAAAATACAAATTAAAAAAAACACACAGACACACAACAATAACTTGCAATAATTTTTAACATAGTCAATAATTTGGTATGTCGCTCCCAGATCCACCTAAATTGCCGAAAGTACCGAGGAAATCTTCATTTTCGGAAGGTGGATGTGGTGTAAAATTTTGCTGCGATATTCTTGCCATAATTTTCTAAATAATTATGTAAGTTTTTTTAGTATTATTAAATTTCGTGTGTCGGGACTACTTTTAATTTAGTTTGTATTTTATCAATCTTCATTGCGATATTATATAGTTATCATTTAATTATTAACTAAATGAATTTATCATATTAGATGAAACTACAAAATAGAACAATTATTTGGTGTTTTTGTATAAATAACTTGAATAGTACAAAATTAATTAAATTGAATTTAAAATTATGTGTATGGAGGAATCAAACTAGAATATTCTTCAAAAATTGGAAGATAGAGTTTTTTGAAAAACTGCGGGAGATGCCTTTAGGGATTTTTTTTTTTCTTTTTCACTACAAATTTCATGTTTCGGTTTGTGATTATGTTGTTAATTAATCTCTATAAATAGAGGAGATGTCCACCACTTACGTACGAAAAATCAAATTCCTTAATTTTTTACTTGATAATCTTCCGTTTCCTACCTTCTTTTGAAACCTTTTAATTTATTATGTGTAAATTTTAATGATGATGAAGAAGAGGTTGAAGTTGAAGTTGAGATCCGAGGATGAAAGGAAGGAGATTCACAGTGACCTCGTTGATGATATACTAACAAGATTAGACGCTAAAACTCTGTCGAATTGTCGACGGGTTTGCAAGACTTGGTAAAAAATAATCTCCAACGACCCGATCTTCATCGTCGGCCGTCGCAAATTCATGCTCAGAAACTCCAACCTACTATTCTTGGACCTTTGGCTCCAATCTACTATTCCTGGACCTTTGGCGAAAGGGCGTTGATAAGGAAGAAGATGATGTTTATACAGTTTTGATGTGTGACCATAATGTGGTCGATATGGAAGAAGGAGATTATGCATGTACCTCTATCGGTTCACCAACATTCGGCATAGCCAGAAACATTGAATTCGCCCCCTTTTACAGTCGGACTACTTGCAATTTGATTTGTTGTATTGATACTAATCACAAGAGTGTTTACCTCTATAATCCTAGAACCCACGAGGTGCATACATTGCCGGCGTGCCCTGATTTTTCTAGGTTAGCCGCGTATGGATATGTGGATTCCACTCGAGAATACACGGTCGTGGCTGGCGCTGATCCGTTCAAGAATATAAGATTGGCTAAATTATCTTTCGCCGATCCTAGTAGGGTCAGCTCGTTGAGTTGGAAAGAAATGAATGTGGAGGGATACTTGCGCAGGGGTCTAGCCGTTGCAGAGGGGAGATTTTGATAAATAACTGTGTCTATTGGCAGATGGTAGATTACTAGATTCTTTCATTATCATTGGACCTTGAGTGTAACAAGTACAAGTACACAATCTTCAAATATCCTGAGGAATTTCTCTCCAAGTAGAAACAGAACGGCCAAGTCAGTAATTCTCATCTGATTGATTACCAAGTAAGTTTGTGCCTAGTAGACTTGGACCTTCTGACGAAAACCAAGGATCTAATAATATGGAAATTTTCTAGGAAAACCGGTTGTTGGTTGAAGAAATATCATGTTCAACATGACTTCCAAATCTGTATCTTTGGTATGCATCCAAAGTCGTCGAGAGAAAGAGATATAATCTTCCGTGGAGGAAGAAGAAGCACAAGAATGGACGAGTACTTCATGCTCAATCCAGAGACGAAAAGAGTTAAACGTATCGTAATTCCTTTTCCTTTTGGCCATGGCATCTTTAAGGATCTTCAACCTCCAATCGGCAAGAAAAAACTTCTATTTACTCGGAAGGTCACTTTTTTACGGTAATTAATCTATGCAGAAGATGGACCTAGTTTTCTTGTTTATTTGTAATATCCCAGGAGTGATATTTTTGTATTTCAACTTTCGATCTTTGGTATTTTTTTTATTTTTTATAATTTTCTATTAATTTACTTTTTACTATGTATTTAATTAAAAAAAAGTTTTACATGTATGTACATTGAATCCCTCCAAAAATTTTAAAATGTAGTTTATGAATTCACCATTGATTAAGACTGGCGTCATCAACCGATGCCATGTCATAAAACTGCAAGGGGTGACGGATTGCCAGCAATACCATTTTTCATCATTGACAGAACCATAAATCCTTTTAAGGGAGGGATCCAACATATGAATACTTTTTTTTTGATAGTTAAATGCGTACATAATATTTTTGACAGTTAAATATACCCTATTAATAAGAGCAGAGGAGGACGAGGAGGTGGTGGGGGGGGATCCCCTTGGTTTTGTCCCTGTGTTATCGTGATCTTGGGAAGAGAACCTACCACAAAAGCGAGCATATAAGCAAACCCGTTTCAAGAAATAAGCTGAAATCATGGCTTCTAGACTTCTTTAGCAACAACTCCACTCTTGGAATAAAGGCTGTAGAATTCAAAGTTTCAGAATGGCTTGCAGAAAACTTATGTAAAAATAAGTCCTCTTACAAGGTATCAGCTTCACATACAAAAATCAACATCAATCTTCACACAGAGGCAAAATAAAGAATGCAAGTTAATCAGTATAAGAAATACAACAAATGCAAAAAAAAGATAAGGTTTTAATGCTTTACTTGTGTGTTTTATATTTAGTAAATGGTTTATAAGAGTAGCGATACACATCTAACCTAACGTGTATTATCACTTGATATGAGAATATTGTGAAGATTAGTTATATACATATATGCATGCTAACTTGTTTTCCAAAATGTTATATATATCGGGATCTGATCTTCTGTCCCCGATCAAATGGGCTTAAAAACAAATTTGGGGCAAAGATGAAAATTCCTTCGTACCCCTTGAATTTCCATTTTCTCCCCCTGATTGCGTGATCGACATGGGCGACATGCTCTCTTTAATTAGAATAGAAATAGATAATCCATCTTTTTCTTGGCTTTTTTCCAATCCAATGCCAAATATTTTTCACAAAATCAGCAGGGAATATATTGATATCGTAAATAAAATATCAAATCAAGTTCTTCTGGGCTCATTCCGACGCAACTACGGTTCGATGGCGTAGATGAAATTGGTTCAACGAGGGAAGAAGATCAAATGGATTACCACATCTACGGTTCAATAAAAGAAGAAATTGGTTTAAAGATGGAAGAAGACGTACAAGCACTCGACGGCCATGTACAAGTCGCGGAGAAGAAAGCAATTTGATTGATAGTAGTGGCACTGTCTTGCTTCTTATGTATTTGCAAATTTGCCCCTATTATTTTATTTTTCTTAAATGGGGGTCCCAAATTATTTTTCTAATTAAGACTAAATAAATTATATTACATATGAAAATTGAAATATTAAAATATCTAAATCATAAATATTATAATTTAAAACAAAGATTGTGGGTTTATTTTCTAATAAAAGTAAAATAATTGAAAATAAAAGAAAAGAAAAGGGCATTGTATGATTTTGCCCTCAAAATTTAGCTCGCGTTAATGGAGGGCCTAACAAAATGACTAAACGTTTCCGAAAGTTAGGTGATTAAAAATTGGCTTTTCAAAGTTGTGTGATTATTTCTACAATTTTAGCAAAGTTACATGACTAATTATGCAATTCACTCTTATTTCAATTAAAATTTAAATAAATCCTATTAAACATTAAATTTTTTTCTTTATATTTTCTAAAAATAATTTTGTTGGTCGTTTAGATTTAGTTATTTACAGTTGTAGAATGAGATGCATGTTTTGGGTAATCTGATTGGGTATTTCATATTCGAACAGGAATTGGAATTGGAATTAATTTCCTATTTTGGAAAAAAGGTCAAGTTAATGATTAATCTCTATAAATAGAGGAGATGTCCACCACTTACGTACGAAAAATCGAATTCCTTAATTTTTTACTTGCTACTCTTCCGTTTACTACATTCTTTTGAAACCTTTTACTTTTAATTTATTATGTGTAAATTTTAATGATGATGAAGAAGAGGTTGAAGTTGAAGTTGAGATCCGAAATGCATGGCGCAGCTTTTGGCGCTATGTATGAGGATAACCGCAAAAAATTGGAGATGGTCTAAGAACCACTCTTTCCGCCATGCAAAGCATATATATAAATACATGCATTGTGGCCTTAATTTGGTAAGCTTCATTCACATGCATATTATGCATGCTATAACTTCCAATAACATGCATATTATGCAAGCGATGGCTGGATCAGAATCGGGAGGATCAAAAATGGCCAAGAAATTGATGGTTGTGGCAATGACACTGGCATTGCTCGTCTCAAAGAGCGACGCCAAATGCGCGTTTGAAGCCATCTTCAATTTCGGAGATTCAAACTCCGACACGGGTGGCTATCACGCCGCTTTTCCACCGCAACTGTGGCCTAACGGCATGACGTACTTCAAAACACCGGTTGGCCGCGTTACCGATGGAAGAGTGTACCTCGATTTTGTTGGTATGAATTATTCTTCTTCTTTTTCATACGAGACCTGATCTTCTCTGTCTGCTTTCTCACTGTCGAAAAGTGGGTCCCACGTTCCAATGTGAGAAGGTAGAAAGAGAAGATGGAGGCGGAGTAAACAGAAGATCTGATCTCGTTTTTTTGTTGGTGTTGTTGCGTGCAGCTCAAGCAATGGGATTGCCATTTTTGACCCCTTACCTTGAATCAATTGAACCCGATTACAAACATGGTGTGAACTTTGCAACATCGGGTTCTTCAGTCCTTCGGCCAAATGTTTCCACATTTGTTCCTTATATTAGCCCTTTTTATCTGGGTGCCCAGCTTAATCAAATGAAGCGTTTCAAGGCTAAAGTGGAGCAACTTCACTCTTCTGGTCCTGGTATATACATATATGCATGCTAATCTGTTATCATTTATTTTCAAAATGCTAAATATATCGGGATCCGATCTTCTGTCCCTGATCACAGAGGCTTAAAAACAAATTGGGAGCAAAGATGAAAATTCCTTCGTACCCCTTGAATTTCCATTTTTACCCTTGATCGTGTGATCGACATGGGCGACAGGTGTCCCAACCCAAAATAAGTTGTTATTGACTATGTGAAATTTGAATTATTTATTTGTTTATATATTATTATTTTCTTTTTACACGAGATTTTCATTCTATTCTATCCATGTATTTACGGCCTATCTATTCACAATGGAGAAGTGAGCCGCGTGATGTGATATGTGGGTCGCACTTTCCATTGTAAGAGGGTAGACTGAAAAGACAGTAATACGGTAAAACAAAAGTTTTGATTTTGATTTTTTATTTAATCTCTAATTTTCAGGACCCACCAATCTTCCACAACCTGATGTATTTGGGAAAGCTCTTTACACAATCTACATTCAACACAATGATTTTGCCCCCAAGTTAAAATCCGTTGGTGTAGAAGGAGCCAAGGTTTATTTCCCAGAAGTGGTTTCCCAGATCACCTCCACCATTAAGGTTTTAACACACCATGAATTTGACGATATCTTTTACTCCTTCCGTTACATTAAAATAGTCCACTTTATAATACTGTTTTCAGTATTATAAAGTGAAACGGACGAAGTAAGAAATAATTTACTTTGCCTTGCGTGATGCAGGAGCTTTATGCATTAGGAGGGCGCACGTTTCTGGTGCTCAATCTTGGTCCCATAGGCTGTTTCCCTACGTTTCTGGTGGAGCTTCCCCACGCCGCTACTGATCTCGACGTCTTTGGATGTATGATTTCCGTTAACAATGCCGTCCAGGAGTATAACTTGAAGCTCAACGAAACAATAATCCAAACAAGAAAAGAACTCGCGAATGCGACCATTGTGCTTGTCGACACTTATTCAGTACTCCTGGACGCATTTCACCACCCCGAGTCTCATGGTATATACATATACTTTTACGCGTTTCCTGTTGTTAATGTTGTATTACCAGCGATTCGTATTCTCATTCTCGGGCACGATACTTTCAGGGTTGAAGTATGGTAAAAAAGCTTGTTGCGGATATAGTGGAGGCGAATACAATATTCACCCTCACATATTCTGTGGGTACAACAAGATGATAGATGGAGTGCAAGCCAACGCGAGCGCTTGTAGCGATCCTCAGAACTATTTGAGCTGGGATGGAATACACATCACGGATGCTGGAAACAAGATCATTGCTTCTGCAGTCCTCAATGGATCGTTTTCCGATCCTCCTTTTCCATTTCAAAAATTCTGTGATCTCCAGCCTTTACCTTAACTTAGCTTTTTATTAGCATAAATATCTGATCAAGAAACATTTAGTTGTCTTTCAATACAAGAATATTTATCATCAAGAATCCTAGAATTTGATAGTTATATTCTTGTAATGATCATTAACAGTATTTCTAATGTAACTTGAAATGATTGGGTAACAACAATTAATCCATGATGAAGAGGCATACATATGAAGCAAATGTTTTCACCATGTTCGTTTGGACAACGTTATTTTATCCGTTCCAATAGAAAAGTTCTGTTTAAAGATATAAGTAAAGTCATGTCCATAGCTCGAGCCGTGGATACATCATAAAATATATTGGCTTTGCCGATTTCAGCGTAGTACATTGGAGCAGGGTAGGAAGGAAAATTCCGTCGGCCGCAAAGATGAAGCACAACATCGGAGTCGGTTTCCTCCCGCCGCTAGAGCCGTAGGCCCCCTAGGCTAATCTCATGCATAATCAATTTGAATTGATGATTGAGATGACTGCCGGATAGTAAGATATTACGAAAAATATATGTGTGTAAATAATGACAAATTATTAAAAACTATTATTGCTCGAGTCATTTAACCAAAATTTGTTAGTATCAGAGTTTAAAATCGATTTGCTATATTGATACTAATTAACTTTTGAGTTATTGCATTTATTACTCATTCCGTTCTTAAATAAGTGTTCATATTTTATAATTTTTTAGTTCTCAAATAAACGTTTCTTTACCAGTTTCAGATGAGATTTCAAATTTACCATTAACATTTTTTTCTTTCTCTCACATCTTATGACATTAATAGTTTATGTTAATAGTGGAATCAAATGGTATAGATAATTGGTTATTTTTTGCATTAATGATTACATCATCAATCTTATTGATTAGTGTGCCTCTCTCAAAGGTTGGTCAGAAACAAACCATACATCATTATAGATTGAGTTAGTTTTTGTATCTTTCACTTCTATTATTTCTCCAATCACATATTTTTCTATTGTATTGAATATAAGTCATCCAAAAAAGAAAAAAATAAGAAAGAAAAACATAGATAGTCAAATTTTTTGAATGATAAAATAATAAATAGATACACTAATTACAGTCCATCAAAATAAAATGTCTGTTTTTGTGACTATTAAATAACTAGAAATCCAAATTCTAGTAGAATAACTCATAGTTGTCGAATCGTGATACGTATCGTGTATCGAAAATCAAATTTATAATACGCGTATCGCATCGTATATCGTATCGTAAGATACATTTATATATAATAATATAATATAAAATTTATATATTATTTTAAAAAATTAAAACTATATATATTTTTTCATTCTATATTATGGATTACATATAAGAATAAATATTTATTTTAAAATAAACTTTCATAAGTTTTTAAAAATGAACTTTTATGTGAAAATCATAAAAACTATAAGTAAAACTTGAACTTAAATAGTATTATTTTAATCATATCATAAATTTATAATACAGTCCACAATCTTTTTAAAATTAAATTAAAAACATATTATATTATTAAATTTAATAATTAATATTCTCATCAAAATAAATATACTAGTGATATTATTATTTTAAATCACTAAACAAATATAAAGATGATTAGTATGGTATCTCTATTTCGAAAATGTATTTGGGATGAAAATATGCTTTAGAAATGAATTTTAAAAAATTTAAAGTGTATTGAAAACGTAAATGTATATTTGAGATGTAAAAATTGTATTAAAAATGATGAAAATTATTACAAAATTTTAAATATATTTTACAAAACAAAGGCGAAACAGAAACCAATACTACCAAATAGGAAAAATGTGAGATAATAATTAGGGTGAAATACACTTTCCCCCCTGTGGTTTCATGTTTTGGACAGTTTTCCCCCTATGCTTTCAAAACTGACAGTTCCCTCCTCATGGTTTTGGACTGAAGTGTCCACTTAACGGAAAATGGCTTCTCTAACGGCGCGTGAAGCAAACGCGCTCAAGACGAGAGTGGGGATAAACAAATTGATGATGTCATTAATTTTATTCTCAAAATAACCCAATAAAAAAAAAAAAAAAAAAAAAAAAACTGGAGTGGGAAGCTTCTGCAACAGAAATGGAACCCATTTGATGGGTTCCATTTCAGTTGCAGAATCCCGCAATTGATATGAAACCCAACAAAATGGGTTTCATATCAGTTGCGGGAGTGATTGATTTGGTTTAGGAAAAAAAAAAAAAAAAAAAAAGAAGTAAAGGAAGAAGGAAGAAGACGATGAACAGTGCCATCGTCTTCTTCCTTCTTTCATTTTTTTTTTTTAAGTTTTTTTTATCAAGGGTAATTTAGTAATTTTTTTAACACCGTTAGAGAAGCCATTTTCCGTTAAGTGGACACTTCAGTCCAAAACCATGAGGGGGAAACTGTCAGTTTTGAAAGCATAAGGGGGAAACTGTCCAAAACATGAAACCACAAGGGGGAAAGTGTATTTCACCCTAATAATTATAAACAAATTTTAAATAAAAATAAATTTTTTATAATAATTGAAATAATATCTTATATTTAATATAGAGTAAAAGTTACTTTTATAAGGGAAAAAAAATAAAATTAGACATTTAAAATTAAATTTTTGAAATATTTAACGTATCGCACAGTTGGACGTCCTTCGGATGGAAGGCTATACCTAGATTTTCTTGGTACATGGTCCTTCTATTAATTTCAGCTCAGCCTACGCCACTGCTTCAACTTCTCATATTAATTGTGTGCTTATATATGGTTGATTTTGTGGTTTTTGTGTTGGCATTTTGCAGCTCGGGCTTTGGGATTGCCATTTGTGAGCCCTTACCTTCAATCAATTGGATCTGATTACAAACATGGCGCAAACTTTGCAACATCGTCTTCTACAGTCCTCCAGCCAAATACTTCCACTGGAACTAGTCCTTTCTACCTCACCATTCAGCTTAATCAAATGAAGCATTTCAAGGCTAAAGTGGATGAACTAAATCACACTTCTGGTATGCCAACTTGTTGCCATTTCCAAAATTCACGGAAAATTATTAGATACATCCTCTGCATCCATAAAAATAGTGTAACAAGCCAATGATGGGTCTGGCGGCACCATCCTATGTGATGCAGCCGCTGCACTGAACAATTCCTCAGAATGCATAATGGCACATGCATTTATATATGCTGCAATTTGTGTCATTTTTTTCAGGACAAACCCGTCTTCCAAAATCCAGCATTTTCGGGAAATCTCTTTACACGTTCTACATTGGGAAGAATGATTTCACCTCCAACTTAGCATCTTTTGGTAGTGAAGGAATCAAGAAGTATGTCCCACAAGTGGTTTCCCAGATAAGTAGCACCATTAAGGTTAAACTCATCCCAGAAATGAGATTTTTGTCTTTCCAGTCTTGCTTTGTGGAATTATAATTTTTCCCCTGCAGGAACTTTATGCATTAGGACGTTTCTGGTGCTCAATCTTGCCTATAGGCTGCTACCCTCTCTTTCTGGTGGAGCTTCCCTATAAGAGTTCTGATATTGATGCTTACGGATGCATGATTTCCTATAACGAAGCTGTCCAGGACTACAATGAGATGCTGAAGGAAACATTGAGCCAAACAAGACAGGAGCTCGCGAATGCAACTGTTGTCTATGTTGACAGTCATTCAGTATTGCTGAACATGTTTCAGCACCCCAACTCACATGGTATGACTTGAAAAACCCTCAAAAAAGTATGGTTCAAATTGCTTAGTTTGGATTTCAAGACTGATCTTGCATGTTCGATATCATTGTTTTAAAAGATGGTTTTGAAAACAAACTTTTGGAAAAGAGTTTTTTAATGTAAAAAGTGAATAGAAAATGTAAAAATGTGGGTAGGAAATATAAAAAAGTATAGTTAAATAGTAAAAATGTGTATTGGGACTGTTCGAATTTTAACATGTTAACGAACATATTTGTCTTGATTTTGTTTGGGTTTGATGACATTATTTGAAATATATCAGGGATGATGTATGGGACCAAAGCTTGTTGTGGCAATGGTGGAGGCGCCTACAATTTCAACCAACAAGTATGATGTGGGTACAGCAAGGTGATAAATGGACAGCGAGCCGCTGCAACGGCTTGTAATGACCCTCGGAACTACGTGAGCTGGGATGGAATACATATCACAGAAGCCGCAAGCAAGATCCTTGCTACTGCAATCCTCAACGGATCATCTTCTGATCCTCCTTTTCCATTTCACCATTTCTGTAATATCCACCCTCTAGCTTAGATTTCACCCTGAATCTGATTAGTCTTGTGATTTTTCACTGCAACTTTTGAAATTGGATTCTAATAATCCATGATGTGTGGAAATGAAATTCAACATGAAACAGTTGGATGATTAATTAAAAGCATCTATCTTGATTGTTTTAGTTTCGTATAAAATCCAAAGGAAATACAAGTACAGATCACTTGAGTTTTGTCCTGATCCCAACAGTGCCTTGAATTGGGGGAGAGTTTTACAGCATCACCTTTCTTCCATAGAAATGTCATTTTTAGTACTTTTCCGTTGTTAATTAGAAGAGTCAAATTTGAAAAATGTACAATTTTTTACAAGTTTCATTATAATTTGCCCCCATTTTCTCACTAATGTCCTTAATTTCCAAAGATAGATTAATTGTGAACCAAACGTAATTATATTAGTAACTGTATAAGTAAAGAAATCAAAACTGAACTCTTCTAACGGAACGAAAAAAAATTTTGAAACTGTACTTTTTCAATATAACGGATGGAGTATATAACTAAGGCAAGAGTTCTTGTAATTTGTAAACCATCAGTTTTCTTTTAGGAGAACATAGCACTAAACAAGAAGAAGATGCAAAAAATGAGTCTCCAGAGGCAAATTTTGCTGGTTTGGTTAGTTTTGATGGCATTATCATCAGCTGTAGTTCAGTTCAGTGAGGCCAAATGTGCATTCCAGGCCATCTTCAACTTTGGCGATTCGAACTCGGATACCGGAGGTTTCTGGGCTGCTTTTCCAGCACAAAGTCCTCCTTTTGGAATGACTTTCTTCAAGAAACCAGTTGGTAGAGCTACTGATGGGAGGCTCATTGTTGATTTTCTTGGTAAAGTTTCAATCTTTAACAACTTTAGTGCCTTAAATTATGCCTATGATTGCAAATTGGCAAAAATTTCTTGCATTTTCAAACATGAAAATTAATGGGATTTGCTTGTTTTCTGCAACCAAATGTTCATCTGCAGAGAAGGGGTTAACTGCAGGTGTTTAAAACAGACTAATTTGTTCTGCATAATTAGTAATTACAAATTGTCGGTTGATATTTCAGATTTACAGGAATTTGTTTCTAAATATAGACAAAAGGTGATGTCACTGTAGTTGGAAAAACACTGTCTATATGAGCTCATCTTGGAGGTGTACCATAACCATTTTGTTATCCCTTTGACTGTTTTTAGAGAGACTCTAACCGACAGGGACAGTTTCTCAGTCAAATACGCATTTATGTCTAATTTTATTAGTTTAGAAATATGGTTGTGCTGAAATTTAAAGAAATACTCTTCTCGTCCAACTAAAAGAGTTCGGTGGTACAACTTTTTTTTTAAGTCACACGGTACAACTCAAAACAGAACTCTTTATATGGGACAAATGGAGTATTTGGAAAATGTAAAAATGAAAAGCTATCAAGGCTTATCAACTCTAACTTGGACCCCACTGAATTTGTGAGAGTGGATCCTACTGAATTTGTGAGGAGGGACACTATTGCCTCGCGACAGTGGATCTTAGCTCGGATTCCCTATTGGATTATTATTCCAAGAAATGATGGTTCACTTTTGACTGTTCTTCCTAGATTTGAAATCAGCCATGTATGGGTAAACAAGTTTCTGTGTTTTTTATGCATTTGTCATGCAGCTCAGGCTTTAGGGCTGCCATTCCTAAGCCCCTATCTGCAATCAATAGGATCGGATTTTAGCAACGGCGCCAACTTTGCTACATTATCATCCACAGTGCTTCTTCCAAACACTTCCTTATTTGTCACTGGAATCAGTCCCTTTTCTCTTGCCATTCAGCTCAACCAAATGAAGCAATTCAAGGCTCAAGTTGATTATCGGCATTACACTAATAACTCCACAGGTATAAAAATGTGAAGCAGAAATTGCACTAATTTCAGTGTTTTCAATACTTTTTCTTGATTGAAAATGATATTGAATCCAATAAATTGTTGTTTGTAGGATCCAAACTTCCTTCACCCGAGATATTTGGAAATTCACTTTACACATTTTATATTGGCCAGAATGACTTTACCTCTGATTTAGCTTCCATTGGTGTAAATGGAGTGAAAAGCTTTCTCCTCAGGTTGTTTCTCAGATTGCTTTTACAGTTAAGGTAAGCAAGCTCATCATAACTTCACGCAAAAGTTCAACTAGATGTGATACTAACACCATTGTTTCATGGTGGAAAATCCAGGATCTTTATGGCTTAGGGGGGAGGACATTTCTATTGCTGAATCTTGCGCCGATAGGCTGCTA
This sequence comes from Leptodermis oblonga, assembly GCA_016801395.1. Lineage (NCBI taxonomy): Eukaryota > Viridiplantae > Streptophyta > Magnoliopsida > Gentianales > Rubiaceae > Leptodermis > Leptodermis oblonga. The sequence continues at coordinate 916,411 of CM028755.1, forward strand.
TCCTTCATTCATCGTGGGACTCCCTCACGATAGTTCAGATGTCGATGAATTCGGGTGCTTGACCTCCTACAACAATGCAGTTACTGACTACAATAACATGCTGAAGGAAGCCCTGTCAAACATTCGGCCAGATCTCCCAGGAGCATCTGTTGTGTATGTAGATACTCATTCTGTTCTGAAAGAGCTCTTTCAGCACCCCACAACTCATGGTATATTACGGAGATTTTTCACTGTTTGTATCGCTACTCTTTTCTATACTAATTCTTACTGACTTTCAGGGCTGAAGTATGGTACCAAAGCGTGTTGTGGACACGGGGGAGGCGCCTACAATTATAACTCCCAAGTTTACTGTGGAAACACCAAAGTGATTAATGGAGAAAATGTGACCGCAATGGCTTGTAGTGATCCGCAGAACTATGTGAGCTGGGATGGGACTCATGCAACAGAAGCAGCAAACAAGCTCACTACTTATGCGATTCTGAGTGGTTCTTACTCGGATCCTCCCTTCGATCTCCACAAGTTCTGTGACATACAACCAATAGGTTGATGATCTACTGCCTCTTGCACTCAAATGCAAGGAAGAATAAGAATCATCTTCACTATGGCGGCAGTCACTATTACATAATGAAAATGGACATTTGATTAGTTTCAAAACTCTGCATTATAAGCTTTGAATGGTTCTTGGTGTCATTAATCCAACATGTTGAAATCATCGTTTAACCGATGCCAAATGTCTGCTGTCTATAAGAGGACAGCTCAGTTCTCCCAGCCACACAAAAGTACAAATTCAAAGAGTAAAATGATACATCATTATCACTAATAGCACCTCAGAAACACAGAGGTGGGGTTTTCTTGAAGATAATCAAATGCATTTTCACGATCCCTTATCCTCAAAGGATTCATAGAGATCTTCACGCAAAACATCCCCCCATCACTATTCGATGCCACGTTAAACTCTCGAAGATTTTTAGTGTGGTAAACTATGCTAAACAATCAAAGGTTAAACTGCAGTTGATTAGTTAAAGTGGGGAGTCTGTTCATATTTGTTTGTGTTGATAAATATCAAACTTCAGTTGATAGTTTGTGTTGGGAATCTTCTCACATTCATTGAACTTTCCTTTGTGTCTATTCTTAAAGAAAGCAATAGCTTAACTACCCATTTGGCTGCTTAAATTTTATACTCAATTAGGTAGATGATTGAGTTGAAGATGAAAAATAATGCTATCTTTCTCTTAAACAAGTAATAAATGGTGGACTCTTTATAGAACAAAATGAAACAAAGATCAAAATCTGCTCTTTATGGCAAATACTACAACTTTAGCAGAACAATTTTTTCCTTCTAGGATGAATTTCATGAACAAATTGCATATTCACTTGTATAAATCAACAGATTGGAACAAGAAAAAAAAAAAAAGAATTGGAAAAATTGAGAAAAAATTATCATGAAAATCTAAGGCAAATAACTGTGCTCAAGAACTGGTTGGGTTCTGATACCTGAGGCTGAAGGCATTCTACTTGAGCCAACCCAGATTGTATCTAATGCCTCACCTTTCTCAGATTGTTTTTCCATCTTTCCAATCTTCTTTGCCGCTATCAAATTAAACAAGAGATTCCCAAGTACAACAACCAGAATCAACCCACCAATTCCTACGCCGAATCCAATCGCCCACCATTTCCAAATCCTTTCTCTGTTCTTGCTTGATTGAGAAGGCATCAGTGGCGAAAATGGAATGACAATGGAGAAATGGCCTAAACCAAACGCAGCACACTTATTCGTCGCGGTCAAATTGCTGAATTCCACTCCTCCATTAGTCCCAAATCTAACACATTTTGCTGTTGCATTTCTTGAATCTGGAAGAACCCCGGAAAACTGAGGGAAATGGACTGAAATGGGATGATCCTTCATGACATTAAGCTCAATATTCCAAGAATTATTGACACTGATGTTTGCATTATATGCCAACAAGCCTATAACAGGAGTGACAAAAGTATAATTCTGCACATTGTAGTAAAGATCAGACTGATTTCCAAGATTTTGGATGACAAAAAAGATTCTTTGCGAATAGGGCTGTGGCAATACACCGGGTTGGATGCCAAAGAAACTCAAATTGGTTCCTCTCCTCCATAGATTCCCAGTTCTGAGGCGAATCACAGAAGCATTTATTCCAGAATAATTTGCAGGCAAAGAGAGATTATACAGAATACCTGTTCGAATCATTCTCATCCTTTTCACCATCGTCAGTGCATTGTCATGAATGAAAGAATCTAACGAATTGCGGTTGTAGCTACTATTACTACTCTGTCCTTGAACAAAAGGGATCGCTGCCATCGCCATCACCATCACAGGGATGAGGTACAATATTCTGTTAGACCCCATCAAACATCACTGGTCGGTTTCCTCTACATGCCATTGATCAAGCAAAATTCATCAAACGAACCCTCCAAGAAACCATCTTGAAGAAAGCCTCTGGAAACAGAGCAAAACCACAAAAACATCAATCAATCAACCTTTGTATTCTTGTCATAAACTCCCTCCCAAGATTATCTTTTGGCATATCAGAAATGCCAATGGCGATCAAACTAAGCCAAAAAAGGAAAAGGGATCTGTAAAAGTCACTCAGCTAGGCAATTCAACAAACAATTAAACAACAAATCTTTCTGGCTTTCCAGCAAATCCAACAAGATTATTAACCAAAAGAGTTGGGTGAAGAATGAAGAACACTCAAAATGTGACACCACAGAAAGTGGAAAAGGGAAAGGAAAAGACAAGTAATGTCAGTTAAGATTAGTTGGAGTATTTGAGAAAAGAAATGTTCAGACAGATATCCATTTGGCACATATATATACATTTGTTCAGTTTCAGTTTCAGATGCTATAGATTTTTAAGGATACAACATTGATTGATTAGGTAAAGGGAAAGACAGAGGATGACAACTAGGTCTTAGCTTTTCTTTAGGCCGTGCACTCCAAAAATGAACATAAAATTAGTTTCATTAGTTTAGTTTAGTTTGAACAGAGTGGACAATGTCTACATCATTATCGGCACGACAAGAGGGGAATAAAGTTTTTTCTAAAAAATATTTTGTTTTTGTAGTCCAGTCTCTTTTGCAAAATATGTAACGAAAGATTATCGCATTACTTCTGTCATTAGAACAGTTCATTGTGATTTTCAAGGGAAGAATCGTCCGTCTCTCTAGAAAGTCTAGCTCAATCCAAGGGTATATAAAATGAAATTTTCATTTTTACGCCCTTTGTTCCGTTAAAGTTGGGACAGATAATTCGGCGTCATAATTTATGCAACTATATAAAAACATATTTTAAATAGTTTATCATAGTGCAAATGGTGATTAGGGATGATTGATTATTCTTTTTTCTTTTCTTTTTTTTTTTTCTTTTTCTTGATGATCCACACAAATGATTGCTAGTGGAGTGCTACTACTAATTTTAGATGGAAAGTCTCAATCATGAGTGCCTGGCATTTAGAGTTACACCTGGAAGATTTTGATCACATAATTACACAATCAAATATTCAATACTATTATTACCAAGTCATACTTTCATATTATTAGACTACATAAAAGTATCTATAACCAATAACATATCGGGATGCGTTTGACGCACAAGAATGAGAATTGAGGAATAGACATATGATTTTTTGGATTAATAGTCCGGTGTTTGGTTTAAACTATTATATCACTTAAACGGCCATGTAAAATTCATTTAATGGGAAATTTATTCATCTTCGGATATGTTCTAATTCCCATTTTCGCACGTTAAACGCATCCAATTTTTGTTTGAAAGCATTCACATGGAGAAGGAATCCCTTTACAGGGCAGCTTTTCATTATCAATGATTGCATAATCAGGTTTAGAGGAATCCATGTTTCTTTGATAAGTATTTTTCATATATTCTGGTACAGCTAATATTGAGAATAAAAAAATTTCCATTTTTTTTGTTTGTTTATTTAATTAGCACTTGGAAAGCAATTTTATCAAGTTTTGGTGGCTTAATTTATTTACTTTGTTGATTGATTGATTTGATTCCTTTAATGATCTTAATACTAATATCTTAGAGCTAAACATAGAGTTGACCCTTCATCTCATTTACACAATATTGGTCAAACCAATTTAATTAAAAAATTGTTAAGTACAACGAAGCGCAGAATTGGTTGATGATCAAGAGCTTCGTACGCTAAATGTATTCTTAAAAATAGTATAATATATCAATACTTCCATGTCGTATGGAAGTTTTGCGAGCTATTTTGATTTTATTACGAGTTTCAAAAATTATTTTAAAATCTAAACTTTATTTGGCAGGGATAAAGTTTTTCCTCCAAAATCTGGTTTCAAGTTTTCAACAACCTTTTATTTACTCTCTCAGATCGAAAATAAGTGTCATTTTAGAGGTTTTCAAACAAATTAAGTATCCATTACAAATTCATTTAAATGACAAATAAACCCCTAGTTGTTGTAATATGATTACAAAGAGTCTAGAAGTTATAATCCAATTGTAGTTTGATAATCACAAACTCTAGGAGGAAAAGTTAAGACAATGGCAAATTAGGAAAGATTTATGTTTTTTTAAAACGTCACTTATTTTAAAAAATTTTATTCCTTCTAAAATGACATTATTTTGGATAGGAGGGAGTATTTTTTAACACAAAAAACTATTTTTCCCTAATCCGAAATCTTGATTTCTGCATAGTTTTTTACCAAACAAGATTTTGAAAAAACTAGTTATAATAAATATAGTCTGTGAAATTAAATTTTTTCATTTATTTGTTTGCTTGTTTTTAAAAACATGTTTTCCAATATCCGCCTTACAATCTTCTAACGAATATGCTCTAATTAGCTTAAGTTGCAACATTCGCCGCAAAAAGAAAGAGCTCAAATTGTAACATTCTATGTGTACGTGGTAAAACAAGTGCACTGAATAAATCACTCTATATAACCCATTTGGCGACCCGGTTTGTATTTTACGACAATAAACATAGGAAATCGGGAAGAAAGAAAAATAGCAATGCTGATGGATTTTGTAGATAGGGAAGCAACCAATCAAAACGCAGAGCCGCACCACGTGGCGACTAATCAAATCAGTTCTTCTGGGGCTGAAACGAAGAGCAAATATTGTGGATAAAAAGAATTTACGAATTTGAAAATTTGAGGAAATCCCACAAAAAACCCAAAAATCTTTTTTTCTGGGTTTCTTTTTCTTGGGATCAAAAAGCAATCTGGAATAAAAATTGAGTGATAGTAGCTAGGGATAAAGAAACAAAGGCTTAAAATCAGTGCTTTGTTTTGGGCAGAGCCAAATGGCAGCAGCCTCCACTTCCATGTCGGCAACTGCCGTCTTCAGCCCGAGATTCTCAGTCCGCTCGAACGCTACTTGCTCTGCTTTGCCCTATTTGCCCCCTCGCTTGGCTTTTTCCACCTCCCTCAAGAAGAATTCAGGTATTTTTGTTTGTTTTCTGAAGTGGGATTTTGTCAAAATTGATTCTTAGCTCGGCGGATGCATTGACGTTGTTGTTTCTTCTCAGCCCAAACCGGTCATTTTTGGCCATTTGTTAGTTTTTACATACTACTTTGGAATCAAGATTGAATCTTTAGTGTTTTGTCTGGTTATCATAATATGTTTGAAAATTCACCTTCAATTGGATAGGGGGTTCTTCATTTCCACTAGTGTTATAGAAGCAGAAGTCTTGTATGGCGATTCTTGCTGGAATGCTAGAGAGTGAATGTACCTAAAAATGTTGTTTAATGTGGATAACTAAGGGCCTGTTCTTTTTGTTTTGTTTTGAAAATGATTTTGGTTTTAACAGTAAATTTAATATATTTTAAATTTAATATATTTTAATTATATTTCATCATTTTTAATATAACTTTTTATTATTTAGTATTTATTTTTTACATTTTTAATACACTTTTTATATTATAAAACTATTTTTCAAAACTTGTTTTCAAAATCGTTTAGGGTTTAGGGATGAAAAAGAACAGGCCCTAAATTTTTGCGCTGAAAGACACTTTCATAAAGGCACTCTCTGTAGTTAAGGCCTGTTCGTTTTCATTGGTTTCGTTTGTATTTTGATTTTGTATGGTATAGTACTTTTTCATCATTTTTAATACAACGTTTTACTATTCAATTACATTTTTTTTACATTTCAAAAACATGTTTTCGAAACCATATCTTAACGAACACACCCTAAAGTTGCATGCTTTTTGTAATATCAGCTTGAGGTTTACCCGATTTGAGGGCCTTTCAAGTAGCCTTCAGCTCAGAATATGATGCACATAGCTTTTTTTAAGTGGCCATGAGTATGAGGACATGGGGATGTTATACTATAAGTTTCCCTTGCTCCCATTTTGAGAAGTTTGCAGATTCTTACTTCTCTTCTGGTTATGAATACTGATTTTTTTATGTCAGTTGGATGACTGGAGCTTGCATGCCAACTTATTTGGATAAGACAAGCATGCTTTTGAAAGATCCCTTTTGAATTGAAAGATTCTGATATCATCCATGAAGATGACATTTTAACATATTTGACTGGTGATCACACACTTATGTGACTTTTAACTAATATTTTTTGGTTTTGGGATGTCTTCAGTTCCTTTTCACTGTTGGTTTTGGTTTAGAATTTGAATATCATCTTGCCGAAAGATCGCCTTTTTCGATTGGATACAATTGAATCCAATCAAACTGAAATTTTTCATGGAAGATTAAAAAATCTTGGAGAATTCTGTACCAAAAAGCTAGTTTAAGCCCAAAAACAAGTTTTTGTAATGAGAAGAAACAAGCACTTAATTGACTTCCAGTATGATGATCATTTGAGGATGCATAGGATTTTGTGTCTGTCATTCAATTGTATGCTTAGAACACTATGGCTTTCACTGTAAAATTCAAAGTTGGAACTTAGAGGATTACCTCGACTTTGGCTTGCAAAAGTTAAATGGTTAAACTTTGCTTTCCCAACAAAGTTGTGTGCTTTTCATTATTTTGCCCCTTACATTGTTTTTTTTATAATCTGGAACAGAGACAAAGAAGACTACTTTGCTCCGAACCAAAGCTTCTTCAGAGGAGACATCTGCAGTTGACACTAGCGAGTTGCTTTCAGATCTCAAAGAAAAGGTAAGCTCGATTCTAAAGTTTCACATTTGGCAGGCAAGCAGCCCCTTTGTTGATGGTTTTCAATATTGAACCTCACATACATGAATCACATTATATCACGACTTTTGTCCAACAAAACCAACAACCGCGACAGCTATTTTTGTAAAATGCCACAAATAGTCAGCTGTTCTTTATCACTGATGTGTCCATCATTCTGTTACATCTGACTTTGCCTAACTTAAGTTGTTTGTATTGGAAGTGGGATGCAGTTGAGAACAAATCTACCGTGATTATTTATGGAGGCGGTGCAATTGTAGGAGTTTGGTTGGCTTCAACTGTTGTTGGTGCAATCAACTCAGTGCCTTTGGTATGTGGTTTGGGATTGATGAAAAATGTGTCTTTCCATTGTGGAATTTTTGGTTCATTTCTCAGCTGTTTTTCCTCTTAAAGTGAGGGCTTTTGATAGCGCACGCCAGATATGTTTTTAATCATTGCCTATTTTAGCTCAAATTGAGTTTAGCATTTATGTTCTTGACAGCTTCCTAAGATACTGGAGCTAGTAGGGCTTGGATATACCGGATGGTTTGTTTATCGCTACCTGCTCTTCAAGGTTGGTTTCATGAGCATTTACATTGCCAGTTTGTGTGAGTGATCGACGAGCTACTTGCTTAAACAATACTGTTTTTTGTTGTTACAGTCAAGTAGAAAAGAGTTGGCCACAGATATTGAAGCTTTGAAGAAGAAGATTGCTGGAACTGAATAAATCTCCATCCCCAGCCTAAACAATTGTTCCAGCGAATCGAATTGAATCGGCTGAAGTTTGTTTTATAAGTTTTCAGTTTCCTGTGTACGAGGCAGTTGTTGTAAGTTTGTAACCATCCATATAGAATAGATATATACATTTGATGTATCTTAACTTGCTCTTCTTCTTTGAATAAAAAGCCTGTGTTCATTCACTTCATTTAGAATCTGTAAATTCATTGCTGTGGAATATGTTCATCCAAAGGTTTACTGAAAAGTTGTTTTACATCAAGAGCCAAGCAGTGCTAAACATACTTGCTTTCAATCAGAATCTGTTTCACTAAAAGAGTATGATCTACCTCGAACAGACTTAACTCTAGGTAGATACATCTCTAAACACCAACCCTAGATAGACATTTGCCTGAAAGAAAACCGGCAATTCAAATGGCCCCGGCAAGGCACGAGACTGACCCGAAACACCGAATCAGCTCGGTAACGCGGCGTTTGGTCTCGGTAACGCGGCGTTTGGTGAGGACGGACACCGGAAGGGATGAGGACGGCTCCTAATTCTACCGCCTGCCCTCTCGGAGTCAATTTCTTAGTATTAAATGTTGTATACCTCGCCTGGGCAAATGAAGGGAAAGAAGGTAAAAAGGAAACAACTAAAGCAAAATCAGAGCCTAAACTCCCACTGAAATTCTATAGAAAGAAATTTCGACACAAAACCAAAAAATATACAAAAACACACTATTACAATCTCTTATCATTCTGAGAAGACTCTTATATTTTCAATACACTTTTTATAATTAAAGTTCGTTTTCAAACCATGTTTTCAAAACTTTCCAAAACGTACATGCCACTACAATAGAATCTAAGAACCTTTAGAACCTACTACTACTACAAATGACAGCATATTTTGCTTGATCAAAAACCATTGCAAACCCTCTCCATCCCACCTAAATCAAGGGCAATTTCAACTAATTAAGAATGCAACCAACGTTCAGCCTAAGAAACGAAATTTTCGAAGAATCTATGATCTAAGAGGGGCCATAAGTAAGGCTAAAGCAACTTCTTCCAGATGCTAGGAACACCAAGAAACAATGAAAAATGTGCTTGCTCAATACCATGCACAACTTGACAGAAAAACGAGTGTAAATCAATCGACCATCAATATCCCAATTCAAGATACAATCAACCTTTAGGCACAAGAATGGCTACTACATTTTCAACATAACTTGCTATTATTGGATCCAAGCAGCCAAAGCACAGCTCTTAATACATAAACTTCCATGCAAATGCATGCAAGTTTAATATCATATTATCACTTCAAACATTACAAAACTAATAACTCTCTCATGCTGTTTTCTACCAAATATGAATATTAAAACCTCACGTTAAGTATGTAATGTGAGGAGGAGGAGGAGGAGGAGGAGTTTGATACACAGAGTTTAGATTTTGTCAATGTCTTCGTCCTCAAACTCGATATAGTCATCTCCAGCACCTTCATCCTCCTCATCAAGTCCACCAGCAATACCCTCATTGAGCCTAGTGTTCTCAGGCAGCTCACCATATGCCTTCAACAACCTTGCCTCATCGGGCATGTACTTGAGGATCACATCAGCCTTGTCATCCTGATTCCATCAACAACAATATGTTAAGAGAGATTCAGTAAACAGGGAAAAGAAAAACCCTAAACTTTTAGGTGCATTAAGGTACAATCACAATAATCAAACAAGAAATATTGCCACCGTCTCCGACTTTGAACCAAAATCAACACCTCACAGAAAACTGGAAATATGATGTTTGATTGTCGAAAGATTTCAATTCTCAGGCTGTCTAACAAGGTTCGAGCTGATTACCACTAAATTACACAAAGCATACCATATTCAAAGCTTTCTTTTCTCCAATCCAATTTATCAAATAGGAACACAAAAATCGACTATCACAAAACTAACTTCATTACTCAACTGTCACTATTTGCAATCCCCAGCCAAACTCCTTATCTATTAAAAAACCGCAACCCTAATTTCATAGCATATTAAAAAAGAGGGGAAAGGGCAGGGTAGAATCAGAATCCATCTATTAAGATCTGCAATTGAAAATCTCCAAAAAGATTAAAGCCGATGAATAATTTATGGAGAAAGGAACATGCCTGATAGTCACGGAGGCCAACGAGGATGATGTCACCGGCGGCGATCCAAACCTTCTTATGCATCTTACCACGGATGTGACAAAGGCGTTTGGTACCGTCGATACACATAGCCTCACAACGTCCGTTACCGAGCATCCGGAGGACCTGAGCATACTCCTGTCCGTCTTCCTTGAAGACGAGCTCTCTCTTCTCGTCATCGGCCTCGTTCTTTCCCCTCTTCCTGTTCTTTCCTCCCTTACCCTTGTTCTTCGGCATCTTTCAGATAAACCTAGTGGCGGCGGCGGGAGGTTTCTCTGAACGATTGCGCAGTAGAAGATAAAGAAAAAGGGATGTGGAGGAAACCCTAGCCGAGACCCTGCTTCCGATTCGCGAAGCAGATTTCTTTTTTCTTTTTTTTTTCCGGTTTTTTTCTTTTTCTTTTCTTCTTTGAATTTTCTATCGCTCTGCTGCTTTTAATACAAGTACTGAGGCTAAGCGAAGCCAAGTCTAATTCTAAAATTGCGTGGAAGTAACGGAAACGGAAATATCTAATATTTTTTAATTTATTATTATTATTATTATATTTGTTTATTCCACCGCCTTATGTTGAGATTTATTTATGGATGGACACCAATGCCCTTTTGGATAGGGAAATGGGATTGGGATTTTGCATTTTTTTTATTTCTTATTTTTTATATTTAATTTGATAAAATATTCATATGAAAAATAGAAAAATTTATATTCAAACACCCCATTTTATTGCATTTTTTTTCCTTTCTTAAAACAAAATTTGACTAATTAAAGCAAATTACATTTACATCCCTTCAGTTTAGTCAAATTATAAATCAGTCCTTGTAACGTTGAACTTGTTTGGAATAAAAACAAGACCCTAAGGTTTGTATTCGTTTTTCTCGAGCGAGAGAGACCAGTCTATAATTCGACGAAACTAAAGATAGCATGAATAACAATGCGACATCAATATGACCGAACCCGAGGGCGAGGGTAAGTAAATGTAATTTCCTCAAAAAAGTAGTTGTCAATTTTAAAGCAAACTCTAACTTCTAACCATACTTTGCATATTCGAAATTTCAGGCATGATCAATTTGAGTGTAAGATCGTAATCAACAAGATTAAATAATGAAACCCGACAAACAATATACACGTGTAAATGATTAATTTGGATGTAGGATCATAATCTAACAAGATTAAATAATAAGATCCTACAAAATATACACGTGTAAAATTACAAGCAAATTGTAAGATTGAATTTTGAAATCTTAAAATTGTAAAATTCTATACAAACCTGTTGTCAGTTGTAACATTCAGCACTTTAAGACAAAAAGTCAAAGAAAACCAATTTTCAGCTATGTGAATCATTCAAGACACTGTTTACAAAAGAAGCTCAAGAGCAGCCAAGAATGGTAGCAAATCAAGCAGAAACATAATTTCCATGGTTAGCCATGTATGATTTTGTCAAAAAGCATCCTTAACAACAGAGGTCAGACATCAATGGTTCCTTCCTTACCATCCACAAAATACCATTTACATCTTCCAACTACATTCATCATCTTGGGTCAAAAACAACAACAATAGTTGGTACATTAAAGTACAACCCAAGACAAGAACTGATTCACAGGAGTTAGTAACTGCCCTCTTCAAGCCCTAAAAAATAACCCTGATTTGACAGAATTACAGATTTCTCAGATGCATGAAAAATTAAGAGTCATTGCCTCATGGTAAGCTCAGCCCTGAGGTGGAGTGTACCATTGATGAAGTAAAGACTGTCTTCAGCCATGAATGAAGCCCACGGCACACCGAATAAGTTTCGGTACCCAACAGCTTTTCCCCCTGTGAATGTGTAGTTACCCTTGTATTTGCTCATGTATTCCTCTGTTGGCTTCAATCTGGCAGAGAATTCGTAGTCTACTGCAAATGTCACTGAACCCTTTTCTTGCATCCCTAGAAAGAGACCAAAACAATGGAAAGAACTTTGTTGATCCATGTTGCAATGTGCAGACAGGAAAAACCCTTGCCCGCCCAAGTGAAAGGCCTGAGAGTAAACTCGGCCGGAAGGATACAAGTTATCACATTCTTCCCGCTTGAGATCCAAGTATACCACACACTGCTGGCGGGGAAGTTCAAATTCTACCACCTTAACAGGCCGATACTTGTAACCTCGCTCCACGTAGCGACGACTGGTGGAGGTGGAATCCTCTGCTGCAAGAAGTCGTTGACGATGAGGTGCCTCAGCCTTGAAAAATAGGGCCTCAAGAACAAACTTGGTAGCAAGGTCATGCTCAAAGTCGCTGCAAGTTAGAACCTTCCTAAGCTTTCGGCAGGTCATATATGGGAACCGGATGTAACGACTGAGACGAGAGCCAATAACTTCTTGCCGCTCCTCTAGTTTTGGATAGTGGGATCTGGCCCACTTCAACACAAAGTCGTATACAGCATCCTCTGATGCCACCTGGAGTTCATCACTAGCCAAAATTGCCTCAATTCCAGCCAGGGGCAAATTCATAACCTCATCTTGGAACCTAAGCAAAGTGCAATCGCGCCAAAGAAAATATTAATAACCTAGAAATAACTATTTCTGTTAAGTTGTACAGTCAATTATAACAAACTAAGGGGAATAACTACATCTAACACATCAGAAAATAAACCCCTATTTTATCTTTCAGTCGATGGAAAGAAATAATGGAAATAGAAAATTAAAAGTTAGTGTTACAAGAATCCAATTATATACCAACTAAAGGAATCACAGAACAGGAACCAAAACAGCACCCATGAATACTGGAATGAATGACTCAAATAAGGTTGGAGAGTAACAACCATGGAGTAGAAGAGATGCATTGCAGGTGGTGTTAAATAAGCTACTTACTTTGTTATATCTCTGTAGCGACGAGCTAAGAACTCCTTTGCTGCATCAGTCAAAGGCTGAACAGCGTCAGCCATTAGCACACTAGATGGGAGCTCCAGATACAACAATGCAGACTCTGGTGTCATAGGCAAATTACGTAAAACACGACCGCAATACCTCATACATGAGGCAACCTCAAATTTATCTGCAGCCATAAGCACATCCAGCAAAGCAGGTGCTGCAGTCGTACTTAAGCTATTGCTATACATAAAATTCAGAAGCTCCATAAGGGCGACTTCCTCTGCTCCACAAAAGAAGAGAATAAACAGTGGTACCAACTAGAACACATTAGCAACAATCTATACAAGCTCCCGACATGAAACGTGGTACAAAATCTAAACCCACAGGGCGAAATGATTTTAAAAAAAAACATCAGTATGTACCTGAGGCATTAATTCGTAGAGTTACATGTCTCTGCTCAGACTCCCGCATTCCATTTGAAAAAAGCTATACAAACATTAAAAACAAATTAGACGTCATATACCAATTCTACAATCAGGCACTTAACTAAATTAAGAACAAATGCACTCGTTACCTTATAAAAGAAAGGGCTTTTTGCTGCTAAAATAGGAGAGCTAATATGTAGCGTCCTAACTCTAAGAACTCCTGAAGACCCCATGTCACAATTTGAGTCATCACTATTTGCAGCCTCGTCTCCTATAAGAGTAACATGGAAATTTAGAAGCGGTGGACAAAAGAATGAGCTTGCAGTATGGAACATAACATCAGCAGCACTCAGAATGATGGTAAACAAAATTTAGCACAACCAAACAGACTATACACCCACAAGACATTTGTACTGATTTGTTCAGGCAACCAGCCCTTTCAGAAAATTAAAAAACCAAGCATAGTTTATAGAGAAAACATCAGAGATATCTCCTCAGCTAGAGTGAAGTGGTACTTATCAGCTTAGATACCTTCAAGCAAAGGAAATTTAACATAACCGAACAAAAATCAAAACCTCAATAATCAATACCCCTAAAAATAAAAAATAAAAATTAAAAAAAAATGAAAACATTAGCTAATACCTGAGGGTGATTCTTCAATCATAGCAAACTCTTCCTCGTCTTGATTTTCACCTCGCACTAAATCATCTGCTTCGGGCTGATCACAGTTCAGAACCTGCTCCTCAGGGCATACAGTGATATCCAAAGCTGCAAATGAGTGGCATATATCTGGTTAAATCAGAGCCGAAACACTAATCAACGATCAAACTCTTCAGCAACAAAATCAATCAAGCACATACATAATATCCAACTTTTTTTCTCTCTTTGTTCCACTCCATAAAAATAATAAAATAATAAAAATCGTGAAAGGCAAGACGAAAACCCTAAATGTAAGAACAAGGAAAAGGAGCGGAGAATACCAAGCTGCTTCCTGAAGTCTTCTCTGGGTCGCTTCCGATATCTAGCCCACTCAGCCAGGCTCTGGCATCCTCCTACTCCGCTCCCTCCATCAGACCCGGAGTGAGCATCGGCGGAATCATCGGCCAAGACCTCGATTACAAGAACCCGGTCGGAAAAATTCTTATCGTTAAACGCGAAACCGAAATCCGGGTCCCGGCCGCCGGTGGGGGAGGAAACGGAGGCGTCCATGACGGCAGCCCTAGGGTCGAACAAATCCAAATTGGCATCCCTCATTTTCTTTGAGCTCAAATCACAAATCGTTTTGAGGGATAATAACAATTTGGAAAACCCTAAAAAAATAGGGATTCAGGAGAGGATATTTGAGGACCGGGAAGGGCTGGCGACGACGGCAGAGGATCAAGAATCCATGGAAATAAGAGCGGAGGAAGAACTGGAGGAGGAGGATAAATTGGGGGAACGGAGAATCAGTCAAAGAGAAGACTGTGGATTTCTAATTTAGCTCGCTGCCTGCCGCTCCTGTTTTTTAATTATTTTTATTTTTATTTTTACTTTTATTTTATATTTTGTAACGAGGAAAACGACATTAAAAAGGATATAATTACATGGTAATTTGTTTAATAATCCACTAAGAAAGAAGCATGTCCTAAAATGGGCATATAATTTTTGTACAATATTTTCTATAATCTTCTTTTTTTGTAAATAATTTTTTTATTAATAGCTTTGGAAACTGTCCATACAATTGATTATAAATATTTGATCGGATAATTATCATATATGAACCACAACTTGTGGTATAGATGTAATTCTTGTACTGCCGAACTTGTAATTGCGCTGAACAAACAATTCTTGTACTGCCGATCATGATCTGTCACTAATTAATGATGTAAAGTTCGAGATTGAATGTTCGCCCGAATTTTCATACGTTATGGCCACGAATAGAATCACCGTAACTAGGAAAAAAATCACAGCCATGAACCTAGAGAAAGTAATTATTTAAAGGAGAAAACCCCCTTTAACTTTAACTAGGGAATCTAAAATTTAAAACTAAGAAAATTAAATAAAAGATAGCAAAAACAAAAGTATAATTGTTTAAGTCCTCCTACAAAAATATATATATATATTAAATTATAAATAAATAAATAAATAAAGAAGGAAGATGGGAAAGAAGATGATAATCGATTTAAGAATGCATACCAACTTGATTTCGGACAACGAAATTATCTTATAACTCAAGCGATAACACATTACGATAGATCATATGTCATGAATTCAAATCGCAACGATAGTAAAATTTACGAATTTTTAAGTAAATTCTTATTACCACAGATAGTGTAAAAGTGATCACAACATTTGACTTTCGTACCTAATACCTTTGCAAATTGCAACCAAACAAAGTTATTATTGAAGTCATGTTCTTGTTGGCTGTTGGCTGTTTCAACATTTACACCTCGTTTGTTTGTACTATTAGATTGTCGCATTTGGTGATTCGTAAAATTGTAATTAGCCGCCAATCCCTTTTTTTTTTTTTCTAATTTTTTATTTCTTGTTATTGCCTTTAAAGTTGAATCACTAGTTTCCAAACAAAAGTATTATATTCCTCACTTTATCCACCAAAAGAAAAAGTCAAATAGTAGACTTTAAAAAGACGGTAAAACTAATCAATATAATATTACTTTTTAGGGAAAAAAAGAAAGTAAATTATTTTACTCCCTCGAAATTTGTTAAAACTACTAAATACCCTCTGAATTCTATGAAAATACAAAATCAGATGACTTTAAACTGGACCAAAACAAAAAAAAGGTTGACAATTGCTGAAACAACAAATTATTAGACCAACGTTTTTCCATTTCATAAAGTGTTCGGTAATCTTTACAAAGCTCAGAGGGTGCTTAGTAATTTAGACAAACCTTGAGATAGATAAATGTAACTTACTAAAAAATAAAAAAAGAGAAGAAAACTACAACAATAGGGCGAATTACACTTGCGGCCTGTTCTTTTTTAGCGTTTTGAAAACGATTTTGAAAACAAATTTTGAAAATTAGTTTTATAATGTAAAAAATGTATTGAAAATGTAAAAAGTATATGCTAAATAGTAAAAAATTGTATTGAAAATGATGAAATATGATTAAAATTTATTAAATTTACTATTGAAACCAAAACCGTTTTCAAAACGAAACAAAAAGAACAAGCCCGAAGAACTTTGGGCATATTATTTCTTAACATCTCACTTGAATTGTTCGTGCTAAAAAATAAATTATGTGGGACATAAAAGTAGCAAAACAAATATTGTTGAAAGTAAAAATTACAAAATAGATAATGTACATTGTACTATATTTTAAGTTTTTAAAAAAAAAAAAAATTTTATAAGAAGAGGCAACTTCCTTGATTAAGGACACAATTATAAAAAATAATTAAAAAAAAAAAAAAAGTTCCCCTTTGAGAAGGAAGCTACACTACACATGCTAATTATGGAAAGTAGATACATGTTGCATTCTTAAAAGACTTGAACAAAAAGCACTGGTCCACACTCCATCCTACTTTTCCTTTTGGCCTCCCAACCAATAAAATATGAAAGAGAGCTGTTTTTTTTCCTTTTTCTTTTAATAAATCACATCACGTGTTTATGATTCACACGATGCAGAAAGAAACTCTAGAAAGAAAAATATATGTGATCCAAGCCAACAATGACAAGGGGGATTCTTTCTTTATATTGACTTATCCTCCTAACCTGAGCTAAACTCAAACAACAATCATAATCTATCTATCTAGCAGTTGTACCTGCTGCAAAAGATTAACCAAGAACGTTTAACACTCTTCGTTCCAATAGAAGAGTCATGTTTTGTACCTTGTGACTCATAAACGATAGTACCTCGTGACTCATAAACGATAGTACCTCGTGACTGTTTCATTAGGATAGAGGGAATACGTCATGAGTGTAAGACTCTATCACCTAATACGTAGACAGACAGCCAATTCATTTGGCATTTTTACATATACGAAGGCAGAAATGAACTCGAAGTATCAAATGCAATGCTCATTAACCAAAGACTAACTTCTATTTACAAGAACAAGAATAACAAAAAATGATGAGTTTAAGGTGGTTTGTCTGAAATCTGAATTCGGATTTTGATTAGATATTGCAGCGAACATCGATCTGTATAACCATATATCGCGCTTAACAACATAGTAAATCCAAAGTTAACAGATATGATAAGGATTTAGCTCAATATCAACACAGAAATATTTCTACATCAGAGTTCAAAGCTGACCACCTACTATTTTCATAAGCTAAGGTATTACCTTGGAAGCTCTAGAGCTAGAATGTTGTTGACTCTCCAGTCTTGCTTCAAGAAGCTTTGCCTTCAAAGTATTCTCTTTTATTATACCTTGATTGAGATTCCATCTTGAAGAAGATTCAGATGCTACAGGATCTTGAGATAGTGCTTTGGATGTCCACTTTTCCACAGGACTGGCAATGCCATCGAATGATGATGGATCAAAACAATTTTCTGCATCATTGTTCTCATGGCGTCGCTTATAATCAGCAGATAAAGGATCTCTCGTTCTGTTATCAGGCAAATCATCATGGATTTCCCTCTCCTTGTGCTCTTTCCTTTGTGAACTCTTTGCTACAACTTCAGCCCCTTCTGGATTTCCTCCCTTTGTCTCTGCTGGTTCTGTGGCATCGCCTAAAAGACTAGAACCTTTTGCATCTTCCTGTGATTGAGATTTTTTCTTCATATGATTTGATTTTGCTACCTTTGCAACATGATCAGGAGGAGCATCTTCAACCTGTTGCCTGGTGGAACCATTGTTCTGTTTCGGAGTTGGACCCCTTTTCAATTCAGCAAAATATGAACCACCATCTACAAAATCTTCTTCATCAATCCCATTTTGAGGAGCACTTCCAGGATCATTCAAGTGAAAGGACTCCAAAGAACATCCGCGCAAGTTTCTTCTAGTTGGCATCTTTGATGAAAACATGTCATCATTGACAGATGATACAGATTTTTGAGTTTTAAGGAAGGTTTCTATTTCTAAGCTTAGCTTATCCACAATGGTGTTCTTATCAGCAAAACCAGAGTGGCTTTCAGCTAGCTTCATCTGCATCCTTTCATCTAGCCAAGCTTCAGAAAGATGAAGAATCAAGCGATCCTGCGTGGTCCAGTCTTCTGTTTTAAATCTGTTATTTTTCCTGAGATGCATCTCTTGTTCATAATCCCTTATTCCCTTTGCAAACTCATCACACAAGTCTTCCAATAGCATCCGCGCTTTCCTTTCTCTCTCGAGTTCTTTCAACGCATTCGAATAGGAAGACTTGACAGCTGAGAGTTCTCGAGCTAACTTTCGATGGAGGCTTTCAGAATGCTTTCTCAGTTTCCTTTCTTCTTCCACTTCACTTCTCATTGAACGAATAACATCTTTCACTTGACCATCCTCTATACGCTTCCTAACACCTTTGTCTTCAGCTAAATGCCTCATCATCTCATCCATTTCCTGGTGGTGTCTTTTCTTCTCTTTTAGTAGCTCCCTAATTTGTACTTGTGCATGATCTAGTTCCTTCTTCATTGCTTTCATAAGCGACGCGTTGGATGCGTGCTGTTCTTCAAGACTCCAAATCCTGTTTAGTACTTTAACAAACTCAGTGGATGTTTTGAGGTTATAGCTCGAATATCTTGATCTACCTTTGAGGCAGGGAGAACCATTTGGGGTGATTTCTGGTCTATAAGGACTCACCTGGCCAAAAAACAAGAAAAGTACAAGGAGTTCAGCAGCATCTAAAGCCATTATTTCAAGAAAATCATACTTCTAACTTATGAAACTTCCATTCTTTCTCCTATTCATCTCTCTCACACCCAACAACTGCACGCTAATATGCAACAGAACTTGCAGGAAGCATGCAACAAAAGAGGGGCAAGAGAAAAAATACCTCCATGGAGGTACTACTTCCGGGAGACTCATGTGGTATAGCATGACCATTTCTTTCAACCGAGCCTTGCTGTTGCTGTTGCTGTTGCTGTTGCTGTTGCATCATTGGCAGAAGAAAATCGTCCCTTAAATCACTTGCAGATGTCGGCTGGCAACATACGAAAATCCAGTGTGAAATCACTCTCTCATATCAATCAAAACGCCAAAAAAAATTTCCTAAACTGCTTCCTTGGCTGGTAACTTTGTAGTACTAAACAGGGATCATCAATATCCTAAAAAACTGTTGACCTAGCATTCATATCTTGTACTAGTAATCTCAAGTTCATCATGGGACCAAGAATTATTAAAATCTTGCCTTCGGCTAAGCTGGAAAACAACCCCACTGATGTCAGAGGTACTGTCTTTCAGCATTAATGGCAGTTTTGGCATATAGCTTAACTAGACACTACCAAACAGACAAGCAAAAACATGTGCAAAAACACATCACAAGGCCAACCAACCAAGAAAAGAATGGAGCCCTCTTCCACAGATAACAAAATCAAGAGGAAGAAATTAAAGAATCAATCTTTCCCAAGGAAACTCCTAGAACATACCTAAAAAATGAGCACAAATAGGGCACTCCATCATTCAAAAAACTGACATATACCCTACAATCCAAGAACTTCAACAACACCATAGCATCTAAAATCAATCAACAGGAAATCAAAAATTGGAAAGTGGAATTAGCCCTCTTACCTGTTTGTGATAGGGAACCCTAGGATATTGGGGTACCCCCTCCTTGCTTGTTTGACGATGGGGGTGAACTTCCCACAGGTTGGCACCAAGCTTTCTGGCAGAGATTCTGGTGGTGGAATTGGAGGGAAAGGCTAAATCTTGAGGTCTAGAATCATCCTCTGCCACTGCCTGAGTCAATCCAAATCTCCATGTAGGAGAAGGAGTAGTATTACCAGCCCTTTTCCCCACCAATGCTCCAACTTTCAACTTTACCCCTAAAAATTCTTGCTTTTTCACACCCTTTTCTTCTTTCTCCATTTATAACCACACAGTACACACTACACAGTACACAAAACACACACCCTCTCTCTCTCCCCCAAATTTTCAACAATTCAAAACTCAAATTTCAAACTCACTCAATGTTTCAAGCAGGTTGGAGGAACCCACATACTGTTTTTGCCCTTTCATTTCAGCAAATCCTTCTCTCCCCATATCTATCATCAGGGTCACTGTCTGTTAGTTACCATTAAGTGGTTACCCATGGCTTTTCATGTAGTTTCAATAGTTTCTTTTTTCATTTAGGCCTCAAAAGAATGAGCTTAAGCTTGGATTACCATGCTAAAAAAGAGAGAGATTATGAGGGTTGCTAACAGTATATTTGGGGAAATGGAAGCAAAGATTAGGCTTTTGAATCATGCGGTTTTATGGAAGTGTGTGACATCGTACTCCTCCAACGGTTGAGGAAAGCAAGAACATCCACTTTTCTTTCCATTTGGTCCATCTCTGCATGTACTACTTATGTCGGACTATGCTTAAAGAAATTTGCAATTTTTTCATATAAAATTTTGCCCTATGACACAATTCTTTCCTTTTTTTTTTGAGTCCGGTTGTGATTTTGAAAACACGTTTTTGATAAAAAAATAATAATAATAATAACGTAAAAAGCGTACGGAAATGGAAGTAAACAATTAAAAATAAATAAAAGAAAAATGGATTTGTGGTCCACAGGCTAAGATGGTAGCTGCATGGTGAACATCATTCTTTTGGCACCCCCTAATTTCTCTCAAACGGTTCTTAAAATCACATTAAATATAAATAGGTAAAATTACAATCCCGTTAGAGGAATCATTCAGTCATTAACCTATGCAGTCACATTTAGTAATGCATCAAATACTAAAACGTGTCTACCTTAATAACGATTTTTATAGTTATTATATGTATATAAGTCATTTTAGTTATTTTGGACACTTTTTTCTTTCTTTCAAATTTCCCTTTCTGGTAAAACATTTAATTGCTTACATTAGTTACTGATATCTCACGTAATGTGTTATGTATGTAAAAATCTAAAACGTCTTATATTTTGAAACAATGAAGTAAAAATTAGTTTAATTCAAAGATGAGGAGAGAGATTATAATCACCAATGATAAAATCCATTAGAATTGGGCCAGTAGGTGGTCGATCCATTGGGCAATATTTTGAACTTTTTTTCTCTTGAAGAAATTAAGGTAGGCCCAATTAGTTTAAAATGAGGGCTCATCGTGAATGGGCTGAAGCCCAGAAGGGCCCAATATTATTTTCCCTCGGCCTTATCCCTTTTATTATACAAATAATAAATAAATATATGTATATATGTATTTTTTTTAAATTAATAGAATTATCACTACAATAATCAATTATAATGGACACACACATACCACATACATATTTTAATATACTTGACTTGAGATTTGAGATTGATGTCTCCCCCAATGATTTGCTAGAAAAAAACAACACCAACTGCAGACAATTCTCCAAGAAACAAGCCGGCCATTGGAGGAGATTCCAGAAACAAAATCACAACTTCATCCACTACTTTATGTTACTATTGGTTGACCCAGAGAGAAATTATTTAGTGCTTCAGCAGTATCACGTTGGATGATATAGATCAAAACATTAATAGGGGTGAAACTGTAACTAACTTGAGAGTCTGTTTAAAAAATAGGGAGTCATAATTTTACCTTTAATCCCATTGCTTTGCTGTATTATTTTTATAGGTACATCTGTTGTACTGAACAATTTTTCTCACCCAACCCCACCAAAAGAAAAAAAAAAAATCTCAAAACAAGAAAATGATGTAAGAGTTGAAAAGAACATTCCTCTTTTTGCAAAGTTATCCCTCTTTGATTCCTGCCAAAACATTCCAATTTGGCAATGCAATTACCAATGTTTGTTAACTATAGTTTATATAATAATCTTTCTTCCCCTTTGTCCCCATTGGATTGTCATTTTATAAAGAAGCCAAGATTGTGATTAATTAGTGATTTGTATAATCATCAAATCAAACTTAGACAAACCTCATTTGCTTCCATTCTCTTTCAAAGAATTAAGAATTGTGGTAGTCCCACAAACAAGGCACAAAAAAACATGGTCATTGGAACCATCCAAGGCTCCAAAAGGGACCAAAGTGTTCTCTATGGATTTGAGATCAAATTTTGGAAGGGTTTGGCAGGTGGGGTTTTTGTCACTTTGCTTGAAGAAAATGTTAATAATACTTAATATGGGATGACTTGGTTGAAGGAGGAGATTGTATGCTTGTGGGCTTTGGGAAAGGATTTGATGTGAATGTGAAAAAAATAATTCTATGTTGCCATGATGTCGATAACAGCTTTGCTTGTCACACGGTTAGTTCATTTTAGTGACACAAAAGAGTGACTTGTGACTTGCTTGTCACACGGTTAGTTAATTTTGGTGATTTAAAATAACGACTCGTAACACTTTGGTGAGGGGCTTGGAAACAATAGAATGAGAGACAAAAAAAATTAATGTTCAAAATCATAGCTTGTTATCAACTTTTGTCTACTTCTTTAAGTTGTTGGTGCATTGTTCATAGAAAATCCACCAAGAAGTTCTTGATTTGGAAACACTAGAAAGGGATTGTTTACTTTTCTTATAGTATTGGTTATTCAAAACAAATTGCTAATTTTAATGTATTACAAAATAAAATAAATGGTTTATTACTCTCTTTTGTCTAAAGACAAATCCAGACATACAATTGTTTATGAGTTTCAAAATATAACTCCTTTACTTTCGTAGTGGGACGAAAGTAATGAATTTATAATAACAATTTCTGACACGATATGAACCTTACACCAACCCAAAATGTTACGAACTAAATGGATTGACACCAATTATTAAATAGGTAAGGTTAGAATTGAAGGGTGTTGACACAGAAACTCACCAACTCAAACCGATAACCCGAATGCTACACGAATTGCCACACCTACTATTTCCTTTTCTACACACAAAGCCAAGGATGCTTTAAAGTGACCACAACCAAAGTGGCATGTTACTAGTGTGGTGAAAATAACAACCATTCAATGGTTATAAAAGTAAAGAGTGAATAAAGAGTGCAGAAGAGTAAATGCTTTCATAATACAGAATTTTTACTGCATGATGAGCCACAGCAGTGAATAGCACAGCACAGCCTATATAACACACTAACTGCAACAGAAGTACAACAAATAAAAGTACATTACTTTACACTGCAAAAGTCACCAAGAAGACATAAAACAATGAAATCTGACAATCAAATGGAAAAGGCTGAAAGTGCAACCAACTCAAAATATTCAAAATTCCCATGTGGAAGATCAAGATGGAGGTGGTCCAGAAAGCCATTCAAAAGTAAGGCAATCATGGGAGGCATAATTGTATCAGGCCAGAAAAGAAAAAAAATCTAGACTCAATGTGTTGAGACCTTACACGATAGCGAGATATGATTCATCTAGCCGAACCCCACGTGGTGGGACAAAAGCTTAACAGTTGTTGTAAGTAAAAGAAATCCAGTTCTCACAAGCATGGATCTATCCCTATAGTCCAACATTGATTTTGGTTCAGAATTTGCTAGACTATAGCACCTGTCTCCAAGATTTTGGTGAGTATTCAATTTCACCAAGAGTTGCTAAATCAGATATGGAGCTGGAGAATCATCATACAAAAAGTCCCCTTACTAGTGACAGAGAAATCTATATCCCATCCCCGCCCCACCCCCCAATGGGAGATCACATTCAACCATTTAATTTATATATCTCACAGAACAGAATCTGGGACCTTTAAGACTGTAAATAAGTACATCAACAAAGTTCATTTCCTAAGAGAAGAAAACTTTGCCAATTGTCATGCATTGTAAAAAATGGATTAAGCCAGAAGAAGGAACCACAGTATAGAACTGGTGTAGCAACCACAGATTGCAGTATTCGGGCTCCTGGCACTGGCTCTGGTGATTAACAAACAGTAAAGTCAACTTTGATGAACAAAAAAAGTGTAAATCATCTATATTGGTTACTTACTAGGAATAAGATAAAGAATAAGGATATTTCATTTCAAGGAACAGCCACACAGGCTGGTGCATCTATATAAACCTTTCCAGACAAAAACAATATAAGAATTGAAAGGCAGGCCGGGATTGTAATAAATAAAGAGAGGGTAAAACCAATATGGATGGCAAATGAACAAAGCATTGCCCAAAAGACTAGATGATCCAACTGTCAGCATAACAAAATTAGGGCATAATTTCAAGCCTTGGTTCGAAACAAAAACCAGTGAATAGCTGTAGAGGGAACCTTTTCGTCACTGGGCATTTCTGAGCCCATCTCCACTGTTTTTGAGTCACATCAAAAAGAAGAAGCGAAGGAGCACCATAACTCTGAATGTATATGAGCTCATCTGTACCACTGCTGGCAAAAACATCATCGAGCTCACCAAAACCTTGAAAGAACTTGTGTGGCATACGAGCAATCTCTTGCCAACTCTTCCCCTCAAGTGCCCATATGCCAATTCCTTTGATGATATCAGAGCGATCATGTTTACCAATACCCCCCACCATTATCAACTTGTCCTTGAGGTTCATGAGACGGCCGCATGTAAGAGAACAAGGTGCTGGGATGAAACTCCTCATCAGCATGCCATGAGATGATCGGCTAAACAGGTTATAAGTTACTAAGCCATGACGACTCTCAGGAGCACCTCCGGTGGAGTAAATCAAAAAGTACAAAACTCCATCACAGATCACGCTCTCATCACCACCTCTCCAGCCTGCCAAAACCTCTTTCAAGGGGGTAGTCCATGCCATTGTCTCTGAATGATAGATATTTATTGAGAGCTCCCACTGAAAGAAGTTTCCCGGCACTTGCTTAGACTTAACAATCGAGACTATGTAGCTATGAGAAACCCGGTTCATTGAAATAGCCAGTGCACTATAATCAGAGAATTTCAGTCCTGGAGGTTCTTGAAGCCTCTTGCATTGCTTAGTTATAGGATTACAGACATATAATTCACTTCTACTGTCATTGTCCATGAAACAAACCAAGCCACATGATGAAGCAATGAAACAATTGGATGTCTCAATACGGGGAAGATCAATGCCATACCACTTTCGGAGAATTGGATCAAAAGCAAATCCAACAGGCTCATCAGAGCTTGTAAACATGAAATACCATGGCCTTTGGGTCAGGACTTGGGACAAGTTCCACACAAATCTTCTAGAACTTACTATCTCATTCCATCTTCTACACACACATCCTGCCCTGAAAATGCTAGCAATAGGCAGGAATGATAAAATACGTTCTAAAAGATCATCAGGAAGTATCAAATCCAAAGAAAGCGTTGCAGCTTCCTTATTGCCATCATCGGTTGTCTCCGAAAACAGGTCCAGCTTCATGTCTTTTTCAACATTTTTGAAGCAATGACTAACCCATGATGTTTCCCCTTCCATGAAGAGTTTCCTTAAACCTGTTAATGAATCAAATAGTTTACATCACACTGAAGGAACAGAATTCAGTCCCTAGCATAAAGTGATAAGTCCACCCAACATATTAAAAGGAAGATCATTAACATAATTTTATACATCTAGAAAACATTCGAAGTTATAAAAGAAGCTAAGCTTCAAGTATAACAGTCCATATGAATATTAAAAGAGATGGAAAGACATGCATCATCTATTCTGTTAGGCATCCAAATCTATCATCAAAGGTGGTTCTATGTATTGGAATCAGCTGTCCAACACCTCCTGATTCGAAAAGGAAAGCTCAAAACAAGTTTTCGGGGCATAAAAATGACTGCATGAGCTATAAAACCAGATCAAAAAAATGCAAGAAACCTTCAGAACATACTGCAAAGCAATCTTCAAAAGAACCAAAATCTCAGGATTAAAATAAAAATTTTACAAAATCACCAACCCTGAAATTCAGTAAATCATCGGACAACATCATTAATGAAACTCAACAACAAAAAATGGAGGACAAGATCCAGATTCTAAAGCATATGAACTACCCGTTATAGATGGAAAGGACTCCATCTTATAGACAAACCACGTTGAGAAACCTTACAGGACAAAGAAGGAAAATGCATACCATCTGTTACTCACCTACAAAAGCCAAAAAACATTTTGCAAAATACATATATTTTTCAAAGACAACAACATAATGCATCAGCTTATAGTTATAGCACCCCACAAATGCAGGCTCATAATCAAACAAAGAACACCATTTCTTTCCACCCCTTTTTCCACAATAAATAATCACTATTAAATAATGGCACATCAAGTCCATCTGAAGAAGAATTAATAAAATACAAATGTTAGGTAAAACCCACATTAAACAAGCATTAAAAAGGCCAGAAATAGTTGTCAATCAAACATCAAAAGAGAACCCAACAAGTGACGCGCACATCAACACCAGTAAACCCAAAAACAAAGCAAAAAATGGTTTGAAATACAACTAGAGATCTTCGCACCCCATAATTCACATAAAAATCGCACCTTTATCACCTAATACACCACCCCTCCTTCAGGGCCAGTCCCGGATTGCACAAAAACCTCAAGATTTAACTGAAAAAAACAAAAAGGAGAGGAAACCCAAAATGAAGCATTTAAAGAGGAGTGTAGAGAGTGATATATAATAAATGGGGATGAAAATTCTTGCAACAGAGGAATAGTGTAATATTTCAATTTAATGGAGTTGAGACGAATGGATGGCCTTTGGGTTGGGTAATAAACAACCAAAGGCGTACGTTACAAAGGCGGAAGCCAAGAAGAAGCATCAGAGTAGAGAGTGACAGCTCGCGCGCGTGTGCGGAGAATGAAGGAATGGGTGAAGGGGTTTTTCACAGTTTTCTTTGCCTTAACGTTGCCTTGATGCCACCAAAAACGACAGGCAGGGAGGAGAAGAGAGGAGAGGAAAGAAGGAGAATTGGAATGAAATGGGAGAAATGCGGTTTTTAATAGGGCTTTGTCAATTCTTGACTGTCCATATACTATTCAAAATAATCCTAGTTTATAGTTTGTAAGATCAGGATTTGGATTCACATGAGATCTATTTGGGTGTATAATCGGGATCAATTTCGAGAAGTCATCGTGTCTGAAATTACTAATTAGTTTCTAAAAAGAAATGATTGAAAGAGTAAAAATATAGAACGAAAATGTTGAAGGAATGACGTAATAGTTGCATTTAACAGTTTTAATTTTAGACGTCCTATACATTTATCAAGTAAATGTCACATCAATCACTTTAGGATTTCACTCTGAATTTACATTGAGCATTTTTTTTTTAAATTACTTTTACTTGTACTATTTTAATAATTTCTTTTTATAATAACATAGATTCAAAATTATGATAAATTTAGTATTTTAATATAGTAATATGGATGAAATTATTGTCACGTTGAATCAACCATTCAATATTGTTAAATTTTGTCTATGTAACTACATCAGTAATGTATAGAAAATCAAATTCAATAACTGAATTTTAACATAATCGCATATTTTCATAATAATATATATCAACAATAATATTTGATAACAGAAGTTGCCTTATTACGTGGGATGGTAAGAGCGATTCTATTGTGTATTGTGACACAATTTAAAACATTTTAAAAAGAAAAATAGTAATTTTATTAGTTTAAATTTTATCTCTATCCTTATTAATTTTCTAGGTAACAAAATTAGTTATTCATGTATTGTGACACAATTTAAAATATCTAAAATTAAAAAAAAAGTACTCTGTATAATCTTATTAGTTAAATTTTGAATAAAGATATTGTAACTTGCAATCATAAAAAGTTAATAATTTTTAAAAATTTCAACTTTTTTTAATGAGATAAGATTAGTTTTTTGTCCCGAGATTTCTCTTATTATAATAACTTTTTCGAGATGAAATTCTATTTGGATAGTCCGATATCCACCCATCAAGACTGGAAAGAAGAAAGAGCTCAACTTGACTCGATCCTTGAAGGACAATGAAATTTGAATAATGTAGCATCTTTCAAACGAGTTTGATTAACGATCATTTTTCAAGCGATTCATAAATAACAACTCCACCACTACTATTGTTGTTGATAAGAGACAAGGAGAAATGGTGGTTTTCAAGAAGGATGAGGCTGAAGAATTTTGATGGGAATTTTGGGCAATGCAAAAAATGAAAAACACAGAGTTATGTCTTTGGCCATATTCAAAAAGGATATAATGCTGTCTTACTCATCACACATAATTCCTATTTATTTTTCAAATAATAGGAAGAAAATTTTTTTAAAAAATGTTCTTCCTTTAGTCTCAATGGTTAATTAAATATTTTTTTCATCACGTAAATTTATAAGTGTAAAATATATTATAATACTTTTTTTTTTTAAATGTATCTTTACAATTTACGAAATTCGAACTTAAAACCTCAATATTAGTAAGATCCTCTTAATAATCACTCCCTCAACTTTCCTCCCCATAAAATATCAATAGCTATTTTTGGTAAATTGACATATATTTAAAATGTACAAACTCTTATAAACTTTTATTTAATTGAACTTTTAATATAAACTTGTTGTTCCTTCATTTATCCTTATCTATTAGGGGGGAAATTACATTATAGTCCTTCTTGTTCAGCTCAATGATATTATTATGTTTGAAATTTTAAAACTACCAAAATGCCCTTTGGCCGTAGTTAAAAATACGTTTCGGTTTTTCTAGCTCATAGTGAAACTGTGAAAGTTCGACATTCTAATATCTGGAAAATGATATTTCGATCCTTATAATAGTTGCTTTGTAATTATTCTAAAACTTTACAAGTCAAAATGTAATTTAACTAAAACATTGAGGATTGAAAAGTAATTTTCCAATTAATAAAAGTTTAGAGACTCCAAACTATTCATTTGTCGTTAAGTAAGTAATACTCCCTCTGTTCCATTAGATGAACGCACTTTGTAAATTTAGTTTAAATAGTACATATTAGACTCTTGTAAACGGAGATATTATTAAAAAATAAAGAAAATATCTTGGGGCACAAATAGTGTTATTGGGGAAGACATAAACTAATGGGGGGTCCATGTTTTTGTTTGGTTAAAAGCATTTCATCCAATAGGGCTGCTTTACCTAACTTTTTTTTATTTGCTTAGAGTGTGATTTTTCTTTAATTAAGTGGTGGACTTTTGGAAAGTTCATTAGTTCCATATTTTTATATAGAAAATGATTAGGAGCCTAAAAATATAGACAGAGTGATGTGACATCACATGATATAGTTATGTTTAGCAATTTTAATTTTAAATATTCATTAAATTTTTTGTCATGTAAATGTTACGCCAGTACTCTACAATTTCACTTTGACGTATGACAAATAAAAGTTCAAACCTTGTGTTTTTTTTAATAATAAAATTACCCTCATAACTATTATCATATATTATATAGTTGCCCTAAACTAAGTCTAATCACAACCCAACTTAAAAAGATTGTATAGGGGTCTTAATTAACTCTCCCAAATTCATCCTTATCCTTGGCATGCTTTTTTACTTACTCGAGTTTTTGGAAAACTACAAATATCCTATACTTACTAAAAACTATATAATAACCCTATTGACTCACCTAAATTTTTAGTCGGTGACTTCATTAGATTTGAAAGTTTACATCGCGCATTAATATCATAAAAATTCAATTGTGAATGACAAAAATATCCTTAACTCAATAGAACGAGCCTATTTGTAATTTTCAAAAAACTCAATGGACAATGTAGTTTAAATTCCCAACTGGTCCATTAAATGTTAATGTCGTTGCCAATCTTAGGGTTCCGAACTTATGTGCGGTCCATAGATCGTTTTACCTTCGTTTCTAATTTCAAACCCTTAACTTTCGAGTGTTTCATCGCCCCGTATTCCGATGCAAAGAAAGAGATTAGGAGTTGTTGCATTCAAAGCTACAATAATTAACAAAAAAATGATAATTATCAAACAAAAAAGGCCTAAATCCAGCTGTAATTTTGAACTTTGACGTAACTTTTATATTTACAAATTAATTGCTATAATTAATAAAGTTGTTGCCCAAAGAACAAGAAAAGTTTATGAGTTTTCTTGTTTGGTTCTTTTCCCATCATGAGCGGCTGGCAGAACAAAAGTACGGTTACATTATGTACTAAAATAATTTATTAATTCTTAATTCTAACAATTTCTATTTTCTAGTACGGATCGATCATGATCATCCACTGGTTCCATTCAATGTATATATTATAATTAGTACATATAATGTGTGAATTTGTGCGTAGTAATGAAATGCAAAAACTTGTATTTGACGCGTTTGACGACAGATCTGGTGGGACAAAGCATTTACACGGTATAGTTCAAAACTTTGGTGGGTGTGATAGATACTCTTATAAATTCTATAAATTTTGTAAATATCAAGGCTATTTTATAAAAAAATTATCAAGACTGGTGGGGCAGTTGGCCCACCAGCATTGAATGTAGTTCCGCCGTTGGCATTGAGTTTAGCCTTAAAAATATTACATGAATAATATATAAATACATGTAACCACTTTAGTTTATGAATATTGCATATTGAGTTTACCGGCTGATGTATCACGTTTATGAGTTAGCTAATGAAAAAATCGCGCATCGAGTTTAGATTCTAATGTATCATGTATAGAGGAAAATACGCGCGCATATTGGGTTTAGCTGTCGAAATATTGCTGTCAAACAACCAGACAGTAAAGTGCGTATGCACTTATCCTAAAAGTTAAATTTGAATTTCAGTTATGGTAAAAACGTCTTAACTCTGGTTATCTATCGAATTAGAAAAGAAAAAAAGAAATGCATATTAAGCAAAATTCAAGAAAAAAAAAGAGGCTAATTTAATTTGTTAGAAGGGGCATATCGTAAGTGTTAAAATGTGTCTATATTAACGTGAGAATCTCAAAGTAATTAAAAAATAATTAATGTTGACATAACAAACTAATTGCCAAGTTTGCCTCATATATTCCTAGAAATGTGGATAAACTAAGTACGTAACGTACGTAGGATTTTTAGGAATATTCAAACACTCCTTCCTCGAACAAATTAATTTCGATGCATCCATTGATGTGGACTCCATCATTGATCATATAAATTATAAAATTTATAGGAAGGTATTACGTCACAGAACAATTCATTCACCGATAATAACTTATAAATAAGTAGTTGTATAGCCATTATTCAACGAATTGATAGTTTCGTGGAAAAAAAAAAAAACTATAATCTTATCCAAATTTAGTTAAAATCTAATCACCATGTGTATGTATATATACGCGAATCTTTTGGGGAAAAAAAAAACTTATGAATTACAAAGAAATTATTTATTTATTTTTAAGTAACATTAGGTTATCTACTCGTAAAGATAGAGAAAATTGTTGAAAATCAAACAATTATACATACATTACTTTGCTTTATGCATAACGGGTTGAAATTATTCTCATCCTCGCATGTGAAACGCACATTTGAGAAATTTCAATTACAGCAGAAGTACACTATTAGAAAAGAAAGAGTCAAAAGAAAAAGTAGTAAAGAAGGGAATTGATAGAAAGTGTGAATAAAATTTACTACTAATTTCCTGTTTAAATCACTACTAATTATTAACTTGGAAATTTTAAAATTTTTAATTAATTAAAGAATTTTCCATTAATAAATATTTTAAATATATTTCATAATCAAATCCCTGTAACAATCATTAATTATGATGATGCCCACAAAATGACGCGATCGAACTCATCATCACAAAAAAATAGAAATAAAAAGAAAGTTGTCCAAATGTAATGTCTACGCACCGCAACATTATGCTTTTGTTTCCATTTCTTCTTTCTTTGTCTTTATATTTATTAGTATTTTTTGCATCACATTCTCCACTTTTTTGTTATGCCCTCTTTCCCTTCCTCGAAGGTAAGATAGGAACAAAAGAAAGAAAAGAAAGAAGTTTTCTCTCGTCTCACAAATAACTGGGGAAATGTTTCAGTTTTTTTTGTGACGTATTAAGAAATGTCAAAAATTATCTCTTATGGATGATAACAGAGTCGTGTTTTGAGTTGATGGTAGGTTCAATTTAAGTTTTCATGTTGTATTAGTGATTGTCATTAGTAACAAATGACTCCGTCTTTAATGAAACAGGGTAAATAATTAATTGCATTTCGTTCTATAATCTTTTATCAAATGATAACGTGATCCTTGAGGTTTTGATAAATTACATATCATTCTTTAGATAGATCAAATGTTATTTTCAATTACATTTTGGTCGGCCTTTCCAGTTCACTTGAAAGTAACATTTCAGTCCCTGTAACCACCTGAAAGTAACAGTTCGGTCTTTGTATAGGAACCCGACATATATATTGCTGAGATTTCAGGGGCTGACAATATAATTTGGTAAAAATATAGGGATTAAAATGTAATCAATCTGCCCTCAATATTAATATTGTTAAAATTTTTATTTATAGGAGTACTCCAGAATATGCGATCCAATGCAAATCTCGATATAAACAATTTCAATACAATATTAATTAGTGAAATAAATTTTATTTATATATATGCTTTATTTTATAAGAACACGACAATTTGATACCCATTTTTCTATCCAAAAAGGCTTGCATTTCCCAAAAGGCAAATATTTAGTGTCGCACAAACTGATCTTTGAAACTAAGTTTTGTCGCAAAAAGGATTAATTTAGTGTCGCACAATAACATATGATTGAGTAATTAGCGACACTTACCTAATTAATTTGTGCATGTGCTGAATCACAAAACCACTCATTCATTAACTATGATTAATGTTTATGGTCACCGACACAAACAAAAATAATTAAAACACACACTTAAGTAGTTAGCCACAAGTTGATAATGAAACATGTTCGTTTTGACATGATTTTGAAAATTATCGACGATGAAAATAACACGGCCACATGATTTAATTAACATCATTATACTTTGTCTATATATTCTAATTATTCACTTTCTCACCACTTGGGGAAGAGGTTCAACGTCATCAACCAAATCTTAAAAAAGATGATGAAATTATATTGATTTCGTCCCACCCTGGATAGTTCTACCGGTCTTGTATGTCGTGCTTGATTTCATGCTAATTGTCAAACGGTTTAATAAAAAGACTGAATAGATATTAGACAAAACCCCAAATTATATCATCGTTTAATTAAGGTACAACATTATTACCAAGTAGTATTAATTATTCCATTCATCTCTCAAAAATCAACTTTAACATCAAAACTTAATTAATTAGGGAAAATCCCCACTCGTTCATTTCGGCCGACGACGTCGCATTCCTATCCGACTAGGGCGCCGCCACCACCAACCACCGCTAATAAATAAATGGGTTCATGTATAGATGCTGATACGGGGCATTGACCTTTGTAAACTTTATTAGCATCAAAGTATATAGTCATCATCTATGCACAAAAGAAAATATGTTCGTATCCGTTTTCATTGATTTTGTTTTTTGTTTCTACGCCAAACTTAATATATTATAAAACATTTTTATTATTTTTGTTAGACCCGTAATTGGGTTTTCAATTTTTAATACAAATTTTTATTATTTAATTTGATATTTTTATATTTCGAATACACTTTTTATACACAGAATATATATATATTTCTTTTCGAAACATGTTCTCAAAACCATCTCTTAACGAACGGTCGGGAAAAAACTGGAATTCAAAGTTGAATTTGAGAGGAAAAGTGAGTGGTAATCCACTAATGCTAAAACAGTATCACCACCACAATACACTTCTTTCCAGCCAGGCCACATTTACAACTCATATATATATATATATATATATGTATATATATATAACTCACACTCAATTTTATTTTCTATATTTAATTCAAAGGTTTAATTCTACCTTCCAAAGTTCAAATTTGCATCATGCATGTTTAATTTGTCCTATTATGCCTGACTGTTACCAAGAAATGGGTGGGATGCTAAGTTCGAAATCTCGACTTTTTTTAAGTAACTACTGAATAACTGAGTTGTTGTGTCACGATTAACTTTTCGATATAATATACTATCAATTTGATAGTGCATGCTGATATATGTTAACTTCCTTCCATGCAATTGAGTGTTTATGTGAAAAATCATTTCAGTAATGTGTTTATTGAAAAGTTTTGATAGGTGGCGCAATAATTACAAAATTAATGCATGCAACAGCTCCGTTTTAACTTAGGAAAATGATAAATAATTAAGTAGTTTTCACTTTTCGGGTCTGCTCTTTTTCATCGTTTTGAAAATGATTTTGAAAACAAGTTTTGGAAAATAGTTTTATAATGTAAAAAGTGTATTGAAAATGTAAAAAGTAAATGCTGAATAGTAAAAAATTGTATTGAAAATGATGAAATATAATTAAAATATATTAAATTTACTGTTGAAACCAAAACCGTTTTCAAAACAAAACAAAAAGAACAGGCCCTTCATATCACTAATTAATTAATTTGATGCAAAACATTGAGCATGGTTAATTTTAACCCCAATATTGACAATGACCAACTGCCGACAGTGGCCAATAATTTACTGTCGCTAAAACATCCATCCACATTCTGGTTTGATTTTTCGAAAGCGACTAAAACATAGTTTTCAACCAAACAAAATATTAACAATCAAGGCATTAATCATTTCTTGCCTGATTATTCTCCTACTTGTGTCTATCCAAATTACTATGTATATTAGTTCAGCCTATTTTATTTTTATTTGTAAATTAATAATATTGTCGCAATCAAGACCTTTAGCGACCAATTTTATGTATTTTTTTAAATACAAGGATTCCATTACACCGTGAACTAGACAATCCAGTCCATGTCCATCAAAGTTCAAACTTAAAGTATGGCAATGTTTGAGAGAATTGACAAGATCATTTTAAACACATTTTTACGTGTGAGATCTTATTGGGGCTTAAGTAAGTTGGGATCGGATCAAGTACATATGTAAAACCCTAGTATATTGGCAGTATCAATCTACATCGTAGTCATATTTATAATACAAAAAGTATTTCATTTTAGGCAGATGGTGATGATATTAGGCTGTATACGTTATTAATTTTTTATTTCTGTCACAAAATGTACAATAAGTGACAAAATCGTACACATTTAACAACAAAAATGAGAGCCACCAACAAAGAAATAGAAGTACCCCAATATCTAGTTAACAGTTACTGTTTTAGGTTCAAATACCGTATTTCTATTCCGTCACAATATGTATTATCGACAACAACACAAATTTGTACCTTTATAGCGACGAAACTAGTAACGAAAATGACATGATATCACACTACACAACACCAATCATCATAATTTAGGTAACTATCACATTGATTAAATTATGTATTGTCTGGGAAAGATTTCTTTTTTGAGTGTGGAAATATTTGACAAGTTTGTGTGACAAATCTTAAAATGAATACAGAGACCAAACATTATAGAAAGTTGCACACGGTTGGTGGTTGCGATTTGGGGGGTCTATGCATAGATTCACCACTTCCGAATGAGCAAAGTTAGTAGTATTTTTGTATTCACAATTTCGTGTTTTTTGCTTCCCAACATTTGAAAGTTGAAATCAAGTTAACGGTGTAAAAACGAACAAGTGTTTCACCAGTTGTGATGCGTAGAGAATCATTTAGAGGTCAGAATTTTATTTTTTACTCTTGTCAAGTTTATTAATTTAAAGTGCAGGTTGGCAGAATCCTATAAACGGCTCTCGGCCTCTTTCTTCCCCTTTACACCTGTGTTCCATGTAATCGATAAGATAATATAACAGTGTAAGTTAAAAATAAAATAATAATGGTTTGTTTCTTGGTTTTCATCGCATGGTACAAAATGTGTGCTTCGCTAATTAATTGATCTCTTCAAAGTGGTTTGTCTTTAGTTGCTTCAATCTTTGGATTTTCTCAACCAAGTTGCCCCATACAATATGTAGCAATTTTAATTAATCTTTCCCTAATGAAATGTATATAGATTTTTCAGTTTCATTCACTATTTACTCACTTTTTTATAAAAAAAACTTTGGGATTTTCTTTTATTATTTAAAAATAACCTAACCTACTAATATAAAAGATAACTAAAATGAAACAAAAAATACAATTTACCGCGTTGTTAAGTGAAATTTGAACGTTTGCCATTTGAAATTAAAACACAAGTATTACCATTGTCCCACGACGCAACTCTAAATGCAATATTATGTAATTCTCTAGCAACCTACGACCATAATCAACAACATTCAAACTCGTGATTTTAATGTTGCAAAGTCTTCAATGAAACTACCTAACCCTTCATCACTTGCTCCTTTTTACATAAATTCTAGTTATTAATGGAATAAATTGCACAGTAATTAATGGGAAGTAAAGCCTGCCAAATAGTGAATAAATTCAGAAGATAGCCAGCAAATCAAAGAGGGTAGATAGATGAGATTTGAAGTTTTTGTAATGTGATTTGATTTGATTTGGATCATCACACTCACAAACAGCATCATTGATTATTCAGGAGGTCAATTCTCTGTGAACAGACCAACAAATTGATTCTCTCCAAAGATTGAAATATCGTAATTTTACGTAAGATTGATTTTAGTATAAATTTAAAACAATAAAATCAAATTGTAGGATAATAAAATTTTATCGAAAAAAAATGTGCCCCATATTTTAAATTCGTAATATCATAAAATCTTATAATACACTTCGAGAGATTATGCAAACAGACAATAGAAATCCATAGCTCCAATGTAAAAACAATGGTGGTGCTATTGGTTTTTGTTTGACCAAATTACACAAATGTTTACTAATTACATGGACAGATGTCAACAGTTGAAGCAGTGAGATCAGGTTTCAGCCGTTGAGATTGCGACACGTGTCCATTTGTGCTGTTTTGCATTTTGTTTTGATAATTTTGAAATAATGGTCATGTCAAATGTCACAAAGTAGCTAGTAGTAGCAGTTGTAATGAATATTAGTGTATGGAAGGTGAGCTCAATAAGAGTCATAAATAGTACTGAGTTGACTACAATCAGTGGAGGAGGCAGGCACATAGAGTATACTTTTGCGAGAGATAAATGGTGAGTAATTTGACTGAAACTATTGTGGTTAGTATAGTTTGTCAGATCGAGATTTCGAGAAAAATTAATTTGGGTGTAGAATCAAAATTGATAGGATCAGATCATAAGATTATAAAATTACACATAAATTATAAAAATTACTATTATTTGAGTCATTTTAGTAAAAAAATTTAGGATCAAATAAAATCGAGAGTATGATCGATTTGACATTTTGAGAAGATCCTGCTATCGGGATTAGGATTTTACAAATATGGTGGAGAGTAAATTGAGAGATGAAATTTTAAGTGGTAAATTATCAAAACTCTCCTAAGATTTTAGAAAATTACCGAGCAAACCCTATGTTGTTAATTTTTTTGTAATTTTAGAGGAGTCCATCAGTGTTTTAACAAACTTCATAGTGTGCTTAATAATTTTCCAAACTTCAGAGTCCATTGAGTAATTTGGAAAACTTCAAAAGAGTTCATATAATTTAGGGTGTGCTTGGTTGGAGGATTTGGGAGTGGAGAATGGGAAAGGGAATGAAATGAGGTATTTGGTTAGGGGGTTTCATTCGCCGAACCCCCCTCCCAAATCCAACTTTGTCCGATCATCCATTCCTCTCAAAATGGAGGGGAATGAGAATCATTCCTACATAAAATAAACTATTTGTGTATATTTTTACTTTTAAAATATTTTAATTAATAAAAATTATCATTATAATATATTTAAACATAAATAGTTTATAATATAAATTAAAGTCGAATGTAAAAAAAAAAAAATTACTATCAAAATTTTATTTGTGAACCAAACACTATCAATGGTAATCATAATTATTCTCAATCACAAACCAAACAACACAAATACAATGATTATCTCTACTACATTCCTCACTACTATAATTCTCATTCTCATTTTTCCCTACGAACCAAGCACCCCCTTACTCATTTAGAAACTACTTATAGGTTATCCCATTTAGTTAATTTGATGTTCGCAAATAACCAATAAATAACCCAGTGGTACATCTCTTTTGTCGTTAACATGCCGGGATGGACATTCAACAGACAACAAAGAGATACATTCCCGCACGGTAAAAAAAGTCAAAAAAGGACCGTGTTGTGAATCTCAAGAAGTTGTAAATTCAGGTAACATGAGCTGTTCCGGGATACTACACTACACTATACAACATTTGAATCTGATACTCCAAAAGTGAATAGTATACTAGGATTCTGGTTTACCTTCGAAAAGAGAAAAACAAGTTCAGAACAAGTTAGAAAGTTGTAAATGCAACCATCGTTTTGGTAACACTTGTTGCTTCCATTTTGGCAACTTTGCATTGCTCTTTTCAGTCTCTTTGAGTTTGACTGATCTGATCGCTGCTTTTCAATCAATCACTCACAAAACTTACTCCTTCCTACTACTTGAGATTTGAAGGGAATTCATAGTTGAAAATTGAAGCCTGCCATTGAAATTTCTGCTTCAAGCTCAAGAATTTAGCCCAGCCATGAAATAAGCCTGTTACTGTTTAGATGATGAGATGCTGAATTGGGCCTAGACTGAACGTAAAGCCATTTTGTGCAATTCTGATTTAAAGCCAAACGGCACATTCTTGAGAGCCCAAGTTTCCGTCTCATTCCTTTCACACGGTAACTTGAGAGTTAAACTTTCCATGTCCCACTAGTTTGTCACGATGACTTGAGAGCCGAAGTTTATGTCTCATGTCCAATTCATTTCTCACAATGACAAGCAAACGGCAAAGTAAACTTTGCCATCGTAAGACACAAATACAACGATGTTAAGAGTGAAACGAAATATTTGATTCACATATAACTCTAGAGTTTAGAGAGTTAAACATCTACAAACATCAAATCCACCATCATGGGGGTCATATTAGAAATAAGTTTTCCACCACATTTCCTATTCATTTCCTTGGCTGCAAAAGGCGATATTCCTCGCTCGCAGGGCCCACACCGCCCAGCCCCATGAGCCTCGTGTGGGAGGTAAATCAGGGTGACTCAGCGATAACCTTGGCAGGAGGACCAGTGCCTGGTGCCCACAAGGATCCACCCCCCACATTGGGGGGATGAAAATCCCACACTGCGGCTGCCAGGACTCGATCCTGCGTCCTTGGCTGCAATCTGCTGCCAAGTTACCAACTGAGCTAAGCCCCTGGAGGCTTCCTATTCATTTCCTACCACAACCAAATGTTAGTTTACTTTGCTATCGTAACACACCAATCTAACGCCAAAAGTGAGTCAAATGGTCAATTCCACATATACTCATACCAAAATCATCATATTAGAATCATGCCCATTGTATTGCTCGAGAAAAGAAGTTTAACCAAATAGTTCAAGCTTCTTTCTAATTTCCATGGTGGGTAATATATTTGATCTTGCTTTGTGATACAGAGAGAACTAAAAACTACTTAAAACTCTACAAAAATTTCTTCTTTTTGACATTTACTCTACATATGTTGCAGAACAACAGAACACCTTCCGTTCCTAGTTATTTCCATTTGCCCAGAACAAATGTAGCACCAAATTCCACTCTTATGGAAACCAAAAATATTAAAAAATGAAAAAAACTCAACGGCTACTATATATTTCAAAAACTTCACCGCCAATGAGAATCCTCTACAGCCGGTACAGGCGGAGCAACTTCGTCAGAAAGGGATCATCCACCGTGAAATCCGCCGGATCAAGGAGATCAAGGGCTTGTAGTTTGCTGTCAATTGTTGCTGTTAATCGTTATCTTCCCGGAAACAACCGAGATTCTGGTTTAATGGCGTTCTTCTCTGTAGTAACAGTCCACAGAGCATTCCTCCAGCTTCTCTCCCGCCATCCGAATTGATTTCCTTTAGTGCTCCTGCCATTATTGACGTCACACCATTCCATTCTTTCAAGACATTTGGAGGTGGTGGTGCCACCACTGATGCCGACGGAGACGTCGACGAAATCGATGTGTTTGTGCAGGTGGATTCCGTACCATCGGAAAACTCCAAAGACGAAAAATCAAAGTCAAGAGATTCTGCGCCGGAAGAAAGCTCGCTTTCCCTCGACCCTATGCGGCTGAGCCTCCGTCGGGGACGGGCGTTTTCTTTTTCTTTCTCGGACCATTGACCGGCTAGGTCACCAAAACTGATCGCGGAAGATCCCCGGAAGATTTCAAGATCGGCGCTTTTAGAGCTGGAAACAGAGGCCGCAATGTTGAGTACTCCGTGAAATCGGCCCGAGGGACGCCGAATTTGCACCGCCGTGAACGACGGTGTTCCAATTTCGTTGGACGAGGCGGTGAGATTCCCCCGGCAGCTGCTGAGAAGGAACCGTACGGTGCCGACGAGGTAGTCCCTGATGTATCCGACGGCGTAAATCTCTACGACGACGCCGGAGGTTTCGCTGGCGATGAATTCCGAAGAAACTCGAAAGAGGAACTTATCATTCCAAGTAGGGTTTTCGGCTCCGACGCGATCGACCCGGGTCCGGAGCTTGGAAGACGAATCAACCCAAGCGATTGCGTACGTTTGCATCCGGCGAAGATTTCCCGACGGCGTCTTTAAACCCTGCGCAGAGATCAAATTGATCTC
This sequence comes from Leptodermis oblonga, assembly GCA_016801395.1. Taxonomy (NCBI): domain Eukaryota; kingdom Viridiplantae; phylum Streptophyta; class Magnoliopsida; order Gentianales; family Rubiaceae; genus Leptodermis; species Leptodermis oblonga. The sequence continues at coordinate 957,217 of CM028755.1, forward strand.
AAGAATCTGTTCCGCCGCCTCCCCCATCAAACCCCTCTTTGGTCTCTCTCCTCTAAACATCAATACTGCTTACTTTCTCTCTCTAAAATAAATCTTGGCGTTTTCCTTCCATCGCCATCCCAGGCGGGTGAGTAAATTCGATTACTCGGAGAATCAAATCAACTCTGGAAATAAGACAATTGGGCGGAGGTTGAATCGATGAACAGTTGAATTAAGCGATGGGATTTCTTTGATAAAGAGTTGCAAGAGAGAGGAGGAAGAAGGGAGGGCCGCCGGAGAGCGGAGGCGGCGTATTTGGGGGTTTTTTAATTTGAATTGCGGAAGCGGCAATTTTTATTTCTGCTGCTTTGCTTAATTCGAATGCTCAACTGAGGCGGCTTGTGTGAAAAGACTAATGTAACCTTATATGAGTCCGAATGTTTCCAAATACTTTTCTTAATAACCCTACCAAGAACTAAATCCTATCCAATATTAGAAGAGTGAGTTCATTGTTAATAATTTGTAGTAATTGATGTAATTAGGCTATTTTCATAGGTTGGCCAAATACATTTAAGTGAGCAAATCTCTTTTTGCTAAGAAGCACATATGTCACTGTCACAAAAATCGAGTGAGGAAATAGAATTTCGTATAATTCTAACATACTAGTATTTAGAGTATGTTCGTTTTTATTACTTTTGTTTTTGTTTTGACTTTGCAAATTTAGTATATTATAATCATTTTTAAATATTATAATCATTTTTAATCATATCCCAATATCCATTTTTCAGATAAGCTTATGATGTTCCAAAAATAGGTGGTAGATTTTTTCTATTCCATATTTTCTTTCAACAAATAAAAAGGGTAAATATTTACTCCAATTCCTACTTAGCATATATTTACATGTCACTATAGTCTGGTAAGTTTTACCATCAAACTTTCATTTATGTTACTCATTGGTCAAACTCTTATTTTTATGGAAATTATGAAGCAGTACTGGTGTACTCGGTTTGACCTTTGGCTCTTACGCCAATTGCCATGTCTGACGTTCCACGATACGCAGTGGCATATCCACAAATATTATTAGTGTTTGACTTTCAATACTTTATAATTATTTGCATTGAAACTCTTTCAAAATAACTTCAACTCTATCAAATATTAAAAGAATATTTTGTATTAAAAATAGAGAAATTGTGTTTCAGAATCGTAGAAGAAATTATCAAGTCTTCAACAAACTAATTACGTTTGGTGGATAACACCAACGGATTATTCTAACAACCTTTTCTGTTTTAGAGTACACGAAACTTAAACCTCTCCTCATTCATATGTAATCAAAAATGAAACCTTAATTTAGTTTAGCAAATCTTAATTAATTTACTATTACATTAATTATTTCCAAGAGAAGATCGACAAAAATAAAAAAACAATAAAAAACAACTTAATTGGCTGCATGCTAGCTAATTATTTACAATTATCAAAATCTAAAAAATAAAAATTAAATTAACAAAAAATTAATAATAATAATAATAATCATAATCATACTTCTTGGATGATCGTGAATTGAAGTACTCTAAGACGCAAAGCAAAGTGTAACTGCTGATCTTTTCGCCGGCACCTTCTTCTGCTGAATCATCATCATCATGGCCTCCGGCGAAGACGTTGTCTTCGCCGCCGCCGATGGCCTTTGCATGGTAAATTTCCCTATCTTCTCCGGCCCTCTGATTATTGGATACGTTTTCACTGAACTTCCGTTCAAATTCAGCTCGTATGGATAGTACTTTCTCCACGCGCACAGGGACAATTTCATCGTCCCTACCTCCATCGACGACTCATTCACGATGGGAATTTCTTCCACCGACGCCCTCAATTCAAACGTTTCCTCCTCTTGGATCTCCGGCTCCCGACACGTGGGATCGCCGCTTCCGACTCCATTGTTCATGCACTCCTCCACCGGAATCATCGCCCGGACGTTGCACCGGACTTGCCCCACGGCCAAATCCGACAGCATGTATTTCCTCGCTTTGAAGAGGGTGAAACAGACCCGCGATTGGCAGTCGGAGATGAAATCTTCCGGGACGGAAAACCCAAACGTTTGGTTCCACGAAAGGTTGGAATCCTTGGAGCAATTCGCCAGCTTCGTTCTCACGCTCTGTTCTCTGTAATTCACTGAAATTCTCACGTAGAAATTGCCTTCCAATTCAGTGGCCAGAGTAGCGGATTTCACTTCGATTTCCAGCGGCCGGAACACTAATTCTGAAGAATTCGACATACTGAAACTAAGAAATTATCAAGAAATTTCTGAAAAAAAAAAACAGAGGATTCTTGGTTGGCAGTTTGAAGATATAAATATATATCCTTCGTGGATATGAGTGAAATCTAGAAAATCCAAATTTTCTCAGAAAAAGTCGGAGTCTTTCTCCAATCAAATTTGAGGGAATTTCTCAACTGATTCGATCATCAAGAGATTCAAGAAGTGTAAATTAAATTTTTTTTTTGATTAATTTATTTATAAGAACCCCCTTCTAATCCGAAATAAATAAGGTTTAGGATAATTTTATTTTAAATTAAATAGATTCTTATCAGATAAGACTTACAACTTATCTACGTTCCCGATACCCCTATTCATATAAGGAATCAGATGAAATTTTGTGAAACTTTAAAGGTCAACGTGTAATCTAACTAAACGGCGTTAAATATTGAAATATATTTTCTTTGTTAATGCAAGTAAGAAATTGATGAAGAGAAATACGTGATGAAGTCTAATACTTATCGATGTTGATGCTGTTGTTAGAGTGAAATTTGTAGGGACCTTTTATTCAGTTTTAACTTTTATTGATTGTGGTAAATTTTAACATGTATAGTTATTTATGTATTTGAAGATAAATCACTTTCTTTCCTACAATGTAATAGGTTAGGAGTTTAAAGAACATTTGAACAATTTATAAGTTTGTAGGGTGGGAACGACCAATAGCTCAACGTAAGGATGCAGATGAGCTTTACCGCAACAAGCGATTTGACTGTTCAAAACTGACCATAACTAATCACATGAACCAAAATTGCAATAATATGCAAACGTAAAAGACTATTTTTGCACAAATGAAACATAAGGGATCCAAAATATAACAACATTCAAACGTAAAAGACTATTATTGTACAAATGAAACGTGAGGGACGAAAAGTACAACATCTCCAAACAAAATGGACCAAAATTATAAAAAAAATTTCATTTTTTGGGAAATTTGGTAAGCAAATGAAATCACAAAAGAGAAAAAAGAAAGTAAAAACTCAACTCGCCTAAATCAAGCCTGAAGGCGCGAGCTGTTGTGGAGTTTGCGAATCAACGCCTTTACATTGGGATGGGTACAACACAACCATAACCCTTCGTCATTGTCCGTCTGCAACTGAAAAAGGTTGGTTCTTTGGGACGATCTCCATTGCCGATTCCCTTTCCGTCGACATTCTGGAAGACACATTTCCACCTTCAAAATCCCTAAAAATTATCTCTTCTTCCTCACTCAATCAACGAGTGTTTAAGCATTTTGAAGACCAAGTAGCCCCAGCTGAGGAGTTCTTGAATTTGGGACCCAAAGTTGAAACAATTTCAACCCTTTTCAATAGAGCTGTCAATTGCTGAATTTAGGTGAACTATTTTTTTGGTTATCCCTTGTACTGCATGTTTATGAAGATTTTGTACTTTATTATTAGGTTTAACTGCTTCATTTTCTGGCTAATGAGGGCATAATAAGATGTTGGGATCTTGGTATGTTTTGTGTAGAGTTAGGATTATGTTTTTGTTTTACAGCTATGGTTAATCATTCAGAGGAGCTAGCTTTATAGGGCTGCATTAGTTGAGGGACAGTTCTAGGGTTGGTATTTAAGCTTGACTTCTGAAACCTAAAGACAATTACTGGTCACATAGTTTTACCATGAGCAGAAAATTAGATTGACAAAAGGGTTCATCATGAGGCAGAAATGTTGGATATACCCTCCAAAGTTGTGCTTAATTTACCAAGAGAGACGTTTCATATTTTTGTTACTATTGAAATTCAATACTTTTGAGCATAGTTTGTAAGATTGAGAACTTACATGGATTGATTTGGGGTGTAAGATCCTACATGGGATCCTACGTCCAAAATTACAACAGACAAATTATAAAAACTATTCTTGTTTTGAGTCATTTTAGAACTCATCTTAGGATCAGATAGAATTGGAGATTGCTTTGGTATTTGGAATCGTCAAATTTTAAGATCCCGCTATACGGATTGGGATTCTGAAAACTATGCTTTTGAGTGTTGTTGCTGAATTAGGTTTCTAGTGCTAAAGACTCATCAAAAGCTTGGCACATCAAAAGACTCAGCTTTCATGTGTTTGAATTGACTCAGTGCTAAGATTTTTTCTTATGGTAGCTGCTGTTTGTCTCATTTTTTTTCAGTCTTCTAATGCTTTTAGGTCATCAATTGTGTCGATTTCGGATCTTTTCTTTCGGTTTCATTAATGGTGTTTTCCCCCCTCCCTTCATATCCCGCTTGTGAAATTAGTGCCTTTTCTTTTGGGGTTAACTTTGAGCTCAAAATGTTTTCCTTGATGGTCAATCTGCAGGTCACATTTCAGATGGATATCATATCCCAACTGCAAGAACAGGTCAATACAATTGCAGAACTAGCCTTTAATACTTTTGGGACAATGCAAAGGGATGCTCCTCCGGTTAGGTTGTCGCCTAATTATCCCGAAGCACCTGCCAACCCTGCTATTTCTGCAGAAGATACAGCCAATCTTTCTGAGCAACCGAAGCTTATGAGTACTGCACTTGTCAAGGCTGCCAAGCAGTTTGATTCATTGGTCGCGGCTCTTCCACTCGGAGAGGAAGGCGAAGAAGCCCAACTGCATAGAATTGCAGAACTCCAGGCTGAAAATGATACTGTTGGCCAAGAACTTCAAAAACAGCTGGAAGAAGCAGAAAAGGAGCTAAAGCAAGTGCAACAACTATTCAACCAAGCAACAGACAACTGCTTGAACTTTAAGAAGCCAGATGAAGGGTAGGCAAATGTCATAAACCTATTTGTAGCTTTGCCTTCTATGTAGATCTCCCAAATCTTTTGTTAGCTTTTGATCTAGTCCTTGGTTGGCTAGTTCAAGTGATTTAGAAGTGCTATTTGCTTATGAAAACATAAAGATGCAGTTTCTTGTTACTTCTTCAAGCACCATAAATTGTCTCTCTAATAATCTATTTCGCTTAGGGCCTTTTCGCATTGAGGTCTTAAGGGAGGTTTTGATGTGATTTTAGATTTCAGAAACTGTTTCAAAATCCAAACCTTGTTTGGTACATGCCAAAAATTTGTATCTTAAACATGGTTTTCGAGACGTTTTTCTTACTGTCTTAACATTCCTTTGCTAAATATAAAATTTTTTCTACCTATTAATTTGCCTGCTTTTGAAAACTCTCCTAAAACCTCCAAACAATCAAAGTTGCAGCCATAAAGCAGAAGCATGAGGAAATCTGAAACACAAGGGGTTTATATTATTTCACTCTGAGAAATTTACACATAGTTCAGTAAGTACAACAACACTTAAGAGAGAGAGAGAGAGAGAGAGCAGCAACCAAGATAGCATTCTGCATTGCTAATGGAGTAACTTCCTCATTCAAGAAAGCCATTTTTATGGTTTCACACAAGATTTTCTAGATGCATTACGCGCAGCGCTACGCCCTCTCATCTTCAATCTGTTTTTCCTCCACAGTTTCTTCTCCAGATCTTGGACTCTCCCAGAGAGGTCAGATATTGTAGCTAGTTGTTGATTTCCAGCTTCAATTAGTTTCTGCATCATCTCCCTCAACTTCTCATTTTCTTCAACGAGCTCCCTGCTGAATTCTGTTGAACTATCATTCCTAAGAGAAGACTCGCTCGGAGCTGGCGATAACAGTGGAGGAACCTCTCCTTCGGTATCTTTACCATCCAGTTCAATATGACACACACTATCTTCCTCCAAGGCTGCAGAGTCACAAGGTTGTGCCATTAATTTGTCATTTTTAGCAGCTAGTTCTGTTGAAGCAGGAGAGACGCTCTCCAAGATCAAGGCTGTTTGATCTTCACAACTCTTAGCATCGCTGAGAACACTCTCCTTCTCACATGGGCTTTGAGCTTCACTATCCGCGACACGAGCTGCTTCTTCCATCTCTGTTGAAACTTCATCATGCACCTCTGATTCATCCCCCAGTTTAGTGATAAAATTTGTGTTCTCTTCAGGAGCTTCCATAGGAACTTCATGAGGTCCAACAGTTTCCTGATTCATTTCCGAACTGTCTGGTGTTGTGATCGTGACTGTCACCTCCTGTGCCTCTTTTTGCTGATCCGTATCAAGAACCTCATCATTTGACAATTTTGCATCAGAATCCATGCTCCCCTCATCATTTTTGAGCACATAAGCATCCTTGTTGAGATCCCCATCACCATCATCAAGCACCTCCTGCTGCCTCTGTGTCATATCCTTTTCTTTTGAATCATTCTCCATCACCATTCCATCTTCTGGGGATTCGACATTTCCTGATTCCAAATGCAGAAGATCACTCTTCTGCAAATTAGAGCTGTCACCTTCGGGCAATTCTGCCTCAGACACTTCCTTTGGATCAGAGATCTCGACCATCTCCTGTGCATGCAAGAATTCATGGTCTTGAACACCATCCATTGCAAGGTTATCTGAAGCAGCAGTGGCCTTATCTTTTGATTGCAATCCCAATTCATTTTTGTCTGTACTGCTAGCTTCCAAAGATTCTGCCTCTGGCTCTGGTCCCACTGAACTATCAACTGTATCTTCATCATCTCCAGCCTGTGCAATTGGAAACTCAGTGGGATGCCCTTGATCACCATTTGTTTCCTCATTTCCAGATTGCAACCCTGCCTCATCTGTTTCTACAGAACTTTCTCCTGAAGGTTCCGCCAGTGGTTCTGATGCACCAGCACTTGAATCTACATCATCCCTGACCGGAGAGAGCTGAAAACCACCTGAATGCCCTTGATCATCATCAGTGTTTACAAGTCCTGTTGAAGCATTTTCCGCCTCAATTTCCGACCCAAGTTCACTTGTTCCCGTGGTAGTCTCCCCCTCGGATTCTGTCACCGTATGTTGTGAAATAGCAGCTTCATCTTTGTCATCCCTGACCGGGTTCGAGATCTCCAAATGACTACCTGAATCAGGCTCATGTGCATTTTCAGCTTTCTTCCGGGTTAGAGAATCAATCTTCTCCTGTAGGCTGACAAGTTCCCTTGCCACCGATTTTCTGACATCTCTTATGATGGGATGCAAACCCTGAAATACAAGAGACACGATCAGTTTTTCTACATTCTCTAAACAAAATGAAAATGCATTCTGAAAAGGAACATGAGCATAATCGGAAACCAGATCTCAAAACCAAAGGTAAATCTTGTACAAATGATGAACTTTCAACAGAAAAACAAAAAATTTGTTAGTGTCTTCTCTACCCTAAACATAATTGTCAAATATTTTTACAAGGATAACTTGCTTACCTGAATAGTATCCAGCTTCAGAAGAAGGTTCATTATAGTCTCCTCAGTGGCGACTCTCCACTTTTCATCATTTTGGATGTCAGAAGAAATTCGATTGCTTAATTTAACCACTTCATTACGTACATCAGCAATTTGCTTCAACTTCTTCAGTGATTCCCATCTTCTTACTTCATATCCACGATAAGCTGACTGAATGATGGTAGCTGCGTCATCTTCAGACAGATTTCTTCTGACCTTCTCCTTTGCTATGTTTGCAGGGCTTTCATCAACCGATGGTCGTCCCAGCATTGCTGCTTGATCATAGTTGCTCTCACTGGCTGCATCAGGAGAAGCCTCTCCTGATTTACTCCTCTCTCTCTCAACGGGAACGATGTGGGATTCAAGAGCCAAATCATGAATTTTGGTTTCATCTTTCCGTGTTCCTTCTGAAACTTCAATGGTTTTTACTTTTCTTTCACGTTGCCCTGCATCCTTGGATGATTCTTGCACGCATTTCCCCGGTGTCATTTCTCGATCAGCAGCTTCTTTTGCATTTGATTTAACAGGCGGCTGGACATCATCCCTACTCGACTCTCGCAGTTTTCCCTTGTCACCAGGAGGACTCGGGGATCTTGAGCTGCCCTTGCCATTTTTCTTCTTGTGCGGTGGATCAACCCTCAGACAAATAGGAGGCAATTTCGAAGATCTCAGGGGAGAAGAAGGCTTGCTCTTTGCAGAATCTTTGATTTTCTCCTCCGCATTCTCAAGTTTCTTTTTCTCAGTGGATTCTACTGACTGCACAGGAACAACCTTTTGAACACTGTTTTTCTCCAAAGTTTTCAGATCATCATGGTTAATAACCTCCTTAACTTGTGGGACATTGTTCACAGAATCGGCACCAGGAGCTGCAAATCTGGGATTTTCTTCACCAAGATCGGTTTTTTCCTTGTCCTTCTTCTCCATGGAGTCATCAAGATTATACGGCATCCAGATCAAAGGGAATGGAGACTGCCTTTTATCGTCATCCTGATGTTCTTCTTGCTTCCTTGAAGAATCACTCCCTTGCTTTGCTAATCTAGGGTTATCCATGATTAAAGGGAGCCACCCATTCACGAACCTTCTCTTATCTGGCTCCTCCTGTTCCTGCTTCCCTAACGAATCGTTCCCTTGGTTTGCAGATCGAGAACTATCCGCGATTAAAGGGAGCCACCCATTCACAAGCCTTCTCTTATCTTTATCCTGATGTTCCTGCTTCCTTAAAGAGTCATTCCCTTGGTTTGCAGATCCAGAGCTGTCCATGATTAAAGGGAGCAATCTCTTCAGGAAATTCTCTTGTTCTTCCGAAGATTTTGATCTCTCCTTTGCCTTTGCAGCAGCATTCGAGTCATTTGGGTGAAATCCTGCTGCATTTTTCACAGAACCTGGGGGAATCCACACAACTGGAGATGGGCGATTTTTGGAATCAAAAGAATCCACAGAATCATCCGCTCTCTCTTCCTCAATCTTCACATTATTTCCATCCCTCCTTTTATGGTCCGGTTGATGATTCGGACAACCACAGCAATGTCCATAATATCCAGACATCTCCCCAGGAACAGGATGCCTGTTATAATGCGGCACCTCCATTGCATACTGAGGAGGACAATTGTAGCAAGAAGGATACCCAACAGGAGGTGCAGGGTAACCACCATAAAACAGAGGCGGAGCAGGAACATAAGGAGGCCTGGGCGCCGCCTCGAAGTAGCCCGGATAAGAGCTAAACCCAGGGCAGCCATATCCAGGATGAGGCCAAGATTGATGATATTGCCCTGGATGATGATGATAATGGGGTGTGGACATGGAATGCATTTGATTCACTTGATGAGGGGCGTAAGAATCCACGAACTGATTATAAACAGGATACATCCTTAAATTTTACCCCCAAATAGAACCACCTGGTACTGATCTAAACCGTAATCAGAGAAAAAGAAGTAAACATCATTTCAATTCGAGCTCAGAAAGCATGAAATTATGCAAAATTATCACAACCAAGAATCATTAAACGAAACCCATATCACAAAAACAAACAAACATCAATCATTTCTGTTTGACTCAGAATCAGAGAGACCAGGAACACATGAAATGATGCAAATTGCAAGATTATTACAACCAATAAACCCACACAGAATCAATGAAGTGTGCAAACCAGAATCACAAACGAAACCCAGATCACCAAAAAGAAACTGAAAAAAATAATAATAATAACAGAAAGGGAAAGGTTACAGAGAGAGTGAACTTACAGTTCTTGAACGGGAAAAATTGAAAAACAAAACAAAGAACTCTTTCCAATCGGTTCCGCTGAGCCCAAATGTATGAATTGCCGGCGCAAATCGGTCCACCAACCCAAAAGAAAACACAAAAAAGAAAACGATCGGGAGCTTAGAACAGTCTGATGATGGCTGCTTTTTCGAATTTTCTGTGTTTCGAACGTTAAAAATCTGGTGTTTATAAAGGGCTGAAGGTGGGAGAAATGAATAATGAATTATGGTTGAAGATTTCTACCGAATTCGAGATGTTTCGCGCGTTTCTTAATAACGGCTGTCCGGAAGTTTCTTTGCCACGTGTCTGCTTTTATTTCCACCTGTGGTCCTTCTAGAATGAGATATTTACTAATTATAATAGTTACTGGATTTTTCTTTTGTAACATTCTCTAGACTTTTCACTTTTTGGTGTAGATATCTTTTTTTTTTTTCTTAAATGTTGTCAAATAAGGATACATTTGATCAATTTCAAAATTGTTAGTTGCAACTCACAATATTTCTCTCTCATTTTTTAAAGAAATTTGTGTTTCTCGGGTGACAATCAAGTCATTTTTGAGTTTGACAAATCATTTGTAAGATGTTAGGTTTGATTCAGATTTTAGTGTCGCAAGTAAAAAATTCTCTCTTGCGATCGTGTTTCGAGTTGACGTATCACTTATAATCTATTATGTTGGATTTGAATTCTCATATCGTGTCAGAGATTACCATGCACGATCCATATTCTTTAAAGAAATAAATGTAATTTGACCAAAATCTCAAAAGAGCTAAATGTATCCCAAATATTGTATTATAAGCTCAATCGATGAGCTTGTATGATACAAAAATAAATCTTTTTGTATCTACAAGCAAAATTAATAATTTAAACTTAATAAACTTACATATAAAAATACCAATTGATTTTGTGTAAAATTAGGGAGAGGTAAAAATAAAATAAAAACAGTATAGTCCAATAACTGGAGGCCCATTTAAGTTTTGGGTTTTATAGTCCAAGAGGCCCATAAAAAAGCCCATGAGCAGTAGAGTCGGCGACGCCGTTTTGCGGATCTGATTTCACCGCCACCTCTTTCTAAAATCTCACTGGTTTATTTAGGGTTTTAAAGAGAGAATTTGATCTTCTGGGTTCGATCGATTGATCCTCCAAGTTAACAATGGGGAAAGCCAAGAAAGCTCCCAAATTCGCGGTAATGAAGAAAATGGTCACCTCCAAAGCAATCAAACAGTAAGCTCTTTTGATTCGCAACGCACGACGACCACTATATTTCGTTTTGATGTTTCCGTTTTGAGCTGGGATTTTGTTTTCAGGCATAAAGAAGAGGTCTTGAATCCTAACAAGAAAGATTTGACGAAAGAGAAGCTTCCCAGAAACGTGTATGTATGCAACTGCAAATTATGTTTTAATTTTGTTCTTTTGGATTGGGGTCTGTGATTTTTGGGAGCAAGTAAATGACTGGAATTCGTTGGTTGTTTGATGCAGACCGAATGTTCCTTCTGCTCTTTTCTTTAAGCACAATACTGCGTTGGGTCCTCCATACAGGGTTTTGGTTGATACCAATTTTATCAATTTTTCCATCCAAAATAAGGTGAGTGCTCCTCTATCACTCTATGTATTGCTTTTTGCTGTTCTTAACATTTATTGGTAAGAATTATTTTTTCTTATGATCTTTTCCTGGTAGGGATACTGAAATATTTTATCTTGTTTTCTGTAGTTGGATTTAGAGAAAGGAATGATGGATTGCTTGTATGCCAAATGTAAGTTTGACTTCAGTTTTGGGATTTTGTTTGTTAAACTTTCTGTGTTATTGTTCTTTTAGTGGCTGGCACATTTGAGACGTTGTTGAATTTATGCTTGGTGGCAAATTTTCATGGAAGGCCTCCCTTTGCGTCTTATTTTGTTTAAAATCAGAAATTTGGAAGCTATTTGATGATAACTGTTGCAAAGTAAGCAACGAGGGCATTTTTTTTTTTTTTCTTCTGGCTCTCAGAAAGAGCTTAGAGGGAATAGCATCATTTTCTATTGACAACCTTCTGTGTATATTCTGTATGTACTCCATATTCTCATCAACAAACTTTAGGGAATTGATTCATCAATGGTATTCTTCAATTTGCCTCTTTTCTTTTGGAAACTCATTAATCATCTTTTGGTTTAGATTTATACTGCACTTCTAGGTCTTCTTTGATTGTTGTAACTGGTCATGCTTTTTATTAAAACTAATATCACCCTTTGCTTTTGTAAAGGCACTCCTTGTATCACAGACTGTGTGATGGCTGAGCTTGAGAAGTTGGGTCAAAAATACCGTGTTGCATTAAGGTATATTATTGTCTGTCTTATAATTTTCTTAGTGAACATAATTTCAGGTAAATGCTTTCTTCTGTATCATTTACTGAAAATGAGAAAATTGAGTTGAGCCTAAATTACTTTATTTCATTTCACATTGTATGTTTTCATGCAATCATAACTGGTTATATTTCTTTTTTCACTTCAAAAGAATTGCAAAGGATCCTCGGTTTGAAAGGCTTCCCTGTACACATAAAGGAACCTATGCTGATGATTGCATTGTGGATAGGGTAACTCAGGTATAATTCAAATCACATAATCTCTCCTGTTCAGTCATACTTGTTTTTCGACTGAGGTTTATTTGAAAGTATTTGTGCACTATGGTACCCTACTCTGTCAAACAGAAACTGGTTATTGACTGTTGTCCTGTTATTAATAATCTTTGTTTGCTGGAAACAGCATAAATGCTACTTGGTTGCAACATGTGATCGAGATTTAAAGCGAAGGATACGGAAGGTGTCATATGTTTTACGCATAATTTCTGTTCTTCTAATGTTTTTCCCAAAAGGGTATCTTACTAATGACTTCGATTTATGATCAGGTCCCTGGTGTGCCAATTATGTATATTACTAAACACAAGTACTCTATTGAGCGGTTGCCCGAAGCCACAATTGGTGGAGGTAAGCTAATTTTGATGTTTATGAACTCCCGCGTTAGTTACAGATGACTTATGGATGGTCCTTGTGGTTTTGTTATTATTCATATTGATCTTAACATTTAAACCCATTGATGTTACAGCTCCAAGAGTATGAGTCGGGTTCTTTTGTTGGATTCTTCATCTCTGAGTGCTTGGATTCTCCAGCGCAGCTTAGGAACATCGCTCGTTGACAAGCGTTTCTATGAGGCGATTCTCCAGTTTTGGCTGATAGTTATAGGTCTACTCTCAGAAGGAAGTTGTAATATTTTGCCTTGGAATATTTCTGGACATATTGTTGTGTTGGTTCAAATTAAAGCTTATTTGTGATGCAAAGCTTGTGAGTAATTTATTCTGATGTTAGGTCATTTGGCTTTTTTCAATTGAACAAGGGATGAAGGTTTAAAGTGGAGAAACTTGAAATTTACATACAGGAAAACACTGAAAAACAACACAAATGACTAAAGCACATGCATATCTTTATCATTGCATCACTCGAGGGCAGTATTTGTCCCACTTTGTGGGCTTGGTTATATCATATGGATCATATCTTATCATCGTGTACACCTGAGACACCACGTTACAACAAATTCATTCAGGGATATCACCCAACTATTGGAAATTAGGCTACAAAGATTTGTGATTACAACCCTATCAAACCAAAGAAACAAGTCCAAAACAACACACAAAGTTGCAGGCAGCTGAAAACAAGACTGGTCTGCATTTTGGGGGGACTTCAGTAGCCTTATCAGAGGGATGCAATTTTTACATACAAGACCTCAACTAAAATACAGGAAACCTAGCATCCTCTCTGAACAAGAATAAGAATGAAACAATGGTGGGGTAAATTGGAGGGTGGTGGGAAAGAATTAGATTTCTATCTAACTAAACTAATTCTATGGATTTCAATCAAGATATAACAAATAAACAAGGTAAGGTTATCTTAAAAGCTTAGCTGCCATTGCTGTTGAATTTGATGTCTCCATATCCTCTGGTGGAGGCTTCACATACTTCCCTATTGTTTTCTGACGAGCCCTTCTCCTAATCCGAGAAATTTTATCCTTGCTTTCTTGCCTTTTCTTCTCTTTCTGTCGATTTCTTAGATTCTTCTCCTTCTCGTATATACCATGCCAGAAAACCTCGCCGGTTGATGGCCAGAGCCAGTGTCTCTTTGGCTGGTCAGAATCAGCCTCCTCGGCAAGGTCCTCATCCATGCTCTTAAGAGTACTAAATTGGAACCATTTGATCCACATCTGGCCTCTTCGTAGCTTCAGCCTGTGCTGTTCTTGCATCAAGCCAGTCTCTGGATTCACATAGACCATTCGTCGTGCACTGTGATAGGCCCAAACATTTACAAGTAACTCAAGCATCCGAGAATAACAATGTTTATCCTGCCAAAATGGTTTCCGTCTTTTAGTTCCTACAAAGACTGGATAGAAGAACTAACCAAAGGTGTTCCAGTCACCTAAAAAAAAAAAAAAGCAAGACCAAGGTGCAACAAATAGAGTTACCTTATCTAAGCTTAAATTGCAATGACCACTTTTATGGTGCTCCTCATAAAATTGATTATCAAGCGCGTCCACAAATATTCTGCACATCAAAAGCCAAAACTATCAAAATATCAGCTGGGGACTATGGAGGAAAAAAAAATGCTGAAATGGAAGAAAACTGTGGGGAATTGGGGAAGAAATTAGGACTGAAAGATGTAAATAATCAAACCTTGAGAACATAACAAACTCCAAAAAGGACCTAGTTGGCAAAACCCAACTATGCATGACAGACCATGTATCTCCATCTACAGGCATCGGAGGTACAGAACTCAAGTTATTCTTTAAGCCATACATCTTCCGGAGAGCCTCAGAGAATGCAAACCTTGCAATTGTAAATCAAATCATGTCAGTTCTACATGCAGAAGATCGAGGAAACACAAAAGGATTGGAAAATGACAATGAGCCCTATATTCTAGAAAACTTTCAGCCCTAGAAACAATAAATTATGCATGAGGAAGAGAAAAGGATACAATAAGAAGACTTCTGTTAATTTCCTTTGGTTTAACTCAAACTCAATTGTCAACAATCAAAGGACAAACAGGACTCAACTGACTTTAAGATGATTCCGATTGACATGTATAAATAGGATACGATTGTCTTGGGGGATGTCTGTAAAGCATAAATATATACATGTTTTCATGCATCTACAGGACAAACTACAAAGAAAGAAGCCTTACTGACAATTGCCAGAATTTATAGCATCACAAAAAGTCCAAAAATCCTGTTTTCGGGGATTTCGTAGGTCCTTGTCCATAGAAGCCCAAAAGAAAAGCGTGTCACCATGCCTTCGTGATTGGATAGCGTCCAACACAGAAATCTCAGCAGTCCTTGACAAAGATTCCTGTTAAAGTCCCTCGTTAGTTACACAATGACAACACTAAAGCCTAAAATGAACGCTGTTTTGTTTATTAACTAAAAAATACTGTAAGGCATACAAATGGAGAACATACAAGACAGAACTCCAATCCATCACATACCTTCCTTGCTGTTACTCTCCAAGACTGGAAGCCTATCCAAGCGTTTCTGTGTATGCGATCAATCCTATTTGCAATTGCAAAAAAGGCACCATATTCACCAAGAACATCTCGATAGTAGGGGTTACTTAAGATAGGAAGTCGAGAAGGTCCATCAACATCATCAGCCCCGGGCCGTCGACCTTTACTAGACTACAACAATAAATTCCATGCGCCATATCAGACAGTGAAGAACCCAGTTTTTTTGCACAACAAAATTTTCCATACTACACTCACAGCAATTGCTTAACTTCAAACCAACAAATATGAACCTGGAAGCTACTAGTAGCTAACGCAGTAATGTCGAAGTTGAGTTAAGTGAACAATGTAAGACCTATACTATCCATAAAATTTCATTCTCAAACCTGGAAAAGTAGGTGCTTGTAAATATATAAGGTAAATGATTGCATGGACAAAAATGTGAATTGCACAAGCACCAAATAGTAAACAGCTTCAATATTGCTCTTAAAGAAACCGCTAAGGAAAACATCATTACTACATTCCAATAGAATGAAGAGAAGAAGATTCCACAGAATTGAAAGATATTGTTAAGTTTACATTATATCATTAAAAGTGGATAAAATTGTCAGCAAATAAAAAAAGGAAAGAAAGAAGGAATTACTTTCAGATAGGTAACCAAGAATACCTACCAGTCCCAGTCCTCGATAGAGTGAAGTATGGTGCAGAAATGGCCAAGTTCCTTCTCCAAAATAAGGTTCATAGATAGTTAACGGTTGTCCTGTCCTTTCAAGTTCTCCTTCATCCCTTTCATGCAATTCATTCTTAATTCGATCAGCCCTTCTAGCACTACGATATACTTCATCCCAAGTTCTCCGACCTTGATCTGTTCTGTCCTTCAACTGTATCAAATCCCAAGCAGGGAAGATTCTTGTAGAAGTAAGTAGCTGAATAAAATCCAGAATATCTAAAAGTCAATACATGTGAAGGAAAAATTGCACCAAAGGGTTACCTCGTCATCTTCTCTCCTCTTCCTCATATAAGCCATCTGAAAATTTTTCTCTTCTTCCCATATACTGTAGAAGAAATTTTCACTTGTCGCAACTGCAGGAACAGAGCCCTCATTCCGAGTATGATTCCACTGCTTCTCATGCTCATCTAAAAACTTATTGACTTTCCTTGTTCCATTCTGCAAAGGCGAATTTCTAGATGTTTCAAAAAGATGCCAAGACCATTCAGCTTTAATATTGGCAGGTATCTCCATGACAGACTGTAAATTTGTAACTTCAGATGGAAAGCTGAGAACATTTTCCAGTAATAAACCATATCCATCAACACTCTCGGAAACCATAAGGTTCTTTGCAGTACGTTTCCCAATTGAAGCAGCATTACTAGACAGCAGAGATAACTTCCCATTTGAGATCACTTGCATCATTATCTGTGATAGTACTCTGATATTCTCTTTGGGATATAAATAACCATTCACTCTATCGTCAACCTAACAAGTTTTGCAAATCGAAAAGGCACATCAACACAGAAGCAACAAAGCCAAAGATAGACTAAACCTCAATTATGAGGTCTCGCACATGAAATTTCTACAAAAGCTTAAAACAAGTGGGGAGAAGAAAGGGATTCCTAACTTTGCATATACGAACCCTTCGGGGGTCCAATTAGCAAACTTTCCTAGAACCTATGTATGAGAACATTCAAGTCACTCGTTAGAAAAGGAACTGGACAGTTTGCTGATGAAGTTGTATGAACTACATTATTCTCTCTTAAATCATTTCCATCCTACTTTCTTACCTTCACATTTAAGATATTTATACTAGAAATGAATTACTAATAATACAAAACCAAGATTGAATTTGATTTTTACTCCCAGCTCCAAACCTAATTTCTACTCGAATAACAGCAAGTTCCTTGACACTTTCTTACCTAGAGTTGGGAAAGAAGAATGCTCTCTGATAAACTAACCAAGTCAAACAATTCTAAGATGCAAACTTCCAAGACTTCGAAACTCGGTATCTATTATTAAACATCCAAGTAAAACTACAGAAGATATCCAGAATATGCTATGAACTGACTGACCAAAAAATATTAGCATATGAAAAGTTCAAACTGATCAATCAAAAGAAGCTCTATGCTGCTTTTTAGGATGTCCCATTTCATTACATCCAAGCAACTTTAAATGTGGAAGCATGCAGGTTGTGAAGAACTATAGAGTGTGGATGCTTACATATTTCCGAATGATTGATATGTCCGGCGCTATTATTGGCTTCTCAAAGCACATGGCTCTCAACAAAATGTTTGGAAAAGAAGGCTCCTCGCTGAAGGATGAATATATCACAAGGTCAGATGAGTAAAGAAAGCTGTCCACATTTTCATCGAGAGCATTATGCATTACCATGCCAGCTGGGTAAGTCAAGCTTACTGCAATAGCCTGTACAAGAAATGGGTTTGGCAAATTTATCAAAAAACCAAATGCACCAGAAATCTAACCAAAGATGTACAGACCTGCAACAATAATGTCAGATATCCAACTTCAGGGTTGAGGGTTTTCAAGTTAATCAAATCAAATCAAATCAAATGTATACAAGTACAGATTGATCATTTCACCTCCAATGCCGCACTGTAGTTACTATTTGAATCCCCAGCTAAGACAATGATCTTGAGATGAGTATTTGTAGTGCCGTCACCTTCAAAGTGCTTAAGGACTGGTAATAAAGCCTTTAAAACGATGGCATGCTCCAGCCAAAGACCACGGTAGAGAAGTTGACTTCCCAAAATCACAATGTTGAAGTTCTTGGGTTCACTTTCCATCTTCACATGCACATTCTTTCTGTATACAGCCAATATGCTATCAGCTTCCCATGCTTCCACAGGAGAGCCCGGAATTACAAAGTAGTTCCCAGTGTCACATGCTGAATAAATCATCTACAAGATCAATCCAGACAAAAACTAACCGTTAGACATCTCATTGAACAATTTAGTCCTGACTACCATGCCAAATGGTGATTGTGTATCATTTACTCTCCATCAGCATTTTACCCATTTTATTACATTATGTGGCATAGAAACCAACATTTAGGCATGTTAACATGAAATACTTTTTAAATTTTTGGACAGGGAAGAGAGAGGGATCCAGGAGGAGGATTGGGAAATGGAAAAAAATAGTATACCGGCAGAACATAGTTCTGGAAAACAACCACGGTGGCACGACTAAACACTTTTTTCCAAGTTTCAATCAGCTCATTCTGGCCACTAAGAGCATAATGGCTCATACGAGCAGCAAGTGTGTCTTCGTGGATGGTCCATATAAGTGGTACATTTTTAAAAGGTTCCTGCATTAGACTGAAACAAGTAAAATAATTCATTTCAGTTCCACAGAGGATCCTAAGCAGTAAACCAGTTTAAAGGAGGAAAATAAAAATGAGCTATATCTTTCCGTTGCAATTGTTTACTGACAGATAAATTCTTTGAAAATATTGAGGGAACAAGGAAAGACATTATCATTAAAGACTCAAGAGCTACTCTATGATATTGCGACCACAAAATTGGAACTAAAACCCATCATAATTCATCCAAATGCAAAACTGATTGTATGCCGAGAATCCATCACTCTAGGATCCACAATCAAAAGAAAAGGTACAACCAATAGAACCGTTCCCAGAAAGTGGATGATCGTTTTTCCAACTAAGCAGTGAAAAACAATGAATCAGTGATCTAGGAAACATTTATTTGGAATCAAACAAATGTTTCAAGAAATTCTTGGGCAGAAAGAACTAAAATAATCAAACATTCCTCCACAAGCAAACCCAATATGTATCCAGAACAAAATTTCAATGGCCCACAACATTCTGCAAAATGATTACTGACAATTAAGTGGTTCAATTATCTTGTCATACCTCACCAATGAAAATTACCGGATGGATAATACTTTATAGGACATCATGAAGCCTTCTCCACATGGAGAGAGAACAAAAAACAAAGGATACTAAGCTTACCAAGAGATAACTGCAGCAGATTCAAGAGAGTTCACCAGTATGCCATCATAGCTGCAACACAAGGAAAAATTCAGGGGTGGAGAAATTAAGTTTCATTGCATACAATTGAAATGTTTTTTCCTCAAGTCAGTAGGAAATTTCTTTCATCTTTATTGGCGATAAGTTTTGCTGTCATCTGAACCTATGCAGTAATAACTTATGCCCAAAAACTGATTTAAGTTTTGATGTCATCTGAACCTATGCAGTAATAACTTATGCCCAAAAACTGATTCAATGAAAAGGGAAGAGCTACAGTCAAAGAAAATTATTGTCCCCTAAATAATGGAGCAAATTTAAAACTTAGAGCAATATAGGATTACAAACAAATCATCTTCAACAGAAGTGTAAGATAAAAAAAATACTAGAGGAAAAATGACTTCTCATCAAGGATGTAAACAGCTCATGCTTATGAGATTTAATAAGCAACATTATATAATATAAAAACTAAGAACTGCCATACTTTAGCCAATCTATAGCTATCTGCTTGTGGTCATGAGATTCCATGACACGTAGAGAAAATCCATTATCTCTCCATATAACATGTGCAGGACCATCTTTAGGAGAAAGTACCTGCAGATATTTAAAGCAGACATCGCAAAGGCCATTCAGATTTGTCAAGAAAGGAAACAACCAAAAGATTTAAATGTGAATCTGAGAGACAGAAAATATTAACCAATAAAGGAGGCAGACAATATCAAAACTATGCATTCTTTAAGCCAATGTATGAAGATAATTATCTTTTAAGACTTGTCCAAAAGGTTTAGGCCTTGATCTTAAAAATTTTAAGGCATCAGCTTTAGGTCATCTATTACAGCCTCACTAAGGTGGGTATTTCTCTTGATCATCAAAACCTGTATCAGTTCAGTTCCAGATGATCCAATACATTGGTCCAAGAAACATAGAATCAGCTTGATTGGTAGATGATGTAACAGACAGATGGTCATCAGTAAAGCAATTCAGGAAAGGAGACAAGCTAGACATTCTTGCAAGTTATTTGAGAAGTAAGAACAACAAAGACGTTAGTAGCACAAACAGTTATCATGCTTCTTTAGAGCTCATCTGAACTCAAACCGCACAAGTTCAAACTGGATAAGCATATGGAAATACATTTTCATACTTAATATCAGAACAGCATTTAGTGAGTGCAAGTGACAGCCAAATTGAATTGAGGCATATAACATCAAACATAATGCAGAGCTTCATAAGAGTAAGTATCGATGCTCAACTTTCCAATGGAAAACAATTGACAAACAAGAAAATCAGTCGGAGGAACCGCAATTTTTTTGTTGAAATCACACTCCGATATACAAAACCTCAGTTAGCAGACGATCGAATACACAAGATGAAATCAGAAAGACTAACTTCCCTAGTAACAGACAATTAGAGCATGCTAACATGACCATCATAAGTACTCGCAATTACCTCAATTTCATATCCTATTCTCCCCAGTGCAGCTGAAATAGTAACCATTTCTATTTGATAAGCATCAACATCGAGATTAGCAAAGACCTGCATGCACAAGAAATTAGCAAATGCAGCTGAAAAGACCCGAGACAATAAGACAGTCAACTAACTACAAATTAGGAAAACATTAACAAAATAAATCAAACACTTCCAAGACCAAAGGACTTAAGGAAAATATACGAAAAATATGGAACTATAAATAACTAACACACACCATTACCAAATCTACGCTTAATGAAACTGGAATCAAAAGCAGAAATCTACTTCAGAATGTAAGACTTAGCTCTCACCATAGCCAGCTTGGGTTTTCGGTGCCCAAATCTCAAAACACCCCTCGAAGCAATGGAGCCATTAGCTCGATTTGCATCTTTACGAAACTTGGCCAAAATTCTTGATGGTTCGAACTTAATATCTTCCCCAAAATCGAACCCACCAAACTCTTTCACCGCCGCCAAATCTACAGAACCAAACTCCTCATTCGCTTTCAAGAAATCTCCAGATTTATCCATAATTGAGCCGGGCAAGAGCATTTGAAAGACAACGAGAAAGAAAAGAAACAAGGATACTGTACAAATCCATAATAGATAATCAATCTTCTTCAAGAAAACCAGCCTCGCAAATCTTGATCTAATTTGCCTTTGACCATTGATGCCCAGTTGCCTCTCACTGAAGCTCCTGCCAGTTCCTGACGACGAACGAAGTAAATGGTGATCCCTCTTCAGCGAAAACCCATTCTCAAGAGACCCCATTTACAATCCCATCAATTGAACCACTCAGAAAGCCAAATTTCCAGCTGTTACTTCCATATAAGCAGACGCATTGATTAAAATCAGGAAAAACAAGCAATTCCCTCGTTTGCACTGATACTCAAATCAGCTCCAAAGAGGAACCCACATAAAATCCCATTAGCTCAATCCCACAATCCACTTGAAATTCAACTCTCAAACAAAACCCACAAAAGTAAACACCAATAAAGGTTGAAAATTTTCAGAAAAGGAAGCCTTTTCAAGATGTCTGGTCAGATGGGTTTCTCCTGCTGATTCTTATTACTTGTACTTTACTCACTACAGCTACATAAGCATGATGATACTGGAGCAGGTGGGTGAATTGATTAGATTAACAGAGTTTGTCTGTTTCTTTGCACCATTATACAAATCAAGAACCGATAGCTTTCTTGTACATTAATTTCTCCCCTATTTGACCCGATTTTTCAGCGAGAAAAACAGCTCAGTAATTCTTAGAAACACAGCTAAACTTTTATTAAATAGAAAAAAAGAAAAAAAGAAAAAGACACAGACACTATGAGGATTAGGCTACAGTTATGAGGTGGCATTGGTCGTCGTCGTCATCCACCGTCAAAACGATAGACCGGAGAGAAAAGGAAAGGGAAAGGGAACTTTGAAAAGACGCGATTTTGTTGGGAGTGTGAACTGAAGTGATTCTTTGCTTATTGTTGCTACTATTTGTGTCCCTTCGTGGATATGATTTTTTGTGAATGAATGCGAAAGATTATGCCTAACAACAACCAATAATGACATATGCACTACATGTTACGAATACTAATACTAGTGCAATGGTTTGTGTGTGTGACAAGTTATCTTCCCTATAATTTAGGGCATCAATTTGGTATTTGCAATTTTTGTTTTTGTTATTTTTGTATCGGGTTCATGTTATTGTCAAATAAATAATTTACCGTTTATAATAAATTTGTATATAAACATATGTAAATTTTCTCCTACCCTAAATTATTTGACAGAGGGAGTCTTCTATAGTCTTACCAAACGATTTGGCCATCTAACGCGTTGTACACCGTATTTTCATCTAATACGCTATACATTAAACACTAATCAAATAGTTGCGATACGTCAATAACTAAACTCAATACGAGATACATTGAATATTAAACTCAACATGTCAACTAAACTCGACAATACATCATAATATAAAGCTCGACACACTTCTTTTCATAACTTAACTGTAATACACTCGATAAGCGATTTTCATCGAACTGCCAGACGAGCGGGATACAAATTTTTGTGTTTAACAGTAAAATTAGCCTTTTGTACATAGTGACTTTTGAGATATTTTATAAGTACGTGAATGAAAAGGGAATGTGAAAGACATGGTCACTTATTCACAGTTTTTGGCAAATTTTATTCATTTGGTTTGTGTTTATTTGAGATGAAAGAGAGTTGTGTAAAACCTAACTCTTTGCTTTGCTCCAAATACATTGTAATCCCTGTGTCGCGCCCAAAGAGTCTACTTTGTATTACTATAAACAGTCAAAGTAGACTCTTTAAATATGACGGAGGAAGTATTTGTTTTGGTTTTCTAAATAATAATGATACTCATTTCAATTAATCATAAAGTAATAATACACATTTCAACTGATCATCACAACCTTTTACGTAGCAAGTGACGTTGCATGTATTCATTATATATTTATAAAATAATTATTAATATAATATTATTGACCAATGAATACATGCCACATTACCTACTAATTGAATGCTAAAATTAGAAGAAAAATCCCATTGTACAAAAAGTCAAAAGCAGGGTGCTGACGCAGATTTGCTTGTGATTTGTGAAGGGGTTCAATTGTTTTAATTACAAACTTAAATAATAATAATTACATGTGACGTATTTTAAATGACTAAAATATTAAAATCTTCAAGCATATTTTTTAATTTAAGGAATCAGAATCTTATTGAGGGAGAAGGAGGTCAATGTGACATCGCAATCGAGATTTTTTTAAAAAAATTATTAATAGCGTTAAAAATCGTCCAAATATTAACAAAAGACAAAAAAAATAAAATAAAATAAAACTTGCAATTGTGTTGGAAAAATCTCGAACCGATAGTCACAATATGCCACTAACCACGAATGAAAGTTCCGAGACTAAATATTCAACCGAGTCTTCATACACTATAGCCATTAAGATAATCACCATATCAACGAAAAAAATCACCACATACGTAGAGAAAAACACAATATACATGGAAAAAGGAATGACTTGAAAGACAAAACTCCTACGAATACGGAGTTTAAAATATAAAACTAAAGAAAATTAAATAAAAGACAGCAAAAACAAAAGGAGAACTTTCTATTATTGAATTGAAATTGCCAAAAAAAAAAGGTTTTTCGAACTAAAGAAAAGGGAATCTATCAGCAGAGGCGGCAGAATGCACGGCGCTTCGGGCAGCGATCAAACTAGCACAGTCGCTCCAACTACAGCATTTCCATGTCGCCGGGGATGCCCTCGCGGTTGTCCAGGCAACCAACGGGGAAGGAATGGTACAGGCCACCTCTTAGGTAGTTATGTATGATATAGCCACGTTAAGAATATCTTTATATAATTTCCACGGCATTCCTTTCATTCAGTGCTGGACTTCCCAGCTAAATATATAAAGTTTTTCCTTCAAAAAAAGAGAAAAAAAAAAAAAGGGAATCTAGCTGAAATTTACATAATTATAAATAAATACAGGGGTGTTTCACGAAAATTGCCCTTTTTGAATCCTTAATCAAACCGGTGTTCAAGAATGGGACCTCTTGTAATTTTCCTTTTTGGTCACGGGATTTTGTAGGAATTTAATTTAGATCACATGATAGACACGCATTATTAAACAGGTAAAGTCAATATTGATAGTGTTGACATATAAATTTGTCGACCCGATACGTGTAATTTATAATACAACACAACGGGTCGATGTTAGAAATGTCGACAAGAATAATTATACTGGTAAGGTTGTTAGAAATGTCAACACATATCATTTAACGGGTAAAATGATTCGAGAGCGTTAAAACGAAACCCGTAAATCTAAACACGACACGAACTACCGATTAGTAAACAATAATTATTAAAAAAAATTATTTAGAAAATAGGGAATTCATTATTTATACACACGAGAATGAAAGCGCAACTACCAATGCCTATAATTAATCATTTATTGCCTTAAACAAATAAAAAGACTTTCTGCAATTTCTGAAGGTTTCTGCTAAGAATTTATCACCGGCTGTGTCCTTTATTTATTTATCTGCCGACAAACTTCGCTTTTTGCCTTTTTAAATTAATAGTAAAGCCAGGTACACATGAAAGCGTTTGTAGTCCAACGGTTAGGATAATTGCCTTCCAAGCAATAGACCCGGGTTCGACTCCCGGCAAACGCATTTTTCATAATTACTTTCCGTTTTGCAAAATAATGCCTAGTCCAAATCACTTATATTGTCGTGTTTGGGTTAACGAATTCGATTGCCAACACCCATCAACACTATTGTTACCTATTTAATTATTTGTATCAACTCATTTAACTAAATTTCGGATTAGTGTTTTGTTGTAGTATAAATTACTCGTGTTGATGTCGAGTTTGGTTTGGTGAGTTCACGTGTTGATAGTATTAATCATAAACTTACCCATTTAATTATTTATGTTGATCAATATAACCCATGAACCCTCCAAAGTTCAACTCTAATCCGTTTATATCGGGTTTTCATGTCGTGTTAAAAATTGATAGCCCTACATCTAATGGTTCCACAAATCTGATCTTTCAACAGTAAAATGATTGGTTCCCATAAACTCCGATAACAATGGTTAAAAGTAGGAGCCGCAATATCTAACCCGACGTAAAAGCTTAACACTGTAAGCGACTTTATATAATGGATCTATCACCATGGATGCAGCCGAATCGCCACCCCTAAGAAGCAATTTTTGATAATCTATGACCCGACACGAAAACCCGAATCAAACATAATTCATTGTAAGCAATCAGTCATTCCAAAACATGACCGGATTGCCCCCTTAGGGTTGAAAGGACAAAACTGTGCTACAAATGTGAAGGGAAACACAAATTTCTTTCTCAGGAGAGGAAAACAAATCAACTACTACATACAAGGATGGGAAAATGTATGGAGGTTTATAAGCCCATCAGAGCCAAGTACAAAAGTGATCATAACCCAGAAGGGTAGAAATTACAGAAGATGTGTGAGTGATTGTGTGCTTTGCTATGTCTATAACTTTCAACTATAACAACCTGCTGATTGCTGTAAGCCTGTAAATGCTATTAACGTACCAGATTACCGTTGCCGAGCACCCAAAATGGGAAGCCGGGGAGATGTTGAAAATGTACTAATCATTTGATCTATCAACATTCCAGCAAATTTTTCCAAGTTGTGTCACAATCTTCCCAAGGGAGATTCCGAGGCGTGATCATCCGCTAACCAGAGGCCATAGTCGCGAAATCTCTTTATCTTCTTCTCAAAACCAGTAATATAGTTGTTGTGAATGATGACGTGCTTTCCCTTTGTTTCCTCTACCCACGTTGGGTTCTTGAAGTACAAACCACCTGTTGGGAACGCCGCCTGAGGAAGCATATACAAGTCCACCTGCAATGATTTGAAACCTACATTAATTGGTTCCTCAATGATAAGTACAGTATTATCAAACCTACATCCCAGAGGAGATAGAAATAACAAGGAGCAAATAGCACTCCTCTTGGAAGTATTAGGAAAGAAAAGAGACTTCAATGAACTTTAAAAACCAAGGAACCTGTCATGGAATGGCAATAAGCATCCATTTTTTCCAGAAATGATCGAATTTGAGTAAAAGAAAAAGCCTACAGTCTCTACTGTCACTCTAACTGATGAGAAAAAGCAATACATAAAGGTCTCTAACAATGAAGATCCAAAAAACGATAGCAGAGAAAAGTCAATCAGCTTTGATCAGATTCACTTTGTGACATGTTGCTCTGAAAGTCTATAACCGAATTGATTTAAAATGATGCAATACATTCTTCATCTAACAAACAGAAGTTCTTCCATCTCATTAGTATATGGAACTATGGTTTCATTACGAAGCTTAAACTTATAACTTGTGGCAGCAAAGACCAAAATTTAAAAACAAGTTCTTATTTATTTTATTTATTTGTGGCACAAGTGTCAGATGCGTGTGAAAGAGTTGGAAAAAGTACACAATAAATCCAAAAAATAATCACCTGTCCGGCAGTTTTGTTAAGAGCCCAGTTGAATGCAGGCTGGTCATTGGCCTTTTTTGCTTTGGACCATGGCTGAGCCTGAAGTTCTTCAGTCCATTTCTTCAAGACTAGTTTTGCTCCATTAGTAGGCCGAAGATAAATCATGCAGCTGCAAATGTAAGTACGACCCTTTTTCCCTGGAGGCGGCAAATCATGAGAATGGTTCAATGGTTTCACCTGGCCAACCAGAAGGAGAAACGCAGGAAATAGCAATCTCATCATTAATAGTCAAATACAGTGCGGAAAAACTAAAGCAAGAATCAATTAATGGATAGCCAGTGATTAGATGCTAAAAGGACCAGGTTTTGGGCTCATCAATTGCATCTAGGTTTTTAAAATATGCCCGGAAAAAAAAAAAGGCATTGATGTTGTTAGTGGCCATGCCTTCCAAAGCGCAGAAGTATATAAAAGCAGCATTTAGGATACTTACCGCAGCCATGTCATCAGTGAAGTACACATCATGCTCTCCTTGTAGATAAGGAAATGGATCCGCTAACCATACCATATCAACATCATTGTACATAACATTATAACCAAGCTCCAAAATTTGTAAAAGATGCTGGGGCCTTCTAGATGTGAAATTGAAAAAGCCCTGTATGATAAGCGATCTACATGGTTACTTCAAATGAAAAATAGTCCGGTAATAGCACAGCCAAAAATTATCTCCCACCACCTTGACAGGGAAAATATCACAAAAATTAAACTGGCGGTTCCACCCTAACAAAGTGCACTTTTAAATAACTTCACTAGAACACGAATTCAGGAGGTGTGAAAATGGAGCAGCAAACTGTCACCTTAGAAGATAATCATTCGCCCTGTCCTATTTAACATTTCCTAGATTCATAATCTATTGATAATTTGAAAATTCAAAACTCCTACACAATAGCATTTGACTGAGCCTTTACCAATGAACATAACAAGAGAGGGAAGAAGGTATAGAGAAAAGCAGAACTGAAATTATCTTCCAAAACTTCACAGCTTCACCGCGCGGATTCAAATGAAATCAATCAAACAAACACAAGAATTCAAGTGGCATTACAGCTTCAATGATACACACGAGCAAGTAATGACGACATAAAAAACCACACATAGCAATTACTGTTAATATTCTTCTGAACTCCAAATTAATCACAAGCATCAGGAGAGAAAACAATAATAATAAAACCAGCAACCATAAAGATGAACAAGCTCCAATTGCAATTGACATTTCAAAATGACAAGTTATTATTACTAATCAATCTTCTTTCCATGTTAACACCAAGATATCCCTTTCAACTCAAACCAACGAAAAAGAAACTTAGAAAACCAAAATCATAGTACAAAAGAGGTTCATTCATACCTGAGAACCGAACTTGTGAGCACCCTGAGAATCCAATGCCGGAGGGATCAGCACAGCATGGCCAGGCCACTTCTGATTAACCTTAAACAAAGTGGGATAATCCTCTGCAATCACCAGCACCTTATCATGGTGCTTCTGCCGGACAATGCTGATCAGCCAGTTGTTCAAGAAGGGCAGATAAGCCTCACTCACAGCACACACTATGAGAGTGTTATTCTTCGCAACACTGGAAGCTGCTTCATCGAGTGTGTACGCAGCCCACTTAGATTCAAACACTTTACTATTAGTACTAACACGGGAACTGAAAGAAAGGGTTTCTGGGATTTGAATCCACGGGGAAAATATACCGACAAGTACGAGGAGAATGAGGAGGAGTACATAGAAAGTACGGTTGAAGAGGAAGCTGGACTTCTGATAATTCTGGGAAGATCGAGGGGATAACGGATTTGGGTCTGTAAGAACGTTATGGAGTGGCCTTTGGTGAAGAAATGCCGACATTTTTACACTTCTTCAACTGCAGAATTCAAGGATACCATTCAATCAGAATGTGAAGTCACTATGTCGGTGGAAATTTGGTAAGAAAGATCGAATTTTTGGGTTCTGTTCTTCCTTTTTTTCTCTACTTTTCAAGAATGTTGTGATGAAGTATCAGATCTCAACAAAGCTGAAAGCAATCAAAGTTGAGAGAATCTGCAGAAATCGATCGATCGATCGGGAGGAAGAAGATCACTAAAATTGGGCTGCACTAATTTTCCCAATCAGTGACACTTTTTGGGCTGGCCCTAGTGTTAGTGGCCCAAAATCTACCTGCATTTTAATTTAAAATTTTTTTTTTTTAAACGATCACCTATTGAATGTCAAGAGACTCGAGAGAAAAAAGAAAGAAGGTGAAACGTACTGCCAACCTAAGCACAAATATAGCAAAGGTAGAACTCGAATCCCAAATCTTTGGGTGGCTAGTCATGCCTTATAACTAATATGTAAATTTGTTCATTTATGACTGAGATTAACTATCCAAAATATTCTGTCCAAATTAGTGAAACGATGTAATTTTACTTCATAACGACAAAAATATTTAGTGAAACGATATAGTTTCACGAGAGATCTCCTCACCTCTCTCGTTCAAAATCAAAATGATGAACTGTGTAAAGAAGATTATCTACAGCTACAATTTATCATCATCAAAATAGTATTTGAGTACAAATGAATATAATTCCCCATTGTAAAAACGCACATTTTTTTCTGTCAATTCTCATATTCCTATCTATTTGTATCCTTGTTAATGAATTCCCGTCACTATAGTTATATCTGCACAAAGTCATCATCTGTATCATTTCACCCCCATCTACTGATCTACAGAAGACTTCTTTCCAAGAATCTGAAAATGGTCCATTTTTTCAACTGGAAGTAACCTCCTTGAAAGGTCCAGAATCACTTAACAACTTTATAGCAAGCTTTACCTGTCAAAAAATTTCAAGAAACTGGTAAAACTTATGCAAACAACGGCTCATGCAATGACGTTAGTGATGCATCCAAGGCCATTATTAAATGACTGAATGGTTGGGTAACGAGACTAGACTTTTTCAAGAATGGTAACGTGTTATCACCTGAGCGGCTTCTCGTACCAAAAAATCGGCTATCACGGTTCTGAACTCTTCATCCTGTATATAGTGACAGCTGTAAGTAGTCACTGGAAGGTATCCTCTCTGGATTTTATGCTCACCTTGAGCTCCAGCCTCTACTCTGTCAAGTTTCAACTCAATGGCTGCTTCTATTGCCTGAAATCATTTCAAAAAATAATCATACAAGATGTGCTTCTATCGCTACCATCAACAATCTGCTGATGATAAAAGAACATACTACCGAAACTGTTTCTCTAGAAAATGCTACATTTAATCTGCTGTTTCTCTACCTGGTAGTAGCAAGCTTCAAAGTGCAAGCTTGGATAGTAAGCTTCTGGAAGACAACCCCATAGGCGTCCATACAAAGCGTTACCTCCGATAAGATTCAACGCTCCAGCTACTACTTCATCAGCTTCTTCAGCTACAATGAGTAAAACATGATCACCCAACTTTGAAGCCATGTTATGAAAGAAATCTCTGGTTAGGTAAGCACTACCCCACCTGAGGCATGAAAAATAGCACAAATAAAGAGTGTAAATCGCCTTAAATTACAGTGACTGTTAGTGTTTTATCATAGCAGCTGTGAACAGCAATTAACTATCAAACAATAACTTTCCACAAAATATTAAAAGAGAATGTCCATAGAAATGAACGTAACTTGTTATCTGTTGTGTTTCGATAGAACTGGTAGAATGTATCCCAATGCTTAGCCTGCCAAAATACAGTAAATATACAAGTTATTTCTTCCTCTCCTTCCAGTAAATGGCGAATAAACAAGAAAGAAGACAAGGAAATTAAAACGATTTGGAGTTGTTTTTTTTACTGTTTAACTCAACATACGCAATGCATTTATTAACATTGATGTGAATCAAAAATAACTAAAATAAATAAATAGATAACACAGATTATTACCTTGATCTCATATCCTCTTAGCCTTTTCATGGTCAAATTCTGAGCTGGAATCTGCTAGTAGAAAATTTATAAGATTGAACTGGCCAATGTATGTCAGAACGAAAACATAAGGGTAGAACGAAGTGTAATATCACACACGAGACCAATTTATATGGTTACAAGTGTTCATTTACAAATCCAACTACGAGAAGAATTTCAAATCTCTAGATAAAGAGCAAAACTTATCAAGGGAAAAGGCCAACCTTCTTCCGCTCTTGACGAATATTTTTCCTTTTTGCTTGTTTCATATCCATCAAGAACTCATCGAAACTAGGAAACATTCAAGACCATAAAATCAAACTCATGACATATTGTGAGACTTTGAAATTTCAGTATCTATATTTAAACTTGAAGTATGGGTGATGATGTGTAAAATCTACAGTGGAAAGTATTGAGGGCCAGACATCAACTCTGAAAAACAGCATAATTGGTAATTTAAAGCTTATATGGCGGAATTAGAGGGCCAAATGAAGGTTTCCTTGAGCCCCTGAGAGGAAAAATTCACGAATTCAAAACTTAAGCACATACACTTTAATCAAGAATGGAAATATACACTTACCTTTTATAGTTACGATTTTGCCAGTGGTACTGCATCCCAATCCTCTGAAGAAAGCCCTTTTCCTTCAACTTGCTCCACTCAACAGAAGAAGGAAAAGTAATGTGCAATGAAGATACCTGGAACTGTTCACACATTTAAGCGTGATTATCACTATAAACAGAAAACAAAAAAAGGCCCTGCTATTATTTTTCTTTAACTTGTAAATGTGCAGTTCATTAAATGGGCCTCCTGCAAAAGCAATAACATTCAGCACGTGATTTTCAAGGTTATCAAGTAAATTGGGAAATTTTCTTAATTTTCTAGAAATTAAACAAGGCAGAAGCTCATGGGATGTAACGCTCAACACAATCAAACCGGAAGGGTACTCATGGCATAGTATCACTTAAGCCAGACCAGAATCAGCCCAATGTCTTCTGGTACTAGGCTGGGATACTAGAGACAAGTTTGACCAATTATTTGTACCTTAGCTGTGGTAAATTTTATCAACTTTGAACTTGATAATTTTGATATAAAGTCCTCTACGCATCTGCTTCAACGAATTCACTACTTGAACATCTCTCTAGAAAACAAATCTCTCAACTGTTTCCTACTCTCAGGCTTTGCACCAAAGACCTAACATCCTTCATTAAAGTACAAATGTTGCATTATCCAGTAAAACTTTTTGTCTTCTCAAACAATATCGAGCATTACAACAAATCTCAATTCTGTGGGATCAACTAGTTGGAATTAACGTAGAATTAAATCATGAGAGAAATGAACTGAAAATGTCAAACTGATTATTCCTCAAAAGTACCTTGATTGTTAGAGCCTTCATTGCTGATACTAAAATGTCAAAGATTTGATCCTTGTATTCTGTGTCACGAACTAAGATCCTCCGACCAGTAACTGGAGTGAATGGCACACAGCATTGCAGTTTTGGATAGTAGCATTGCAGTTTTGGATAGTATCTTGCGCCATAGTTATAATATGCATTAGCCCAAGAATGATCAAATACATATTCACCGTAAGAATGGCTGCACGGTATGAGCATGACCATAAGGATAAGCCCACCAGTAATGTGTTTAGCAATTGAATATAAATCGTACTGATGAAATTAATGTTTGTATTGCAGACCTTTTCAGGTAGAGTGGGACAACACCTAAAACAGTATTGCTATCATCCCGAGCGACTATGTGTTGTGGTGTCCAACCAGTTTCCTGAAACAGCAAATCAATTGTTACTTCTAACACAAAGAGAAAGAGAAAGTGAAAGTAAAAGTCCATCAATGTCCATGAGAATTATTGAGCAAACACACATTCATGGTATCATCTGAAAAACTAACAGATGCATTTCGAGGACTAAAATTTCTCTCTCTCCCAGCTAGTTTCAACAACAATATAGTGAAAGTTAGAACAAGTGATTGGTGCTAACCCTAACGGCACAAGCTGACTCCTCCAAGCTCGACAGAAAACCATGGGAAATGAAAGGGTTAAAATTTTCAGGACCTGTAGAGTCAAGACTACATTCATCCCATTCATGTGGCGAAACCTCGGAGATCGAGGAAACTACAGAAACAGATACAGTTTTGACTTTGTCTGATTCTAATACATCTCCCTGTCCAAGAAACACAACAACAAAGACGTTAACAAAAACATTGATGAAATAAGAAGCTAACACTCTACATTTTCACACAAACTCAAAGAAGAAAAAAAAACGAAAAACCTTTGAGCCTGACTCATTCAATTTGAAATTCCCCAGCGAAACATCCATTTTAGCATTCTGCACGGATTTCTTCGGTCCCCAAAATAGGCCGTATATCCTCAATGCAGCAACTGAAGTTTTGGTACTTCGCCCTGATGATTGGTGGTGCTACATATGCAAAACTGATATCAATATTCCCCTAAAAGCAAAATATTCACAGTATTTCTCCCTCCTTGGCTTTAATCGACAAATTCAAGAAAATAGTAGCTCTGATTGCTTAACTAAGCCCGCAACATGTGAAGGAAAAAAAAAAAAAAGAAAAGAAAAGAAAAAAGGAACATCAGACATAGATGGAGAAGCGTACACGGTGAAATGGGATGCGGCCGAGAAATGGTGAAGAAGCAGCTGCCGCCACCATGGCCATCCCAAGCTCCCAACTCCCAGGAGGAGGACTGAGTGACTGGAGAGATGACACTTGACAGCCCTGCTTCAAGTTTGTTCGTTTCACCGGGAAAGTAGGATGTGGCTGAGATACATGGATTCTTTACAGTCTACACTGACGGTCAGGTCTAATTCGTTTTTTTTTTTTTTTTTTTTCTTATACTACCGTACTCTTTTGAACCACCAAAATAAACTAGAGGTACTCTTATAAAGATGATGATTTAAAAAGGGACACACTTAGTTTCATAGCATTTACAAAATGTAGCCAATGGATGAAAGGTGTTATCTCGATGGTTATAATGGTCATGGATAGTACACAAAAACGTTAGTCTAATAACACAACTGTTATATAGTCACAAGATAAAACTCGAAACACATCTCTTTACAACAAGAATCTAACAAAATGTATTTATACATAAAATGTAGAAACGATTGCTATACCATAGTTACAAGGTTAATTGGTACATTTGGGCTATAAGTGAAACAGAAATCAGATCAGAAAATGAACTCCAAGAATTTGAATTGAATTAATCAGCTGCTTTAGAGGCTACAGTATAAATCTCAAGCTAGGGAATTTGCTCAGTTTGTTTTCATATACAGAAGAAGGAAACCATGGACATTCAGAAGCCACCCACAGAGCATTTGGCACTCAACAAATTCTCAACTTCCAGCTTCTTATTGATGCAAGACACAAACTAATGGATATGACAATATAATGGTCACTGATTAGCCGAGGAATAGTCAGGCGAAAAATCCCATCGCCGCCGCCGAGATGACAAGCAGTGTAGTATGGTTGGTTTGAAATTCACAGAGCTTTGGATATTTGCTTTTAACTCCTAGCAGAAGTATTCATTAGGTGGCACTGGTCTTTCGTTTTGGTGTCTTCTGCTTGACAAAGAAGGCCGAGAGTACACTCTTGCTCCTAACAGGAACATGAACAGCCTCACGCCGAGTTGGGTTATCGAACGATCTAAATGGTGTCATGGGTCTCCGTCCTCTAAAACATCCTGCAGCCAGAGAAATACTCAGCCAACCTACACAGTTTCTCAACCACACATCCTGGATGGCCACATTCGACGGTATTAAAGAAACAATCAATAGGCAGGGAGAGAGTAGCATTTGATGTCAAAATATGCAAAATGAAACCAGGCCAAAAGGCAGAAAGGAAAACAAGCAGCCAGCAGTAGCAAAATGCAGGACTAATCAAGGAACCAATGTCCAAATAAGGCCACAGAGAATCACATGCTACCGCTAAATATACACCAACCAAATTGGCCCAACGAGAAAACAGGCAGCAAGCAGTTGTAAGTAAATGAAGTGTACAAAGTGAGAAATGTGAAAATTACCATAACAATTGCACACTTCAACTGACAAAAGGAAAATACTCGCACTTGCAGTGAAACATGTAAGGGAACATAATCATTTTGGCAGACTGGCTAAACCAATTATCCACCAGATTAATTTATGAAAAGACACCGCTACAAATTCCAGGGCATACAATCATAGCACGACTAATTTTTGTACTCTAGCATCACGAAATGCCTCACCAAAGAAAGCCATGTTCAGACTGCGAGTGTATCAGCATCCTCTAAACACTAGAAAAGGCACCTGACTCCTAAGCTTCTGTTTACACTTCCTTAAATCAGTACTCACAAGAAGTTGCAATCCAGAAACTAGTTGAGAATGTGATTCACAATAAGTTCTTCTTTCCATATATTTTACATTTCAACAAATTTTTGTTGGCATGTTAGAGGAGAAGACCTAATTACCAATAGAGGGATGAGAATTGAGATTAACCTTATTTAAGAGATTTGCCACCAGTATCATTATCTATGATAGCATAGACTGATGAGTGCAACAAACTATAGCAACTAACAATACTGGAACATGAAGAACTTGCTCAATATGTGCAAAAATTCACAAAATGATGAACATCCAAAAAAGCATGTCAAAATTTCAAAACATTAAGCCCCCAAAGATGATCAAATATGCACTTGAAAGATTTAGGATCTTTCTGTTCCATGGCATTTCCACTTTACCCGTTGGGAGATGCCTAATGTCTGTATGGCTAGAGTTGATGCAGGCCCAACACTAGGCAACTGAGAATGACCAGCTGGGGATTTCATCTGTTCAGAACCTGCTTAAACAGAAGCAAAATATGAGGAACGAATTGGATTCACACATTAATGCAGGATGCAAACCCTGCAAGATCATAAATATGAGTGCATCATTTGCTTACCTAACGCATTGAATGATGCAGAAGATTTCCCAGAACTTTTAGAGTCATCAGAGCTACAAATTAAGCAAACATCATATAACCTCCAAAAAACATATTAGGAGGAAGTAGGCTGCACACAAGACAATTGTTCGCCTAATCACGAGATGAAATCCACAGGCTAACCTCATAGATGAACGTAGAGATCCTTTCAATGAAGACTTGGTTTCTGAGGCTAAATGCCAAGAAAGAGTTTTTGAAGCAGGAGTACCTGAAGTTCATCAAATATGTTTACAACGGCTCGGCAAGGCCAATATAATAAACATCATCAACTACCTGAAGGATAAAGACGAGGCTTTGCATGAACTTGTTGTCTAGGATCCATCTGAACACGTGGACTAAAGTGCACCTTCTTGTTAACAGGATCTAACAAGACAAACGATATGAGGGTGTATATATAAACATATAGAAATGATTTAGCTAATTAAAGAGGCACATGTTGTTGACAATCTAATCTTAAGTAACATACTTGGCAATGTGTAATGTTTGTGATGCCTTGGAATGATTGCCAACAACTGTTGCTGCCGAAGACCTTCTTTCTCCGTGAATGTTTGGCAAGTTAGAAGTTGCTTACAAATAACAGAATAAGATCAGCCTCTACAATTCTGAAATACTCGAAAAGCTGACCGCTTAAGAAAGGCAAGAATAAGAGCTTACCTGATTTATACATGTTATCTTTAACTCCATGGATGAAATATCAATGGTATGTTGATCAAGCAGGTCAGTCAATTTGTATGCAACAGTTCCCAAGTGGTCAACAGCATTCACGAGTGCACGTACTGCATAGTCTTTCAGGTTATCCAGTACCCTAATACAACAGTAATGTCAATTATGAGAAACTGAAAAATGACTAT
This sequence comes from Leptodermis oblonga, assembly GCA_016801395.1. Taxonomy (NCBI): domain Eukaryota; kingdom Viridiplantae; phylum Streptophyta; class Magnoliopsida; order Gentianales; family Rubiaceae; genus Leptodermis; species Leptodermis oblonga. The sequence goes on from CM028755.1 coordinate 993,736, forward strand.
GTTGAAGAATCTCAACAAGTTGATTGAAAAAACATCAATTTGATTTTGGTTACGCAAAACTAGAAGGAAAGTTAAACAGCTGCAGGAAAAGTTTCAGATAGCAAATTTCTGTACAACTTGAATCAAGCATATGAAGCTTTAGGGGAAAACAAACCAAAACAACAAATCAATAAAAGTTTAATAGAAGCCATCTCCATACATTTGTTTCTGCTCGCTATGAAGATAAGACTTTTCACAATACTCCGCAGCAGAATAAAGTTGTGGTCTTAGGTTCTTTAGTTCCTGCACTACCCAGGACACAAAAAGCAATGTTATGAAACAAAAGAACACTAACACAAACCATTCAAAAGCAGCAAAATCCAGACACATAGGCACTTCAGTGGAAACAATTCGGACATTTTTAAGTTCAATGCATAATCAAAGAAAAGGTCATGGCAGTTATTGGTGCTAGCTACAGAGCATTGAACACGATTAACTAAATGACATAAACAGTAAATACAATAGGAAAAGAAGTACAGAGGCGCTGAAACTGCACCATGTGATCTCATATAAATGCTAGTAGCAGTTCTTGATAGCCTTATTACCACTATATTAATGTAGATATGTCTCCTATGGCACCACAAAGGGGAAATTACACCACCAAAAGCTAGTGAAAACCAAACTCCTAGTAGAGTAATAGTGAAAATATGTCAGTTTTATCCCACAAAATAAAATCACCATTATTCAAAACACCCAAACTGCAAAATCAAAAAGGTCAACAAAGCCTGGATAATAGCATAGGAAGCATATTACTCGTAAGAAAATAAGTTTCACCCGTAAAATCAACCACATGTTAGAAAGAAACACCAAGTTCCTGAATTACTATAAAACAAAATTGCATATATGATATATCCACATTTTATATCGGGAATCCAGATCTGACGAGGAAAATTCATGAAATACGAAAATAAAAGGAAGCAAAGGATCACCTGCAAAGCCTTAACAAAACTCTTGCTCCGCTCCATTGACGCCTCGTCGTAGGTCATCATCGGCGAGGGCTTCTCCGCCCCAAATTGCTCGGCTTCCATCCTTCCTTGATCCTTCGCCTTTTTCTTTTTTTTTCCTTTTCGCTTTAGCTAATATTCTGTTTCGAGTAAACTAACTGATTCAAACGTTCAAAACTCAGCTCGATGATTTGAGAAATGCTGTGTATTTAAATGGCGGGTTTTAGGTGGTTGGATTCGGAGTCAAGCAAGGTATTAGTGGCGGTGGAGGTGGTGGTGGCGGTGACCGGTGGGGGAAGGAAGAATTCAAGGATTTATTAATTGTGTGTGAGTCTGTGCAAAGGAAGCAATCCCGGGAAATGCGAATTTGTTTTTTGTAATAATGAAGTTAGTTAATTGCAACGTGCATCCTTTAACTTTTGTGTAATGGGAAATTCGACTGCATAAGCTCTCCGAATTGTATAAATTAATATCTTTATAAAATAAAAAATTTCAAAATAATACTTGATGTGCCTGAACTGCACTAACGGACTAGGCCTCGAAAAACGGCTTAAGCTCATAGGGTTCAATCCAGCCGCAACGTTTAAAGGGTAGCACAGTTGATAGGATAAGGTCAACCGGGTAAGATCAAGTCAAATTACTATCTGCTACCCACAAATTTGGGGCATGTTCTCCACCATCCTCCTGAGTCTCTCAACCACCAAAACTCATATTTTTGCCTATAAATACTAAACTAAATATTTTCAAACTAGGTATGTTCTAAGTCCCCATGAATACATTCTACTAAACTATTCATGCTTGATACTAACTTAAGCTTTAGAGTATAATAATGGGCACCCCGGGAGTGCATGCACCAGTTTAGCTGACTCTAGCACTGATTCAACTTTGGAAATTTGACGGACAAAATGAGCTTCATCGAGTATCTTTTAACAGTTTTTTTTTCTTCAGAAAGTCATTAACAACAATAGTATTTATACTCAAAACATTTTCGATAATTCCAATGGAAATAACAATAAAAATTGTCTATTTCTAACAAAATATTTAGTCTCATGTTATCTTATCATAATATAATCAATTATATATTCCTTCGGTTAGATTAAAAGACTATAAAGTTTCACTAAATCACGGATACCATATCATTTGGATTGGTGTGGTTGAATGATAAATGAGATACACTCATAATTGATAAATATTTCAAATCTCCCAATTATTATAACGAAAGGAAAAGTATCATTTTGGGCCAAAATTGCGAGAATTCAAAGTTTGGAAGGGTATATTTTGTATTATGTCAAAGTTGAGGGAGTTCCATAGCAATTAACTCCAGAGGAGAAAAAATGGATGATGATGATGAAGGGAGTCAGTTGATGAGGTATTGGATGGAGTGAAATGGAAGCGAAAGCGACGTCGTATGAGAAGGATATTGACTTATTGTGGAAGAGGTGAGCAGTAGAAATTAATGTTAAAGTAATGGGGTAGTTGAAATATATGAATCATATGATATTTAAAACCAACTGCCGGGACTTGTCTCTCTCAGATTCTCTGGCTATAACATGTATTTTTCTCCTTGTTTTGTGGGTTGAACAAGATACCCTTCCCTCACATTTTATTTGGCATTTTCTATTTCGGTTCCATTAAAAAAGTCCAGTCTAATACTATTTTGAGAGGCCACGTTATACTCTCCGATACATGAGGAACAAAAATATAATTTCACCCCATGAATATGAGAGGGCATGTCTACTTCAAACTGCTAGCAAACGTAAGGTGACAGTTTTCCCCAACTGTACTGTTCTCTCTCCATAAACAAGGGGAACACGGGTTGAGATCTGTTGTCCCAATTACAATGTCCTCTCATGTGTCTCCTTTCACATATATGGAAGGTCCATTAATGGATCCACTAGTGGCCCTCCCACATATGTAAAAGGAGATACAGGAAGGGATACTGTAATTGGGACAACAAAACTCAAGCCGGGGAACACATGCAAGTCTTCTTCCCAAAGATGATACTCTCTCCATCTCATTCAAAGAGTCCATTTTATATTACTGTTTTGAACGACTGCATTCCAATAAATCCAAATTTACAGTAATTTGAAAGGGTGAAGAGTAAACTTTGCAGTATTGGATCATCTAAGACATATGGTAATAATCTACAGAAACATTCATGAGTTCTATATTTCCTATATGTAACTATAAGTACAAACAAGTGATTCAAGACTTGATGTACTACTTGCTCATCTATACACAAGATTTACAATCACAAAACACATCCCAGAAACCTACACCAAGCATTACACTACAGGAGTTGGGATAGACACCAGGAACGACTAACCCGAGTTCACGATTTGATCTTAAGTACGAGCCACAGCCAAGCCGCTCTGTGTTGGATTTTACAGTCACAGAACCTTTGTTCAGCAGGTGGCAAATTGTTCAAAACTTCACCTGTCATTGGATACTACCATGTAAAAATTATTCTCTATCAGATCCCTGAATACTGGTAAAAAGTGAGGATACACGATGCTCGATTGAAGATGAGGTCTCAAAGTAAGTAGGCTTAGGAGTGGAGGGGCAGCTGATAGAACGAATCAAATCCTCAACAACAAGCCCTCTGAACTTTGGCGGTGAGCGCAGAGCAATGTTGTGAACTTGGTGCTCATAGATCTTCCCATTTTTGTCAAGCTTGTACTCAGAGGTACCATCAAATTGAGTATGGCTTTCCCATGGAACTCGTGGGCTGCCGTGGACAGTCCAACGAACCATTATCAAGTTATCAACAGGCTGCCACACACTGATGATGTCAATCCACAAGGCTCTGAAAAATATTCTGCCGTGAAATCTTAAGCCCCAGAATATTGATTTATAGTTCTCTATCCCAACAAAAGTGTTGAGTGGATCTTTGAAAGCTATGTCATCCCTACACATATATGAATAAAAGTTGTTACCAAATGGTAGTGACTCTAAAATATGCAAATGCAATACCTATTGTCCAAATCAACATCATATAAAAAGTACACCAACATTCTCTAAATGCTGGTCTCCTCTTGGAATCGAAAAATAGTCACAAAGTGTATACAACTTTGTTCATAAAATCTGGAAGCTGTGCGAACCATTGATATATGTGCAGAATATATAGTAGATTTTATCTGGATTCGTTTGGTTATTTTGGTTCCTACTCAAGTTGGATGATGAAAAAAATTATCATGTCCGGCTCCTCCAGGGATGCATAGATAATAATTCAATTATCCTAATAACGAAAAAATCTGACTTAGATGGTCCCGTATTAAGACATAAATTGGCAAAGAGCTCGTGCAAAAAGACTACAGTGAAGCTACTCAAGCCAACTAGCTAGCATTTGAAGTTCAATTAACAATCATATCAGCAAGAAGAAGTTCCATACAATGCACTCATGAGCTTGAAGTTCATCATATTCAAGCTCTGCCCAGTTATAATTATTACAGAAGTCAAGCTTGATCCTTATCAAACTGTTCAAAACGGCTAAATTCTTTATAATGTATGATTATGAACACTATTCTTCACGAATAGATGTCGAAAAATTTATCACACCATGAATCAGTTTCAGGCTCCACTTGATCAGTTGACAAACCAAACCTATTCTGGTCTATCAAAAGCAACAACTAAACATTAATTCATATCTCGATATTGCATTCTATCCAAACACAATTCACATTCAGATTTAAGTGCATCAATTTTTTTTTTTAACTACCATTCAAATCCCTACAATCCTAGAAAGTAGAAACTTTGGAAACAAGAATCCCATTAGGCCCACTCTCAACACTTGAGAACTTTTTACCTTAACAAATCACACAATGAATGAATGAAATGCATATCAACAACGAAACTGAGCTGAAAAGCGAACAGCATTTATCAATCAAACCATAGATAAAAAGTAATAATGATAAATCTTTAAACGATCACAAAGAACTGAATGATCAAAATAGATTAAAATAATGAAATTTGTAACCTGTAAATATCATAGCTGAGTTCCTTATAAAACAGGGCAGGGAACTCCTCACGGAGAGTTCGAATAGCATAGCCCATATTCAAATAATAGTTCGGCTTCTCCTCCTCCTCCTTCGAAGGCGGCGCCGCACTGGGCTGCTTCACCGGAGCTGAAAACTGACCCACACAATCCAAACCCACATTTCTCCCCAAATTCAAAACCTTCGCATCTTCCAAATCCTTAACGCCCAAACTAACCCGAATCCCAAACCCAACAGCCCGTTTACCCGTTTTACAAACTCCGTTCTCGGGTATAATCCTAGACGGGGTTTCAAAACGCCGCCTCCAGATGGAGGAAACATCCGGCGAAAGAAGAAGAGCCATGGGATGTCGAAAAAACTGAAATCAAAGCTCAGTAAAAGCCCTCAAGTACATTTTTTTACAAGGGATTTACTCCCTACGGATGCGAATATTCGAGATTGGAGAAATTTGTTTGATTGACGAGAAGAAAATTCAAGTTTTTGAGTTTGGATTTGATCGGAAAATGTGGAAAGAAAAAAAAGGTAGGGAGGGAAATCAAAGCAGGCGGGTGCCGCGGGTCCAATTTGGATAAGTTTTGTTTGGGATTTTGGATAATTCCCATTATACTTAATATTATTTTAATTTTTTGACCTAAAAAAAAATAATAATTGATTTGGTTGATGTTAATTTTGAGTAAATTGAAAAAGCACCCCTTCATTTTTAGTTTATAGCAAAAATATCCCAATTTTTTTTGGTAAGGTTTTAACATTTTATTATGTATTGTCTTTTTTATTACTAATTTTAAAAAATGTATTATTTAGGAAAATGAAACCAAACATCAGAAGTAAAGGAGATCTCACCCCAAACATAGTAATAGGAAAAGCTATAGTCTCGTCAAAAAAATTATTCAGTTATTGAATTTTGTTTATATAATTGCATTAGTAATTAATACAAGGTCAAATTCAATGCCTGTATGATTATTTTGACGAGAGTGTAATCTCACCCATAATATATAGGACAAGCAAAATTTGGATATTTAATTAGATGTATGTTTGAAAACTTAAACTTGTGTTTAAAAATAATTTTGTTATTTTGGGATAACGGAAGGTCGCTTGTGTAATTGTAGGTGATGTGACGCAAAAATTACAATGATAGAACGATGCTTCTTCGCGGCCCAACAACTCCTCGTGAAAAGTAATAGCCCAATCTGTATGACGTTGTGCTGTGAAGGGAATGAACAAGGTGGGGAATGATTGAGAAATCTGGGTTGCTGAGCTCAGCAAAGAGGATGAAGCTTGATGATTTTGCACTTGTTCCCCTGACCAAATGAAGATTATTCAAGAAAAGGAGCGGGGCTTTCCCCCCTGTATAGGCTCCGACGATCAAGTCAGTAATATGTAAGAGATAAACAGTATTGAATGATAGCTTTGAGAGAAATAATAATCAGAGAGAGTTGCGATCAATTGCTTATTTCAACTTACTTGAATGAGGCTTGTGCCTGAGTATTTATAAGCTTACTCTTGATGGTTCCGTTGGGTCATGAAGGCATACGCTCCCATTTATTCTTCTTGCAATGATGGTTTTTGCCGTTCCCGGAATAATGGCTTTAACATGGCTCCTTTGTCATCATTGTTCCTATATATTAAATTTGGGGCCCTACCATGATGTTTAACTGTTCTGACAATATTATCTTTGTCTTAGACCAGTTTACTCTTTTACCGACCTGAGCTTTCCTGTGTTTTTAATTACTTACCGATCTGAGCTTTAATACTGTCGACTGATCTAACTTCTCTAAGCTTCTACCGACCTGGGCTTATAGTTTATACTTTTCCTGACTCAATCTATCCGAGCTGGGGGTTATAAGGTTTATCGATCTAAGATTACCAAGTTGGATTATAACGTTTTCCGACCTAAGCCTTCACGAGTCTTTTAAGTCTTCAGGACCGAGCTAAACCTTCATATCCGATCTAAAACTATGACAGATAGACTTGGTTTGCACGATCTTTCCGACCTGAATGTGGATCTGGGATTCTTTATCTTTTACTGTTTCTTTGTTTTAATTAATTGGGCTAGGCCCAATGGGGATTTCAATTTTATGCACATTAGTAGGATACTTCAACCGTTTTGTTAGGAGAGTCTACTTAGTATTGCTGAAAATAGTATTATAAAGTGAACTCTTTTAATAGAACAGATGGTCATTTAAAAAATATATTTAAGGAAATTAATAGTTATCACAACAATAGTATTATGAGTGGTTGATTAGTATACATATTAAGAGTTATGGGATATTTTGCAAATAGACTAAAATCGAAGGTGATATTTACAATTAACTCAATATTACTTGAATGGATTGTTGATGGAATCCTTTTGGATGTTTTCTCCACCAAGATTTTTATTTTGGGTTGGGCTTACCCTTTGATGTGTGTTGAGGCATTATTATTGACTAAGAGTAGCATGGCCCAATGACAGTTGAATTCATATTTTTCATTTCTTTCATAAATAAGTTTATTTATTTTTGTCTAAATATGGGCCCATATTAAGTCTCGAGTAAGGTTGTTAAACTCGGATTCTTAGCTAGACTCGTTTTAGGTTTAGAATCGGAATCGTAGAATCGGATCGTAGAATCAGAAAATAGTTAAAATTGTATAATTAATTTGAAAAATAACTATAAATGACATATACATACAAATAGATTTATAAAATAGTAATCATCATTTTAAATTTAATTATAAAGGGTTAAATATACATGTTTGGAAAAAATATATGTAGAATATTATGATTAATATTTGAAAAGAAAATAAATCAGTTAATATTTTAAATATTTTTTACTATATTATTAATTAATTGTGAGGAATTATAAATTTTATAGGAGCGCACATGTTTTGGAGGAGAAAAAAAAATTCACCCTAAAAGAAATTAGAAGTTAAGAAAAATATTTGAATTTTGTGGAGGTTCGAAATTAGTAATTTAAAAGAAAATCATAACTTTTATGAAAGATATATACTCGTATATATATTGTTAATTCTGATTTATATCAAATAAGGATGATTGGCCTAGTGGTAGTTCAGGCTTTGTCCATGAGTGCTAAGAATATGCATGTGGGTTCGATTCCCACCATAGTAAGTTTTTCACTTTCAAGTTTGCCAAAACCCACATCCCACATCAGTGGGATACAAAGCGAATCAGAGTAAGTTTTTCACTTTCAAGTTTGCCAAAACCCACATCCCACATCGGTGGGATACAAAGCATGGGTAATGAAACTTCCTTATAAAAGCAAGCAGAAGGGGCAGCATTCTTTGCTCGTTTCCTAGCGAGGCCAACGGGATTATTTCCATGGCCAAAAGCAAATCTTAAAAAATTTTTTTTAATCGTTTTTAACTCGTAGACTTAGACGGTTTTACCGATTCCAGCCGAGTCTACCGAGTCTTGGCCGAGTCAAGGTTAATATCTGATTTCAACCGAGTTGGGATCGATTTACTCTGGTTGGCTCGTAAACTCGTCCGAGTTTACGAGTCCAACTCCGAGTTTAACAACAACTCTCAACCCTTATATTTGTCATTTCTTTCACAAATAAATTTATTTATTTTTGTTTAAATATGGGCTAATATTGAGTTTCAACCCTAAACTCTCCTCCTGCCAGGCTTTGAGCTCGCGACTTCTGTGATAAATTCGCTTGCGACTACCAGCTACCAGCTAAACCACTGCTCGATTCCTGAGTTCTATTTCATTTATACAAAGTAAACTCTTTAAATGAGACCGACAAAGTATAATGTATCAAAACAAAACTCTAGATACAATTATATCATTTATGAGTCATAAAGTACAACTCAAAATAGTACAACGTCAAACAGGATACAAGATACAACTCTAAAGTATGACTAAGAATGGAGTAACATTGTCCAGGTCATTCCTAAACTTGCTACAACACCATTATTATAAAGGCAAAGCCACATGCTTCCCATCAAAGTAATTGCCTCTTTAGAAGAGGCCTTGCCGCAGTGTAATGCTATCTGGGTAGCAAAATTACCAAATCCATCTGGTAAAGGTCTTTTTTCATCATGTAAACTCAAAATATACTTTAAAAAAACAAAACACATGGAATCGGACAAATAAACAGGACAAAACAGGGTTACAAGACTGCAAATTTTATGACCCTAACTTGTAGTTGCTCTGTCAAACGAAAGAGTCACGATACTAACAATTTATGAGTCACAAAATATAATTTCAAATACGATTCTTTCGTCGAAAATTCACAATCTGCCAAATGTCCATAGATATAGCTAATAGAGATAAAATGCAACACAGCTTTCATCCAAAACTGGATATCCAATCAAAGATAAACCAAAAACCAGAACTTCATGTAAACCAAAAAAAAAAACAAGAAGAGAGGAGAAAATAAGGGGCATCTACACAGATAAACCAGAATAATAGATGGGTTACACAATCTAAGGACATTAACCAATTCTTTACGTAAAAGCCAAAACCAAGAGAAAAGAAGAACCACAAAATCGAATAAGGAAAAATGGCATTTTCAGTCCCTTTTGTTTTAGGGCAGTGGCAATTTTCATCCTTTTTGTTTTACCGTGGCAAAAATGGTCCCTTATGTTTGTCACCGTGGCAGAAATGGTCCCTTATGTTTGCATGGTGTGGTTTTTTTAGTCCATTTTACCTGTGATTACCGGTCTCCCGGTTTTTAGGACTTGTTTAAAATTAAAAAATAAAATTGGGGCTTTATCACAATTTCCTTAATCTCCAATGGCACAAACAATAATTTTTCACTCTTTCCTCTCAGCCCCCACCGCCCGTCGTCCCCAACTCTTCTTCTTCCTCCCCCTTCCTTCTCTCCTTCTTCCTCCCCCTTCATCCAATGGCCCAAAATTGCCTTCTTACTATATCAAACTTGGCTATAAACTTTTCTAGACTGAGTATGCTCCATCTTTTGTCGTTCATTTCTGATGCAAAAATGCTGCTCTCTGAATAGAGATTACTCATTTTATGGGTGAGTGACTAACCGGACTAGGGCTCCTTGTAATGTCAACCAAATCTTGATAAATCAAAGGGAAATGATAGCTAAGCGAAATTCTCCACTTCATCCATGTTTTCCACTGATGGGAACCTTCCATTCTCACACAAAATAACTTGCTGGCTACTGTTAGTGGTGTGATTCCTTTTCTTTCTTTGTTTTGTTTTGTTTTTTCTTTCGGTTTTTCAATTCCTGGTATGGGTTTGGTGAAGTTGTGTGAACTGGAATACTACAACCGGCACAATTTTGGGGCATTGGATGAAGGGGGAGGAAGAAGGAGAGAAGGAAGGGGGAGGAAGAAGAAGAGTTGGGGACGACGGTGGGGGCTGAGAGGAAAGAGGAAGAGATAGTATGGAAAATTATTGTTTGGCCATTGGAGATTAAGGAAATCGTGATAAAGCCCCAATTTTATTTTTTTATTTCAAACAAGTCCTAAAAAACGGGAGACCGGTAATCACAGGTAAAATGGACTAAAAAAGCCACACCATGCAAACATAAGGGACCATTTCTGCCACGGTGAAACGAAAGGGATGAAAATTGCCACTGCCCCAAACAAAAGGGACTGAAAATGCCATTTTTCCAATCGAATAATACCAAGATTTGCAGTTTCAATGTACCATTTCCAAGAATTTTGAGATTAGAAAACTCAGGTGCACAACGGTTACAAAATTCTTAAATAAGCACAAATGACATAAATAAGAATCGAATGCCCGATTTCTAAGTAGCTCTTTATGCATCACAATCTTTCCGGAACGAGTGAATGGCTCTTTACGCATCACAATCTTTCAGGCACGAGTGATTTAACTTCAAAATGAGGAAAGAAAACAAAGTTTTACCTAATTGTTTATAACCATTGATCCATATGATAATGACCCCTCAAAACCTCGTACAGCAAGAAACCAACAAATAAACTATTGAAGGGATTTCATCTCATGGCAATTATAATACAAATTAAATAACACATCAACAAAACCACCAAAAAAAATTCCAACACAAACCCACGAAAAAGGATAAATTCCAACATGAACCCATGAAAATGGAAATCTATGCATCAGAGTACCAATCTACGAACCTTTGTAAAAGTTACAATTTCGAATATTTTTCAAATTGCCCACAGCCAAACACGTATGTATAGATAGCATCGACGTCGGCACCGTCCGGCGTCTCCGCGACCAAACAATTAGGGATTGAAAGATCCCCAAAACAAACGTCGGAAAAAAGAATCTAAACTTTCAAAAAGCAGCCAAATTTTCGATTCCGCAACGAAGACGCTTACAAATTGCGGAATCCCGACCAAATCCACGGCAGCCGGAAATCGAAACTGACCTCCCTGAGATTCACCATCGGCAATCGGCACCGAAAGAGTTACATAGAAGAAGGGGAAAACAAAAGGCCGGCGGTGCGTATAATAATTCGAAGAAAAGAGTAGTGCATTCGAGTAGGGTCAAAGCAATGAAATTACAAATTAGCCCCCCAAGAACACGCATTACCCTCTCCTTGGCTCTTTGCATTGCAGAAGAGCTCTTTTGCAGAAACAATGAATTGACTTTGCAAAGAATGACATCAGTTTCTTAAACTAAAGCACCATAAATCCAACAAGTTCAAGTTTGAGAGCAAAATTCAATCTTTTTTTATTTTTTGCTACTTCTTTTTTGTTTTAATATAAGCTTAAAAGTTTTACAATATTGAATAAGCAAAAAGAAAAGAAAAAAAAAAAAAAAAAAAGAAGCTAATTTTACCAAGAACGAAAAAAAGCTCCCTTTAATCAGCCATGAGTGTTCACAGCTTCCCAGAGCAAATTCTGGGGAACAATGGTGAGATCTCTTGCCTCCATAGCTGCTTTCCTCAGAACGCCGATGGTTTTCCTATTTGCCTCCCAGAACCCATAACTCCTGTACGGCAATTTGTGCTTCTTGCATAGTTCCTGAACGAGAGGAGAAACATTCCTCAATTGGCACCTAGGCATTCTGGGGAACAAATGGTGTTCGAGCTGGAACTGCAACCCGCCATAGATCCAATCCATCCATGGAACGCAGGTAATGTCGATCGTTCCGCTCGTCTGTTTCTGGAACCAATCGGCACTCTGAGGCGTTCCGACGTAGACATCTGCGCCGAAATGGTTCAGACAGAACTGGATGTGTTGGAACGAGGTTACAGTGAAGCTGGCGACGACGAAGAGGATTCGTTCGTGCCAGGAGGGGAGGCAGGAGACCAGGAGCGGAAACCATGTCCAGTAAACCAAGAGGCCCAGAATGTTTAATCCTCTGTCGGGGACGTTCTTCCTGACGAGGAGGAGGAGGAATGTCTGGAGATAGAGATTGAACCTTCCGAAAATCATAATTGGGTAAAACGTGAAGTGCTGATAGCTCACCAAGAATCTCGCCATGGAATTGAAATCGAGCTTCCTCCCGTAAAACTTGGAGGTGAGCTGGTTGAAAAACTTGGTGGAAACTGCGAAAACAGGGAGATGCTGGAGATCGGGATCGTGCTCGAGGCTGTTGACGGCGGCGTGGTGGGCGTTGTGAGTCCACTTCCACCAGGCAATGCTGATTCCGGTGAGGCAGTTTCCGGTGAGGATCTGAGCGAATTTGTTGAATCCCCTTGTGGACATAATCTGGTAATGCCCTGAATCGTGACCCAAGAAAGTCACTTGAACCCACGCAAATCCCAACAATGCTCCACATAACATGTGAACCCAGAAATTATCGGAGTAAAGAACGCCATAAACGCACATAGAAAACATCAATACGATAGAAATTAGAGAATACAGAGTCCCGTGGCCTTTCTTCTCGAACAATCCCGCCTTGGCGAACTCGGTGGCGAGTCTCCTGTAATCCCTGGCAACCTCCGACACCTCGAAATCTTTCAGGTAAAAACCCGTGAAGAACCCCTCGAGATGTTTCCAGGCAGTGCCCGGATGAAAAGCGATAAACGCATCGGTCACATCTTGGCCGGCCATATTCATGATTAGGTCAGCCCCGCCGGGATGTCTGGGTACCCAATTCGTAACATCGTAGACCTTCCCATTGACGGAAATCCAAACGTCGCCGGGCTTATTGTGCTGCCTAAGCTCCTCCGCCGTGACGTACTTCTTCGCATCTATCACCATGATCAAGAATCGGCGAAATCAATCAAACCCTCAAACCAAAAACTTCAAGGGATTGATCTAAATCGAGGGTCGGCGCCGTCGCGGTGCCGGTGAGAAATCAGATTCAACAAATTTTAACTCAAATCAAAATCCCTCCAGGGTAATGATAGTTATGAAGCACAAACAACCGAAATCCAAATCCGAATCCCAAAATGATTTTCCGGGCTTTGATTTGTGGGGAAAAAAATTAACAGATGTAGGGCTGGAAGAAAACAGGATTAAAAGGGGAGGAGGAACAGAATGCGATGCGCAAAAAACTCGTTCTACTTCTGAGAATGATGGGATTTGAAGTAGAGGGAGAGGTTAAAGTAGAGATAGATCCAAGTTGTGGTGGGATGGGATTGTGATTCTCGGAACGACAGGAGCGGGAAGTGGCCGTGTCATATGGTGGTTGATTGAGGAGTGGACTCCCTCCACTCCACGCGTTAAAAAAAACCTGGATCTAGAGAACAGTTAACGGTAACTTTAAGCTGACCCCTTCCTTTCGTTTCTGCAAAAGTTTAGGTAATGTTTTGATTGTAATTTAAATAGGAAATTTTTTTTTTTGATAAATTTTTTGTTTTTTTCCACCTTTTTTTGAGAGAATTGTTTTATGAGAAACTAGTTACTATAAGAAATAGGAGTAGCAATTTATGTCGTACCCGAGTTATCGGGTTAACTTTTTCAACACCACTTAGTCATAACCTTAACATTACATATTTAATTATTCGTGTTGACTCATTTAATCAGCAAATATTTTGTATTCATGTTGTGTTTTTATATTGTAGTATAAATTTTTCGTGTCGATTTTGGGTTGGTGGGTTCACGTGTTGACATTCTCAACCTTAATTTTACCCGTTTAATTATTTGTGCTATTGAGGTAGATCCATAAAACTCGTGAACTCACCAGTGATCAACTCTAACTCGCTTATATCGTGTCAGATTTTGTGTCGTATTAGAGATTGTCAGCCATTGAAAATAGTTAATGATAATTTATTTTTTTTTAACCTAATGTGAGTATAATTTTAAAAAATTTTGAATTTAATGAAAAATAAAAATGTTTGATTCTAGAGATTTTTTTAAAAAAATAAATAAATAAATTACGTGTCCTAAAAATGGACGAAAACAAACAGAACCTTAACATGGGGTGACGAGGTTATTCTGTTAGAACACCTGTGGTTCCAAATACAATAGTTGCTGTACAAGTGACGTTGTTCTATGCAGACCAATTAATATCATTTATGTACAAAACTACAAAATATCTTCAAAAGATATTTAGTTTGGAAATTTGGGTTACTTACAATTTATCCCTATCTTATGAGATTTATATTTTGGCTTTATTGCATTTTGCCTATGATGTTTTTAAAACTAACAATTTAGTCCTTTATGTTTTAAAAATTAACATCCCCAGCCTTCTTTGACTATTGATCAATGGGTGTCAAAGGGCCCCTCATATGAATGCCATTTAAGTGGTTCACCCTGCCTTGAAAAAGTAACATTTTTTTTTTAATAATAAGTAATAATTATTTAATTTTAAATAGATAAATAACCATCACAACAGCAAGTACACTTGTGTAGGGATTTGATCGCGTTGAAGGGGAAAAAATATAGATATGACAAAGTGTCATATTTAAGAAAAATAACATGATAAAGTGTTAGTTTTAAAAGCACGTTAAGTTAAATTGTGAATTATAAAAGTACAAGGACAAAATAGTAAAACATTGATAAAGCATTAGGTAATATGTAATTAAGCCTTGTATTTTTCTACCAAGAATTTATGCTTTTATTGTTTATTTGTTTGTATCTTTAAAAGAGAACGCTCTTTCCATTAAGATAAGATAATGAAATTTTTGGAAAAGATTCTACCGAATAAGGGATAAATATTGATATTATTTTTGTGACATTATAAAATGGAAATACCTTCCCTATATAGCAATGGATTACTTGTTAAAATTTGGTGCATATGATACGATTACATTTGATTCGGCAATTTTAATTTAAAGAAATATGCTAAAATTTGTCGAATTACGCGAGAGTTGTCAGCATTTAATCCCTAACTCTCCAAGATTAAAGGCTGCATTCGAGCATTTGAGCTCTAGTCTTCCAATATTGCATTCGATCCCTAGTCTTTCAAGACTAAAGGCTGCATTCGAGCTTTGACCCCTAATCTCCAAGGGTGCATTCGATCCCCAGTCTTTCAGGACCCAAGGCTTTAAATGCGTTGGGGGTGTCAACTTGACCATTATTGCAACGATACAACAATCTTGATATTAATTAGTAAGGTGACCAGTGACATAGGCAGAAAAAAAAATATTAAATAATTTTAAAAAATTATAACACAAATAAATAAATAAATATAAAACCGACCCACTAAAGCCGCAAATGGGTGTAACATTGTTATTTAGGGTCAATTAATTGCGTTCATCTTCCTTCGTATTATTGTAATTTTAGGATAGATAAATTAATTATGTAATATATAATATATATTTATTTGGAGATATTATTATTATTATTATTATTATTGGGCCTGTTCTTTTTGTTTTGTTTTGAAAACGATTTTGATTTTAACAATAAATTTAATATATTTTAATCATATTTCATCATTTTCAATACAATTTTTTACTATTCAGCATATACTTTTTACATTTTCAATATATTTTTTACATTATAAAACTATTTTTCAAATTTTATTTTCAAAATCGTTTTCAAAACGATGAAAAAGAACAGGCCCATTATGAAACGAAAATTTTGTGATTTAAAAAAGAAAATAATATAAAATAAAGTATGAATATAACCTTTGGTCTTTTGGCCTGCGGAAGTAAACGTGTTGGCCTGTAAAGTCCAGAGAGAGAATAATCTCATCCCTCATGTGTTAACTTTCTTATAAAGATATTTTTGTAAAGTCGTCAAATGTGTTCTGTACGGTCGTAATCTCAATAATAAATTACCATTTAATGTGTGGAAATAACAATCTTTATTAATCGACATCAACTTGTATCCGACAGTCGTTCTGGCGATCCCGCAATATCTAATTTGGTCTTTCATGAAAAATCACGCATTAAATGTATTATGATTATGTTATTATATTCCATATGATATATTGCATATTAATAAAAGTGTAAGTATGATCTTTAACGTATTATGTGTTAAATGATGATCAAATTGTCTGACACGAGACTCGTTATGAAATGGCAATCTACCTACCCCTTAAGGACTTACAACACGACATCTTTGTTATTGTCTGTGTGTTTACTTACTTGGCACTTAAGAAAGAAAACTCTCACGCCAGCATGTTTATCCAATCAAAATCTTGCCTACTAAGATTCAATCATGCCATTAATTTTATGCGAATAATTTGAAGTTTTCTTTTCTTTTTTTTTCACAAAACGAGTAATGATACACAACTCAACTAATTCTCTCAATTTTCTCGTAGCAGGTGATGTGTCATACATTCATTGACAAAACTTTTATAAAATAATTATTAATACTATATTATTGTTGACCAATAAATACGCAACACCTCACTTGCTATAGATAGTTGAGCATGTCTGGAGGGTAATAATGAAATTGGAGAATTTCCTACGAAATTCTGTCGGTCTATACTCTAAATAGACAAAATTGAGATAAGAATCGAACTTTTGAGGACTAATCGATGGATGGAGCAATGGATGGTTCCTATTTGAAGTGTGAAGTTTGAAGGAAGAAACCCGGAAATCAGGTAATTAATAATACAGATTTGGCATTATGGGATATTATCTAGTAGTATGAATATTGAATATTGAACAAAGAAAGTCGACATTTCCACCTTTTAGTCACCTTTAGACAATGTCGCCGAAATCGAAATCTCCCCTTCATTCGCTGCAATTTTCGTTGCTGTCAAATTGTCGTTACTCGCCTGCTTTTTCTTTCTTTCATTTTTTTATCCTTTAATCAATTGTGCCTCACAACGATTTTTTATTGTGACCCGAATTTAAACCAGTTAATGCAAACGATACTTTTTGTGCATAGTAGCTCCGAGAATGCAAAGGCTGAGTTTTGAACCTATAACCTGCATTTCAAAGAACTTAAGTCCCCGTTGAATGGCTAATTTCTCTAAGAGGAGTTGGTTAGTTTGACTATGTTAATTTCTGGTCTATTTATTTTGAACGCGTCTAGCTGTTTTGTGAGCTAGTAGTAAACATGTTTTCAACTTTGAAGGTGATCTTTATAATAAGAATGTGGACTAAGTAGCATTCATATAATTATTTTTCCTTCTCGAAGACTATTTTTCATAATTTACAATACACGTCCTTGCATTTTTTAATATCTATATGTATTTTTATATTTTCTATTTAATTTTTTTATTATTTAAATGCATGAACATTTTAAAATTACATTTCCATACCATGTATATAGGTCAAGTTTGGAGGAATTAGCAAGTGCAAGTGTGCAACCACTTTTAAGGGACATGTTGCTATTTTTGGGCGGAAAGTGATATATATATATATATATATATGTAAGAGAACCATAAATTTAAATACTTAGGGCCTGTTCTTTTTGTTTCGTTTTGAAAACGGTTTTGGTTTCAACAGTAAATTTAATATATTTTAATCATATTTCATCATTTTCAATACAACTTTTTACTATTCAGCATCTACTTTTTATATTTTCAATACACTTTTTACATTATAAAACTATTTTCCAAAATTTATTTTCAAAACCGTTTTCAAAACGTTCAAAAAGAACAGGCCCATTCATCATTGACTCGTTGTACTATTTTTATTGATGCATCTTATATTTTTTCCTAAATTTGTGTATTGACTGTAAATTTACAACACTCTTTCTATCTTTGTAGAAGAGTTCGTTTTTTAAAAATAATACAACTTAACCAACTCTTTCTAGAGACTAAAGGAGTTGGTCACCCAACGAGAGTTGGCGTGAGATATTGAGTTTGAAACTCAAGGCCTTTATTGGTTCAAGTCTAGATCATTTGAAATCTTAGCTATAATTGTGTGAGATATAGTACATGTATTTTAATTTTTCTTTTTTTAAAATGTGCAAATTATAAAAAGTCTTAAAAGTAGACCAGAAAAATAAAATGGGCGATCTCCAGAGCTTGGCCACTTCACCATGTGCAAGTTTTCCAGTTTCAAGAACCTGAGTTTTGGGAACTTCGAGACGAGGAAGTTCCCCTGGTCTTGAAAAACCATGTTCTGGAAACGTTGTCGGATGTACATTTGATAGTCCAAGACAACATTCAAACCATTTGGTACAAATTGTGTTTTATATGGAAGGGGCGTCTTCAAAATAATCAGTCAAACTCATATGCTTGTACAGTAGGGCCGCTCAAGGAGGGATGACAATCTAGTCGTATTTTGGGATGGTTGATGTGAAGTGTCGTATTTCCATATCGTGTCAGAAATTATTAAACGTTGTATTTAATTATAGTGATTTCTAGTTGTAGATGAGTTAAAGTTAAATGATCACTTTAACGTGTCGAACTTATGATTCCTAATTTCTTTCAGCTAACTTTCGGGGATGTCGGTCATGGCAGTGGACAGTGTTTAAAACAGTTTGATTCAAATTTTTCGTGTTGTGTGATAATGTCATGTTTCTGAGAATTAATTTCCAAAAATGGTAATAATTCAAACAAGAACAGAAAGGGGATGAGATAAAGCAGAAATAAAGAAGCAGTATAAGAGATGAGAAGAGAGAATTTCTATCGAGGAAGAGATATCATCACCAAACACATGAAGAAGATTAGAATGGATGCGTTTGGCAGCTCCTCCAATTGCTAAGTAAACAAAATTTTAGTTTATTAACGAAATGCATGACAAATAAATTATCCAGGGTAAGACTATAAAGGCACTTAAATGCCCAAGTCTTACCCTTTTGTTCGTCCAATTTGTTTGGATTTAGTAGGCTTTTTTGTAAATATATTAATTGGCTAGGGATGATTTTGGGAAGAAATTTTTTTTGTGAGACAGGTTACGCAATTACCCTTTTGTTCGTCCAATTATTTTGAACTTTAGTAGGTTTTAATGCAAATTGAATGGTGAGGGAAGGGTCAAATTCGAAAGGAAGCCCTATCTACCCAATTTGAGCAGGAAGTCTCACGTGGGTGTGCCCTGTTGTCTCAAAATTGGACAGAGAGTGTAATCTCACGTCATTCTTATTCCCATTGTTATTGGGTTTAAATTCAACTTTGCACATCATTGTAATTCTATCAACGCAAGGATGTGTTGTGAATCGGCAATTGCTCATTAAGTGTTTGTTGAATTGCACCACTCAGAATTATTACTTTTTAGAATTGTTGATTGTCCTGTAGACAAAAGATTGAGGTGATGGGTTTAATCTTCTACAATTGAATGAGAAATTGACTAGCCTTCTTTTTTCTCCACTGATGTGCATTTTTGAATTTCCATGCAATCTTGGAGCTTCACTTCATTAGGCTGCTACCTTTGCTAAAAAAGTTGAGAGAGATCCTAGGTGTCTTGTGGAAATTTAACCTCTGTATCCACTTACAACAATTCATTAAGGTTTTTAGATTGATTATGGGAATTGTCTATGTAATATTCAAATATTCTTAACTCGTGTAAAGGAAAAATATGACAACTTGGGCCTATTACTTATGTTTGTTCACCTGGAATCACTAGGAGTGCTTTTCTTACATTGCGACACTTGGTTGTGTTCTTACTTTGCACAAGAAAAATTATTGACCTACTAAAAAGTTGACCTGAGAAGAAATCAGGTTATTGTACCCACAGATGGTGAATGAATTTTCTACACTTCCAAATCATCCTAATAATTGTAGCTATTTATGCTACATGATGATACAGGCCACCTTGAGAATCTTCTAACTTCCTTTAATAGTTTTTATTGCTGATATGAAAACTTGAAATCAGTTGGATTGAAGAAATAGTTAGAATTATTAGGATGATTTGGAAGTGTAAATATGATTTGATCATTTTTCTGCAGTGAAACACGACTTCTAATTGTTCGTTGGAAATCTGGTATGCATGAAGGAGCTCGGAGTTGCATCGCTGATGTCTGCGTCACCTAAGATGAACGGTGGGAGAGCGATGGTGATCTGATCATCGCCAATTCCATTTGCTCCTCTGCGTGGGTTGTTCCACGATAAGAGGTAAAGCTCAAATAGAATATCGTTGCTTTAAAAGACATTTACCTTCTTACTTGCGAGAAGAAAAGACATGCTTTGTCAGTACTAAAATTTTATGCTATTAATGAAATTGTTTTATCTAACATATGCAGTCATGCATAATTACATATTTATAGTATCAACACACTGCAAGTAGTTATGGAGATAATTTTCATTTGTTTTTTTCTTTTTGATTCAGTAGGCTTTGTTCTTAAATGCACAACTATGCATGAAGAAAACATAATGTCACAAAGAGGAAAATTTGCATTGATGACATAATTGACAATAAATAGGGTATGATCATGGTTTTTGGTACGCCAGCAAAATAATTTATTTATGTAGGTACCTGCTCAGAGTTAAGATCATTACAAAGGATCCAGCTAGGCATAAGAGGCTTCTTTCATTGGTAAGAGTTCCTTAATCTTTGTGGATTGTGCATTGTATCATGGATAATTCTAATCTTTGGTTGACAAACTCTATTTATGTTTTCTTTAATTCCTGCAAATATATATGTTTCTGTTTTTATTCCTGTATGATTTTATTTATGTTTTTATTCTTGTATGATTCAAGATAGTGTCTTATTGTTTGAGTTGGATGTTTATTTAGTGAAAGATTTAGTTACTCATTTGGACTTTGAATTTGGATCATTTTAAATGATTTTGTGACCTTATCTTATGAGGCTCTTGTTTTCCTAAATTGTGGTTTTTAAATGTGCTAAAGCGTGGACTTTTCCAGTGGCATAAAGGACTTCTTTTTTTTTTTTTTTTAATTTTTTCTCGTCATCTTTTGTATTTGGTATTGTTTGGAACCTGCTTTCTTACTCTTTAATGAGTTTTACTCTTTAATTTCATTGGCTTAAAATGTGAGAAGATTGGAAGATTAACAGAAAATATAGAGATAATTATGACGTTAAAGGCTGGATTAGAGAAATTGTGCACTATATAAACAAAAAAACTTCTCTAATATGCAAGATTTTGTGGAATATACTAATAATCACTTTCTATCAGACTGACATTCTTTTGGTTTCATGTGTAGGCACGTGAACTTACTGCAAAGTATGTGCTTATATGCCTGTTTTCTTTTAGTCATGAACATGGTTCTGCTATTTTCCCTTTTCGTCCCTTCTTCGATCTCGCTTGATTTTGGTCATTGAATGAAAATCTGAAACACGATCTCTCGGCAAAGATGGATTTGAGTTCTGCTGCTGGTAGAAATTTCAATTTTATTTTTTTCCTAAATTTTTGTGTTTTTTTTTTATGAAAGTTCGTGATGTTTTTGGTAATGTAGGTCATTGATGCCTCTCTATGTTAAAATGTCTGCATTTTTGTGTGTTCATTGACCGTGTTTTTAATTTTTTTGCTTTCTTTTTCCACGCTTTTTACGGCTGAACTGATTTGCGTTAATTGATTTCAAGGTGAGTTGTTGTTTGATATTTCGTTTGTGATGCGGATATTTTCGCGCAGAAAATGACTACTTGAGGTACAATTTCGCAGGATTTTTTACCTTTGTTGAAGTTGAAGATGGCGATCACAAGAGCAGATAGTATCGGAACGATTTTATGGGCGGCCTAATAAGGTGAAAGGTGATTTTTTGTTTTCCCATTTAACTTTTTATGGCTTACGGTGTTCAGAACATACGAATCACTCCTGTCATTGATTTTGTGATATTTGGGCTTAGACCTGCATGTTTATAGTGAAAAATTTGTCAATTTTTATTTCTATTTGTTTTTGCTCACAGCAAAAGCTCCAACAAGACAAAGATTTGTTTACACCAAGCATGAGAGGGCACTCATACACACTCCAGTATTGCCGCACCGCTTTACCGCTTCTTCAGATGCGGTAGCCACCTTCTTTTCTTCCCCTTTTTCTTCTCCACAAGGTATTTTGCTTCCTTTTTTTTTTTTTTTCTCTGTCTTCTTCCTTTTTTTTCATTTTTTTCAAAAGGTGATTTTAGTTTTGTATGCGATTTGAAAATACAAATAATGGAAATGTAGTGGGGACTGAGGGAAAAAGTTTGTGCTCTGGAATGTGATGAATGTTGCACTTTAATTTGGAAATCTTATCGGTTGTTCTTTTTGGCAGTGTTGACTTGAGTAGCTTAATGGATAAAAACAAACAGTATTTGATTCCATCGTCTTCCCGTATGATAAACTATGTTGTTTTGAGATTTGGCAACACCAATTCAATTTTGACCCAAGTGTAACTGCTTTTCCCCACCATAATCTTTCCTTAAGTTTCTGTGGTTGTCTCTATAATTAATGTGTATTTTGCTTCAATAAATTTGGTCTATTGGTATGGTTTTTGAGGTTGCATGTGCCTTTGGATTGCAAAATCTTTGATTACTCTACAAGCTGCTCCTAATTGATAATTTATTATTTTGTTTTTAACAAGTTCAATGGTTTTAGCTACTGAGAGCAGTAAATGATGAGGTTATATATGATTATTGAGCTTCAATAGCTTCTCCCATTTGCATTATTTGAGGGTAAGAGTGATAATTTGATTGTAAAGTACTATAATATATGCATATTATAACTTTCTTTTGTCATACTGGAAATACAAATTCGATCTTAATCATGGATGTGGTGAAAGGGTTCAGGGGTTTGATAACATTGTATAGAACTTCAGTACGACTGAGTCTGAAGCAATGCAATCTTAAACGAAATCCCTATAGTTGTTAAATGTTTTTACTAATATCTGGTCAATTACATGTTTTCAGTATAACTGGGGGTTGATAGACAAGTAGTCAATAATTATAATGTTGCATAATGCACAGATGAAAATTGCTGCTCCTGTGAACCTCGTCCTGAAATGTAAATCCTCTACTTTAGTGATGATTAATAAAGCAAAAGCAAAATACATACTTAATCTTGTCAATGGGTCCTTCAGTTAAAATTAATGCTGTTTCTTGACATTTGGATATTTTCTTCCTTAGGCATTAGGCGCTAATTTAAGTGGAAGTGATTACAGTTACATGATTGTTCATCAATATGGCTCAGATGAGATCCGTACCATTGGAAGTGTTCTTGGTCAAAGTATTGCTCTCAATTACTATGTGCGCCAGGTAGGAGAACTATTTTCCATGTTTCACATTGTGAAAATTTTCTTTATCAGATGAATCTTATCTATTTTTTCCCTTCCAGGTTGATGGAATGGTTGCCGAAGAATCTAATCTGTATAGGTCTCGAAGAAAACTTTGACCCTAGGTTGCTTATTCTACTGCTGGCCGGTGGCCATTGTTATCTTCTCTGGTGAGCTTTTCTTCATTTCTCCTGTTTTTTCTTGTACTTTTATTTGTATTTGGGTGTTATATTCTTGTATTAGTTTGTTCTTTCGTTTTGTGTTGTTGAGAGTTCTTCACTTATGCCTCCTTAAGATGGCTTGAAAGCTTCAATCTTCTCTTTTCATCGATTCGGTCTCCGCTTTCACAACGAGAGTTCTCTGCCACCGATGCTAGGGTTTGATGGAGACACAAGAAGATGGTTCCCGCTTCAGCTTCAGTCATTTTGGTATTTTTGCTTTGAGAGGTTGAAAGTAGTTCCAGAGATTGTGTATAAAACGAAAGTTCAACTTTTTTTGGGAAATTTTTAGCTTAAACTCCCCTTTGCTATGAGTGTCCCCCGTTGGTGCAAAATGAGCTTTGCTTGGAAAAATGTCATCTTTTGATATTTGTTTTGATTCTTCTTCAATGATCTGCTGTCTTTAAATGTTAATGATCTGGATCTTGTTAAAAAGAACATGACTAATCGATTATTTTACTGTAGAATCTACTAATTTCAAATGTAAATGATTCCTTTAATGTTTATAGTTGGAGTGCATTCAGTTTAGCAGTCATTTCTAATTTGCTATACACTTCTTCTAATAGGAGAAGCTTGCTACTTTTAATTTTGCTTAATTGCTGCGCTTCAGGCCTTGCTTTTTAACTCCCTTCGTCTCTTTGGACTCCGGCTGGAAAATGTTAAGGAAGTAAGCTTTTTTCCCCCCTTGCCCATTCCATCACTTAGTTATAATATTTGACATTATCTTTTTCTTTTGAGATCATTCGCTTTCGTTTGGATGTCTGAAATTTTTGTCTTTGATGTCTATGATTATATGTATAATTATACGGCTCAATTTTTTGTTGGGATGGAAATCTGGATTCTGTTTTCTAATGGTTACTGGGGAAAAAAGAATTGGTTTTGTTGGATACGGATACCTATAAGTTGGATAATTTTGAGATAACAATTGTAGAATCTTTGAAGGGAACCAGTCTAAAGCTTATGAATAGGGTTTTTCTGGAATAAGCATATACTAATGGAAACCAAAGAAATTTTGAAATAGTAGATCGGGTACTACTTTTGGAGAGAATTCAATGTAGAACTAGAGTGGTTGAATTTGTAAATTGTGGTGAAGATTGAAAAGTTTGCTGAACTTTGCCTTGTCAGGAATGCTGGTCTCAAGTTCAAGACAGTTAGAAATATTGTGTTAGTCAACCTGAAGAATTCCTGTTGGGGGTCATTTGCCTTGTAGTTGTAGGCTGGCCTCTTGATTGTGAAGACTTTGGGACTTAACTTCATCAGCAGTTACATTACAGTCATTGCATACTAATTGATTGGTAGGGAAAAACTGTACTGAATTCCAGCGACAGATTTTGATGTGACGTTAAGAAAATTTTGTGGTAGATTTGACAAAGTGGGATTGTGATTGGAATGTCTCTTAACTGCGATGAACTTAAAATCATTCTAAAAGGTTAGACTAAGTTCTTGAGATGCCATCTGAAGCATTTCAGTTATAAGTACTACCGTGAGCATTATTACAAAGATACTTTCTTTAGTAGCAGGAGATCTTACGCTCACTTGCTTCTTATCTGGAGCTTTCTGCTCTGTGGTAACTTTTCTCTCTACCACAGTGCAAGCATTCTGCCTTATTTTCTCCATTTGTCACTGTTGTACCATTTCAAGTAATAGTTATTTGAATGGTTTCTTAGGATATTAAATTTGTAAAAGATGATGATAGTACCTTGCCTCCTTTCTAAAATATGAACTTTTCTTTTTAACTGTGGTATTCTTGTTCTCGTACCTATCTGATATTGCCTCAATAAGTAACCATCCTTTCTGGTATGTTTTAATCATGTATAAGATCAAATTGCAATATGGAATTTTAGGTCCATTCTATTTGTCCTTTTATAAAGCTCTAATCCATTTGAAATTGAACATATACTTGAACATATACTTTTATAAAGCTCTAATCTTCAGCGGAAAGTATAGTCTTCGTGACTGCCACTACTTTTATGTTAGCTTTAGAGTAATAAACACGCGCGCATCTTTTCATTCTAGAAAAGTGGCCAAGCATCTTATGAATTTTTTTTGTTTTATAAATTAATGACTGCTAGCAAACTTGGTTGCTGAAATTGGAGTATATACATAATATCCTCTCCTGCTTATTACTAAAATTCAATTATTGTCCAGGGCCGGTCAATGGTGTGCACATTGCATGTCCAATGTTGTTATTCTGTGAGTTTTTCTAATTAGGGGGATTAACTAATCTCACTATATGTTTCTGTGAAACATCACGCAGGTTCACATCTGAAGAAGTTTCTGGGCAAAATCAAGTCAAGGCATCTGTGCAACGTAAAATTCGTTAAAGTATTGCAGAAGAGGTTTTCTTAATGATGACGCTCGGTCACATTTCTTTAACTTAAGCGGATTCCTTTTAACTTAAGCAATGCAGTTCTTATATTACTTTGCCTATTATTTGACTCTTAAAATTTTGTCTCTGGCAGTACCCAGGACTGGAACCAGTATTGGATGATTTGCTTCCAAAGAAATCACCTCTTATTGCAACAAAATGGTTGATCTTTTTAGCCCAAATGATCTCAACCTTGTTTTTGTAAATAATGTGCTGCTTTTCTTCAACATACGTGATGGACCATATATGCCAACTCTTCGACTTCTTCATCAGTGTAAGTAATTGAATTCCTCATATCAACTCTGTCCTACTGTAATTTTCTCTAAATTTTCCAGTTATCTTGCACATATACCAGGATACATGTTTACCACCAGATATCCAAATGCCTTGAAGCTTAGCATTTAGGACTATTCACTGTCCTTGTCTGTGGACTGGAGTAATTCTACAATGTTCTGCATTGTACTAGCATGAAGTTATTTACTTGCTTCTAACATAAAGTTATGTACCCTTAGTTGCAATTGTCAATGACACACATGATTGGTATGTAACATGCGGGTTCATAATTGCAGAGGTGTGCAACAGTCACCCAACAAAGCACAACCAAGAGAAACTTGCAAGGATGGTTTAAAAAGCTATAAAAAAACGACATTATTGAAGGTGTATTCATTTGATGAGGAAAATGCAAAAATCTCTATACACAACAGAAAATACCTACTGTATCTTCCAAGTTTGAGCAGTAGGGGCTATTGTTCTAAACATGGCTTTTTTTTCCTTAATTGCCACTAAGTGTTGTTCTGTTAATTGATTCAATTTTTCTGCGTACTTCATCTGAAAGTTACCTTCAAATTTTATTGAACCATACAAGAATTCCATGCATTGTTGTATTCTATATTTTGGTTTTGCGAACTGCATTACTATCTTCATGATTTCATGTAGTGATGGTGGTTTTGTATTCTTTCCTTGCAGTAACCATGCTCGGATAATTGGTGTGACATAATAGCATTTTCAGTGTGATACACGTTTACACCGATTTCCACAATAATGATAATTTAAACAAATTTTTAACTATTTTTATCTATAAAAATGTTTCTATCAAAGATAATAAGACTACACAGGTGTTGAAGGGTCCCTCTACTCATTTAGAAGAGAGAGCCTTATGTTGATTTTGAATAGAGAGGGGCCTTGTAATATAGAAGAGAGAGGCTTTCTCTTGATTTAGAATAGAAATGTGCCTTTTACTGATTTGGAAGAAAGATGTCTTATACTGATTTAGAATAAAGAGGCTTCTTGTTGATTTGGAACAGAGGTCCAAAATTAGCCGACTGCTGTAGTGGGGTTATTTTTTTATTTTATTTTATATATTTATTAAGGGAATTGTTATTTAAAGGACCCATAATTGTCCTTAGCTTCCTTTTGCCTTTTTCTTCTTCCTTCTTCCTGCGTTCAAGTTAATCAAATTCAAGCTAATGGACGCAATTGAAAATTTTCAAGCTAATGGAAACAATTGGGGAGAAGAGAGAGAGAAACAAAAAAAAAAAAAAAAAGGAAGGGAATTGGGTTCTGCAAACGGAAAATTGCAGAACCAAAAAAAAAGAAAAAAAACAAGGGAATTGGGTTCTGCAATTTCATAGCAGAACCCACATTCTGCAAACGGATGCAATTTCATTGCAGAACTTGGTTCTGCAATTCCATTTGCAAAACGTGGGTTCTGCTATGAAATTGCAGAACTTAGGTTCTGCAATGAAAATGCAGAACCCAATTCCTTTTTTTTTTTTTTTGTTTCTCTGTCTTCTCTCTAATTGTTTCAATTAGCTTGAAGTTCTCAATTTTGTCGATTAGCTTGAAGTTTGTATCGATTGCCTTTACTTATGCAGGTCTTGATGACAATCAATATGCTTCCTCAACATTTCGTTCTGCTCTTGGTAGCAGCAATGCTTCTTATATCCCAACATTGAACACTCGGAATGCTTTCTCTCTTCTGTTTGTCAAGGAGGAAGAAGACGTTTTTTTTTTTTTTTTTTTTTTTTTTTTTTTTTTTTTTTTTTTTTTCGTTGTAGAACCCACGTTCTGCAAACGGAAATTGCAGAACCCAATTCCTTTTTTTTTTTTTCTCTTCTCCCCAATTGTTTCAATCGACTTGAAGTTCTCCAATTATGTCGATTAGCTTGAAGTTTGTATCGATTACCTTGAAGTTAATTAGCTTGAAGGCAAGAAGAAGGAAGCAAGAAGGAAGAAGAGGAAGGCAAAAGGAAGCTAACGACAATTCAGTAATTTTACCTCAAAAAATTTGAAAAGTGTCTTGTAAATAGCATTATGGATCCTTTAAATAACAATTCCCTACTTTTATGCATTACGAATTCAATCTATTGTAGGTCTAAGTATATTACAAATTCAATCTATTTGATGCAAAAAGAAAGAGAGAGAAAAAAGAAAGCTAAGAATGAAAAATAAAATTGAAACCCCATTACAAAATCGACACTTGCATACAAAATTTAAAGAGAAAAAAAATTTTGATCCCAATTAAAAGGTTTTCACAATAATGAGAATTCAAATAAATTTTTTTAACTATTTGAATCTATAAAAATGATTTTCTGAAAAACTAATCCCAACATGTTCCAAACTATTTTAATTACAAAAACATTTTTTAGGGAAATATTCATAGATGAAATTTCATTCGTTCCTACCTCTTTTTTTGGTTTTTTTTTTTCCCCTATTTTCTTTTAACATTTTGATAAAAAATTTACTTTTATAACACATATAACAAATAAGGTTGAACATCAAATTTTAAATTGTAATAAACTATAACTATTATCCATGTTATTCAAATTAAAAAAACAAGCTACACCAATTAAATAGTTAAAGCGGATTTTTTTTGGTCATATATGGATCAGGATGATGATTTTGTGAAGGAAAGAATCATGCTGATTTGGAAGAGAGGCATTATTCCAAAAAATAAAAAGAAAGAAAAGGGCATTCTGTTGATTTCAAAGAGAGGCCAAAAATTGGGGAGAGAGAGTGGGTTTTCTTTCCAAAATCAGAAGAAGTTCTTCCTTCCTAAAATTAGAATAAGGCTCTTCCTCCCCAAAATCCACCCTGCTTTCTTTGTTTCTCTCCCTGTTTTCTCCTTCTTCCCCTTTTTTATTTTACGATTTTTCACTGAGTTCGCATTTCGGTGATTTTTTGCCCGTCAATCCCTTTCTCTTTCTTCATTTTTCACGTCATCTCTTCCTTCATTTCTCTACCTCTTTTCTTCTCCACACCCCCCCCCCCCCCCCCCCCGCCCTTCCCTTTTTCTATTTCTATTTTACGATTTTCAACCCAGTTCGCATTCCAGTGATTTTTGACTTGGAAGTTCCTTTTCTTTTTCTTTTTTTTTGTCATCGTCCCCTTTTTGGTTTCTCTCCTCTTTTCTCCTTCTTCCCTTTTCCAAGACTGATTTGGAAGCTTCATTTTCTCCGAAACAAATTGTACCTAGAAAAATAGAAATAACACTTAAAATCAACACATTACAATAAAAAAAGTTTTCTCTTTTTTTCAAAAGTTATATAAAAAAAAGTTTTATCTCTTTTCAATCAACACATTACAATATATATATATATATATATATATATTGATTCACATAATAAAAAAGAAAGTTATATACATTAAAATCAATATTAATCCACATAATAAAAAAATAGAAATTCGCATCCACGACTTTACTTTTAAACAGTTTCTTTTGTTCAGTGGATTATAGTGTAAATAAATAAATTATTCAGCAAAAAGAGATAACTTAGCAGAAAGACCTCTCTTCTTATTTTACGCAGGAAGACCCTCTCTTCTTATTTTGCCCAGCAAGACTCTTCTTTTGATTTTGGGAGACTATCTCTTCTTATTTTGGGCAGGAAGACCCTTCTTTTAATTTTGGGAAGGAAGACTTTCTCTCCCCAATTTTTTGGGCCTCTCTTTTTCAAATCAGCAAAACAACATAAAGCCTTTTGTTTTTTGTTTTTTTTTTTTTAAATAATGCATCTCTTCCAAATCATTACAAGTCCTCTTTTGTAATTTACATTATAAATTTTAATCTTATTTTTTACTCAATTTTATGTACTCTTTGCACAAATACCTTAACAATTTTCTCACTTTATTTTTATTTAACTCCTTTTTCATGACAATAAATCGATAGAGTCATTAATTTTTAAAAACAATCCATTCTACTGATTTTTATCAAAAAACTCAACAGACCTTTGCACTCATTTGCAATTATATTTAATTCACATAACTTTCTATCATGTGATTTAAAATTACATACAATTACACATTATTTTTAATTACAATATCAATTTATTCAGGTATCAAACTCATTCCATTTCATTTCCATTGCCTTTCTTAGCAAATAAATTTTATACAATTACTGCTTCAATTTGTAAAAAATTTTAATCACAAATTTTTCAAGCTAATAAAAAAAAAATTAACAACGCGCCGTGGCAATCCCTCCTAGTATATATAGAAAAATGTTAACGATGACAGTTCGGATCGTGTCCATCATAGAAACCCGACCCGGTCCAAAAACCAGTATCGATCCATCTGAGTCTATCCGAATCGGGCCAGGATAAACAGGCCTAAATGTTGAAGATATTTTATGAAGGCCCAATTGATAATGGGCTCATTTTTTCGGACTTGTCAAGAGAACCCCTGATGGGCCTTTTCATAAACGCTACTTTTATTTTCATCATACGTTTGCTCTTATTTATTTATTTGGTTACATTATTTAAATATATGGTGCATTCCACTAATATTTCCGGACGTCACTATAGGAGGAGAGGAAAGAAGTTAGGGAGCCTGCCTGGTTACAAATATGGCAAAAATATAAATCAAATTTTCAACGTCTGATAATCCGTTATGTGTCACAGTTACTTAGACAGTGACTTGTTCATCACAAATTATAATATCTAATATTAAGATTTATCTCATAAAACCAAAAACTTAGGAAGAACATAATGGGCACGTAGCCATATTCATTGTTCATCATTACTTTGTCTAGCTCAGATTCATGAACCCAACAAGGTTTTTTTTCATAGTACCATATCAATCAATTTATCAAATATATAGTACTAGGTATGATTCATTATATTTTGTAGTTAATCATTAGTGTCTCTGCATATTGACAATATTGCATTATAGGCTGCTGTGGGGGCATTATTATTATTATTATTTTTTTGTTAACCAAAATAAAATATGGAATCTAAAATTTATTTTTAATTAAGGAGATTGAGAGAAAGTTACATGGAAGATTGTATGATGGTTCGAAATTAAATTCGATACGCTTGTTTTCATAAATAAATAATGTATTTGAGGGCAAAATTGATATGCGTGTTTTTTCACTACAAGCGATACTTATATCGCTAAAATCACAACACACACACACACTATGCAATATTTGTTTTAATATAATCGTGAAATATTATAGAGTAAACTCAATACACGATACATCAACAACTAAACTCAATGCGTCAAAGGTTAAATTCAATACGCAGTTAACCATAGACTAAAATAAATATGCATAGTTTTATAACATATGCATGCGATATACTTTTTAGGCTAAAATCAATACACATGCTGTCAAACTGTTCCGGTTGTGGCGCACGAGTTTTTATCAATTTATAAATAAAATAAAACTTTAAATCATTGTACTTTCAATGGATAGGATAGGATGACCTAACCACAAATAAAAGAAATAAGTTGCTTCATATATTATTCATTTATTTGCTATGATAAAAAGCTTAATGGCAAAAAAAAAAAAAAAAAAAAAAAAAGGGGAAGATTTCCCCTATTAGGAACAGCTGGGGACTCCTATGTCTGCTGCATTTTTGGTACGCAATTTGTAAGCACCAGATATTCATTGCATGAAAATAACTAGACATCCACACCAACTTTCCTACCCACCTACCCAAATTCGTATATATAGATTGTACCTCGCAAAACACGAGATAAAACTCTTGTTAATTTGAATTACGAGTGGGCATGGTTTGGTCAAATTTAAAAATTGAACCGAATTCAAATTTACTGAATTCGAATAAACCAATTCGAATTCAATATTCGAATTAGGTTTGGTTTGAAACCGAATTCGTTTTATGAATTCGGTTTTAGAATCGGTTTTCGAATTGGGTATCCCAACCCGAAAACCGAGCCGAAAATCGAATTGGAATATAACATGATTTATATTTTTTAATTTTATACTTTTAAGTTTTATACTTCTAATTTTACTATTTAATTTTTAGGGGTTTTTAGTTTTTTGCCCTAGTTCAGTAGTTTGAAACTTTCAATCGCGATTCTCAAACACCAAATAGAAGAGACAGTGATAGCGGGGGGTCAGAATGCTAGTGTGAATTTTCATTTTAATCTGAATTGTAGCTGAATTTTTTTGCTTTTGACTCAAATTTGTGAATTCGGTTTCCACGGTCCAAACCGAATTCGAATTACGAATTCAGTTTGGTTTCTTCAGTTTTCAAACAAATTAGGTTCGGTTTTTGAATTGGCCGAAAAAAAAATTAGAATTCGAGGAAACCGATTCGTGCAAACTACAAACCGAACCGTTGCCCACCCTTAATTTGAACATGTACTGGTTAGATGTACAATGTACATTTTGTGCGACAGCTTCAAAAATAACGGTGGTGAGTTTTGAACTCATACAACCTAACGAACATGGCTACAAAATTTCATCACTACATTACGGGATAGGGGCGGTCCCAAAACTTCCATTTCACCTTTATTAGCCGTGTTAATTTTTTTTATAATGTATTTAACTGTCAAAATTTTTTTTTTTTTTCATGTATTGAACTCCTATGAAATTTTTAAGATGTATTTTCTGATTCTGCCACGGTTACGAGTATATACAAACAATGTTGCCTTTTGGTGGAAGGCAAATTACAAGCCTAATATATATATATATATACTTAATTGTATATTTACCCGTCTCTATTTGTTGCTTTCCATTCAGCAATTAGTCAATAAACTGCATGCATGATGCTGTAGCCGACTTATTTATTTTTATTATTATTAATACTACAAATCGATTATTATTTGCTAGCTTTTGTTTTCATCTAATTCTTTTATTCTAATATAAGAACAGAAGTCAACTCTTAATACTGCATAATTATTTAAAATACAACATGCTTTAATTATAGAAAAAGTATTGAAATTCGTCCAATTATGATTGAAATGCCTTACACAAAGTCCTGACAGAACAACAATTTGGGGACCATTGAGGAGGGGAAAAGAATGAGAGTTGAGTTTGGAAGAACCGCCTGCTAGCAGATGCCGCTTGTACCTAAATAAAAATAGTGAGATTTGATATAAGGGTACATCTCATTGTATTAATTTTATATTTAAATTGCTTATGATAATTTTATAATTAAA
>CM028755.1:1627142-1824909 GCA_016801395.1 Leptodermis oblonga
GTATTCAGACCGTTTTTGTAACCGAGCTTGACTATTGAATGAAAATGATCTTTTCTGTTTCCTTCAAATTTGGCCTTTTTCATTTTTAACTCGGACTTCTTTATTGATAATATTTTCTCAAGTGTGCTGCATTCCAAGTTCGCGGAATCAAACGTCCTTGCAAGTCTTCCAAAGTATAACTTCCGGTAGGTCGGGGTTCGATTACCCGATAAGGCCCTTCCCAATTAGAAAATAACTTGCCTTGTTCTTGTGGTTTGCTGATAGATCGATTTCGTAAGACTAAGTCTCCTGGTACAAAGGCTCGATGTTTGACCCGAGCATCATAGTGTTGCCGAACTAAATTCTTGTAACTTAGTTGATGTACATAGGCTGAGTCCCGAACTTCTTCTATTAAATCCAAGCTGAGCTCCAAGTTTTTCTGGTTTTGATCTCTTTCGAAGTGCATAATCCGCGGGGCTCTATTTTGTATTTCTGGTGGGATGACATCATTGACCCCGAAGGCCAACTCGAAAGGGGTCTTTCCTGTGGCTGATTTGGGCGTAGTCTGGTGGCACCAAAGCACATGGGGCAGCTGTTCTACCCAATTTTTACCTTTATCTTCTAATCTGGATTTTAGCCCGTGCAACAAGGTTCGGTTTGTGAGTTCTACTTGTCCATTTGCTGGAGGATGAGCTACCGATGCGAAACGTTGGGTAATGCCAAGTTTTGAACACAAGGTTGTGAACTCCTTAGATTCGAACTGAGTCCCATTGTCCGAAATAACCGATCTGGGCACACCAAAACGACAAATGACTTGCCTCCAAAGAAACCGAGCTATAGTTCGCCCAGTAATATTCGTCAGTGCCTCGGCTTCTACCCATTTTGTGAAATAATCTACGGCTACAACAAGATAATGGCATGAACCGATCTTAGGAAACGGTCCCATGAGATCTATCCCCCATTCTACGAAAGGCCATGGGGCAATTATCCCAGTAAAGCTGGAGGCCGGCAACTTGTGAATTGTCGCATTGTGTTAGCAACTAGAACACCGTTGAGCATACTCCACTGCTTCTTGGAACAACCGAGGCCAATAAAACCCGGCCCCAATTATTTTCTTGGCCAAATTCCGAGCCCCAATGTGAGATCCGCAATCCCCTTCGTGTACTTCCTTCAGCATGGCCTCCGCTTCTCCCGATCCCAAGCATTTTAGTAAAGGCATCAAGAAACCCTTTTTATACAGGTCCTCTCCAATTATCTGATAGTGTTCAGCCTTCCTTTGTATTCGTTGGGCTTCCTTCCGTGATTCTGGTAAGATGCCATTTTGTAGGTATTGACATATAGGGAACCTCCAATCCTGACATTCACTTATAGACAAAATTGCTGGTTCGGCTGTACTCCTGGTATGTACTTCTTCTACTAGAACGGTTTTAGTTAGGTGAGAGAAAATCAAAGAAGCCAATTTGGACAAAGTATCGGCATTTGTATTTTTACTTCGTGGGACCCGCTGTATAGCCCATTTCGGAAAAAATTTTAGTTGTTGCTGCACCAGTGTTAAATACTCCTCCATTTGTCGATCTCTAGCCTTATACTCCCCCAAAATTTGTTTAACTACGAGCTGGGAGTCCGAACAAATTTTTAGATTTCCGATCCCAAATTTCCGAGCTAACTTCAGACCGGCTATCATGGCTTCGTATTCAGCTTCATTGTTTGTGGCTGTGAAGCAGAATCGCAGAGCGTAAGTGTGAACTTCTCCTTCTGGGCTGGTGAGGATGATCCCTGCACCCGATCTGGATTGGCTTGAGGCACCATCCACGTAGAGGGCCCACATATCGTCACCTTCTGCTATAGTTAAAAGCAAATCGGTTTTTTCTGACGGGCTTGATATGCTCTCTTGTTTGTCTGGTACTCCTTCAGCTATGAAATCTGCTAACACCTGTCCTTTAACTGCTGTGCGTGGGACAAAGGTGATGTCATACTCCCCTAATTCAATAGCCCATTTGGTGAGTCGACCTGAAACTCCTGCTCTTTGTAAGATGGCTTTGAGGGATGCGTCGGTATAAACGGTGACTCCATGCGAGTTGAAATAAGGCCGAAGACGTCGTGTGGAGTGAACTAGAGCCAGGACTAGCTTTTCTAGGCTGGAATAATTTTTCTCTGCTGCCTGCAAAACTTTACTAACAAAATAGATGGGTCTCTGGATCCGGTTATCTTCTCGGAGCAAAACCGAGCTAATGACAGATTTGGTAGTAGCTATATACATGTACAATTGTTCTCCATGAATAGGCATAGTCAAAGATGGCAAAGAGGCTAAGTATCTTTTTAATTGTTCAAAAGCATTTTGACATTCCGGGGTCCACAAAAATTTATCAGTTTTCTTTAAATGTTAAAAAATGGTAATGCTCGTTCTGCTGACCGGGCTAAAAACCTATTCAAAGCTGCTAGTCTACCCGTTAATTGTTGTACTTCCCGAATTGTCCTAGGTGGGTGCATTTGCAAAACAGCTTCTACTTTCTTAGGATTAACCGAAATACCCCCCTCAGAAACCATGTATCCTAAGAACTTTCCTGAAGTGGCCCCAAAGACACATTTTTTTGGATTTAACCTTAATTTATATTGGGCTAGTGTTTCAAGGGTTTCACGTAAATCAGATAAATAAGCAGATTCATTTTTACTTTTTACAAGTAAATCATCAATATATGCTTCCATATTTCGACCTAACTGTTTTTTGAAAATTTTATTTACCAAACGTTGAAAAGTAGCTCCAGCATTCTTTAAACCGAAAGGTATGGTTATGAAGCAATATGTACCTTTGTCCGTAATAAAAGATGTTTTTTCCTCATCTTCCTTGGCCATGAAGATCTGATGATAACCCTTATATGCATCCAAGAAGTTTAGGAAGCGGAATCCGGCTATGGCGTCAACCAACACGTCGATCAAAGGCAAGGGGAACCAGTCTTTGGGGCATGCTTTATTTAAGTCGGTGAAGTCTATGCACATGCGCCATGAACCATCCGGTTTGGATACTAACACTGGGTTAGCCAACCATTCCGAATAATCCACTTCTCGGATGATACGTACTTCCAACAGGGCGTTGACTTCGATTTCCACGTATTTGCTACGTTCTCCTCCGAGGTTACGCTTTCGTTGTCGGATCGGCCTATGATTGGGATCAATGGATAACCTGTGTTCAATGATATTTCGAGAAATGCCAGGCATGTCCTCCGGTCCCCAAGCAAAAACTTCCGCAAACTCACGTAAAAGGTTAAGCAAATCATATTGTAATTGAGAGGACAAATCAGCCCCAATTTTTATTACCTTGTTTGCATCGGCCGCGAGGGGAATGATTCTTACCTTGGCCCCTGTTTCAATGGACAGGTCCGAGCCACCTGTTAGATCGGTAATGTTAACGGAGGTCGGAATAATTGGAGGAGCTTTTGATTTCTGGTATACTAGAATGGGTTCCCTCAAGGAAGCCATGTAACACTGTTTAGCCTGCAAAACATCACAACGAATGGTAGCTACCCCACCTATGGTGGGGAATTTTAAAAGCATGTGTACAGTAGAAGCTATGGCCTGAAATTGATTTAACCCAGGCCGACCCAGGTATACATTGTATAGTGATGGCTCATCGATGACCATAAAATCTATGGTTTCCGTACGTTTTAATTGCCCCGCAAGTAACGTGACCGGAATGCTCAAATGTCCCACAGGTATAACATGGTGATTGCCGAAGCCAATCAGAGGTGTCCGAACTGGACTTAACTGTGCCTTGTGTAATTGACAACCAGCCAGTGCCTGGGTTGTAATTATATTGCTAGAGCAACCCGTGTCTAGCAATGTCCTACGTACTTGATAATTTGAAATGTAGCAATCGATCACTAGTGGATCGTCACAATTGTAAGGTAAAAATATATCTGTATCATCAAAAGTAATTCCTGGTGTCATGGTTTCTGATTTACGCTTACCCAGAACAGTGTTCCTTTGTCTGTATACCTGTTTCCTTTGGCGATTAGAGTCGCCTTGGATCGGTCCTCCTGCTATGGTGTTTACAATACCTGCTATATTTAGGTCGGTGCCACCCCCAGTGTTCGAGGTTCGGAGGTCGGGCTGGGGACAATTGCGGGCAAAGTGACCGGTCTCCCCACATCGGTAGCATCCGTTAGGTCGTTCACGGGTTGTCGAAGCCACTGATTTAGGCAGAGGCGCCACTTGTGTGTATTGAGGTAGTTTCCCAGCTTGAATTAATTTAACTATTTCTGCAGCCAAATCACGACAGTCGTTAGTATTGTGACCAATGTTTTTATGGTAATTACAATACCTGCCCGGATTGAGCCGATCTGTGGGACCTGTCACGGGTCGAGCTGGGGGCAACAGCCCTTGATTCTGAATGTCAGCATATATGTCGGTTCGGGGGACTGAGAATGGCTCGGCTACCTGCACAGCGTTTACACTTACCCCGGTCTTTGGGATAGGATTAGTAGTATTTGCAAAGTTTAATTTCTTATTTCCTCCTGATGCAAGAATTGGGGAAGAAGCTTTCCTCTTACCGTATGAATCAGAAAAACTTCTTTCCCTTTCCTGTTTTATAGCTGTAGCATCTTCAACAACAGCAAAATTAACGGCAGTAACCATCATTTCAAAATAAGAATGTGGGGGTCGGATGGCCAGTTCGGTAGCTAAAGGTCATGACCGTAACCCATTAATAAATGATCCCATCATTATCCTATCATCCTTTTCGTGGCATTGCCTAGACTCTACATTGAACCGATCTATGTAAGCCTGTAATCCCTCTCCCATTTTTTGTGTTATGTTCATTAAATGTGAAATTGGTTTAGACAATATCTTATTACCCATGAAATTGGCTAAAAACAGGTCACCAAACTGATCTAACGAATGAATAGAATTTCGGGGCAGAGTACAATACCAATTTATGGTCTGACCTTTAAGAGTCAGATGGAATGTCATGCATCGGTTAGCGTCGGACAGGTTAGCAGCATCCATGACGCTCATGCACTGCATCCAGTGAGGTGTGGGGTCGGTAGTACCATCATATTTGTCAACCTTACCTAGGCCTCTGTATCCTGGGGGAAATTGTGCCATTTGAATCTCCCATCCAAAAGGATGTGACACGCGAGATGTGGGGACAGTTCGTCCGAGCTGGGCATATCCGGATCCAGGGAGGATGATTTGGCCGAGCTGGGGATATCCAGACTGACCTAAGGGGTGTCCTCCCATGCCGGGGTAATAATTCCCTAAACCGGGCCCAGGGTAATAATTTGGGTTAAGTAAGGGAGGGTTTTCTGAGGGTGGTTGCATGGCTCGGTTATTGCCTTAACCATAATGTTGAAATAGTGCAGGGTTGGATGCGGTTGTGTATCCGGGGTAATAACAGGGTTGACTCAGTTGACCGATTTGTAGGCCATGGCCAGGCGGATTCAGTTGACCCGTTTGTTGTCCTAAAGTGGGAAATGGTAGGCCCGACATAAAAGAATAATTGTTAAGCTGTGCGTTGGGAACTGCAATGGGGCCTGGGAAAATGGGATTAACCTGAGTATGGGCTACGGTGGTATACACAGGAGGTGCCACAGAAAGGTTAGGAGGACCCGCCATATGACTGATTCCTGAAGAAAAATTAACTCCCCCAGGTTGTGGAGGACATATAGTGGTGGATTGTAGGGGGAGACTAGATATTAAAGCAGCAGAGGGGTCGGACACAGGGTTGAATACGGCCCGGGGTGGGGGAATAGTGGGGGACCACTGTATGCCATAAGGGTGTTCTGTGTTAGCTACACCTGTGGTGGTGGTTGTAATGGGAAGCTCTGTATTAAGAGTAGAGATGATCGGAGCAACATGGTTTATCAAGTGAAACAGTTCTGGGAATAAACGGAAAAACCTATCTTTTTATGCCTGTTCCTGTTCGGGGGTGAGAGTTTCAACAAGGGTGGTAGTAGTTGGTGGATCAGATGGATGATTAGTACTGGTGGCTGAAACGGTAGGAACCAAGGCGGTTGTAGCGGTGAGTCCGTTGGTGGTGTCATCAGAAGAAGAAGCACCCTTTCCTGAGCGAGTTTGCGTCATGGTTTCAACAAATTTATTTAACGGAGGAAAATTTGATGAAATAATTTGATCAAACGTTCCCCACAGACGGCGCCAGTTGATGTGACACAAAAATTACAATGATGGAATGATGCTTCTTCGCGGCCCAATGAATTCTTGAAGACAACAATAGCCCAATACAAATGAAGTTGTGCTGTGAAGGGAATGAACAAAATAGAATGATTGAGAAATCTGGGTTGCTGATCTTGACAAAGAGGATGAAGCTTGATGATTTTGCACTTGTTCCACTGTCCAAATGAAGATTATTCAAGAAAAGAAGCGGGGCTTTCCCCCCTGTATAGGCTCCGACGATCAAGTCAGTAATATGAAAGAGATAAACAATATTGAATGATAGCTTTGAGAGAAATAATCAGAGAGAGTTGCAAGAGATTGCTTCATGGAACTTACTTGAATGAGGCTTGTACCTGAGTATTTATAGGCTTACTCTTGATGGTTCCGTTGGGTCATGAAGACATACGCTCCCACTTATTCTTCTTGCAATGATGGTTTTTGCCGTTCCGGGAAAACTGGCTTTAACTTTGGCCCCTTTGTCATTATTGCTCTGCATGTACTAAAATAATGGCCCTACCATGATATCTTATTATATTATCTTTATTTCAGGTCGGTTTTACCGATCTAATCTTGCATGAATTACCGACCTAAATAGGAATGAGTTTTAACACTTGACCGATCTAACTTCATTAAGCTTTTACCGACCTGGGCTTCCTGAATAAAGTTATACCGACTTAATCCCACCGATCTGGGCTATAAAGTCTATTGATCTAAGGTTACTAGGTTTATAGTGTTTTCTGACCTAAAGCTTTTATGAATATTTTCTTGTTGCCTTCATGATCGATCTAAGCCTCTACGACAAATCTAAGCCTTTATGACCGACCTAAATTTGTGACAGTTTATACTTGGTTTGTAGGATCTTTCCGACCTGAACATGGATTTGGGCTTCTTTATACATTACTGTTTCATTGTTTTAACTTGTTGGGCTAGGCCTAATGGGGATTTCAATTTTATGCACATCACCATAAAATTATTTTTATTATTAATTAATTTGACTTATCAGTCACCTATTTATGATAGATTCATATTCGCTGGCAATACCTGAGGTGAAAGAGTTATTTAGCGAGTAAAGCATCTTGATGGAAATGGGCGCAAAATTTTAGATTGATTGTCTTAATTTTGAGACGTTTCAATCAATATATGCAATGAGAAATAAAATAAATTTTATGATGTATGCTAGCGTTCTATTAATTATGAATCAATAGTTTATTTAATGATTTAACGAAACAATTGTGTGGGATATTTATAAAATATAAAGAGCTAAACCTTTTATCTTGTTAGGGTAGACTATATTATTCATAATTATACCACTGAAACATATTGTTTCATTTGTAAGTAGTGAAATTTACATTAATTTATCTCCTCCGCCGGTGAAATTACAAAACATAATTCTTGTGTTATCAATTGATATTTCACTACAAATAACTTAGTAATTAAATAACTTAGTAATCATAAAATTAAAACATACACAATAACATAATTAAAATATTTTAAATATGGTAAGAAGTTAAAGAGAAGTCACTGCAAGAGAAATATTGAACAAGAAAGTGAAATACGCTTATTGCATCCCCCAATGTACAGAATTACTTTCCATTCCTTGCTCTTCCCTCTGTCTCGTGCCCTATGTGATCGTCAGTTATAGTAGAAAAGCAGCCGGTGAGCTGCAAAAGTGGAACCACTAATAGCTACTGTGGACCCCTCTGTGGGCCCCACAGTGGCTATTAGAGGTTCCACTGTCGCAGTCGTGACAGTGGATTTGGCCTCAGAAAAGCAGTGTTGCATCAGGAAAAGGATCCGTACCCAAATGGAATTTACCATTTCTTCTGAATGAGAATGAGAATGAATTGTTAGTTCTGAGGATGATTTTGTACATCGAAGAATCTCAGTATAGTGTGCCTAAAAACTGAGCAAGGTATTGGGCCTTACCCAAATAGATTAACGGTAAGTCCTAAAGAAATAAAAAGGTAAAGGTCCAAAGGGAAGAGAAATAAGGTAAATAAGTTAGGTCGGTAAAAACTTATTTGGTTGGACTAAAACGTAGCAGGGAAGTGTGTAGTCGGATTAGAAGGCTTTAGGCAG
Organism: Leptodermis oblonga; assembly: GCA_016801395.1. NCBI lineage: Eukaryota > Viridiplantae > Streptophyta > Magnoliopsida > Gentianales > Rubiaceae > Leptodermis > Leptodermis oblonga. Next base: position 1,635,369 of record CM028755.1, read on the forward strand.
GGCTAAAAGGCTCTAGGCTGGAACAAAGAGATACAACTAAATCACAAGGAAATAACCCGGGGGTGAGAATTTTGGCTATCATTAGGGACAAGAATTATGCAGGGCACTTAAGAGCAAAGGCGAAGGATCCGGGTCATAAAGAGGGCGAAAGACCAGGAAGACATTTAAGGCGAGGACCGTCATCATTGCGGAGGGCATTAAAAGCTATGGCCTGGAAAGGGCGCAATGGGTAGAGCATTTTAGACTAAATGAGGGACACAATTTCTAATACTTCGAGCACTTAGTCCATACGGTTTATGTTATACTTTATAATGACTTGACCGTCCGAGTGGCACAGGGTTATAGCCCTGCTTGTGTTATTGTCTTTGTCCTTTCCAGTTCGGAGCCAAACACCCAAGCCGCCGATGTATCAAGTTCTTAGGCATTTGTGTCACATCACAGTAACAGCATGCTCTGTTGTTAAAAGATGAAGAATTCAAAGGATATAAGCTATGTTGGCCCGAAAGAATCAGAATTTTGACTGAATCAAAACACACTGAGAATAGATTGATCCTGCTGCATTCATTGCATGATTTTTATTGTGTTCGTACTTTGCCGAATGAAATATCCCTCTCCTTTCTTCCTTATTATGTTGTTCTTCTGCTTAGTGTGCAAGTCAAATCCGTTGAAAAGTGTGAGATGACAATAAAATAAAATCAATTAAAAATATGATCGATTTTTTTTTAAAAAAGCCCTAGGGGATTTGTTTATAGCTAAATAACAAATTTAATGGTGTGATAAAACTAATTAATCAACTCGATCCCTTTTGTAGTTTGTTGATGATTCCGGCCTTCCACCGTTAGCAACATCAAAAATCAAAGAAGGAGGGACATTGGCAACATCCCTCAAGCCATTTCAAGATTCTGACCACTCCCCAATCTTCACCTATACAATGCAAACACATATCTCTCTCGAAAAAAAAAAAATAATAATAAATAATTAACAGTGTTAAAAATCGTTCACTAATCATTAAAAGGTTAAATTCGGTGGTGATATTCACCTACAGCTCATTGCAAATTCTGAATAGATCAGCAATAGTAAATTTTAATTTTAATTATAGAGATCCTTAAGATCATGTGGCATGGGTTCAAATACTATTGTTAAAGAATATAATATCAAATCAACTCAACTAAAGCCTAGCCACATACAATTCTGCATGTGCTTAAAACTGATTGAAATTTGTGTTTAGGGAAATAAGGAAAGTATTTGAGTGGTGTTTTCAGGCATTCTGACCATCCGAATTTCTTCTTACTTTTGGGATACTTAAAAAAAGATGAAAGTTCAAATCGATGAACTTAAAATACGTAAACATCCCACCCGACCATTTTGAAACATAATCAACCTTTTGGCATTTTAAGTCTTTCAATCAACATCCTACTCATTTTATGGATATAAATTTTTGTGTTTAATTACATTTTACTTTAGTGGACTATTTTGCAGATTTAATTATGAACATCACATAAAGGACATTTGGCATTATCAGTTTAAATTTTGATTATTGGGTTGTTAACTTATAACTTCATTAAAGGGATAAGCCACACAAATAACCCCAATATATAAGGCGGCAGATGCATTTTAACCCTAAAGATGTTTATGTGTCAAAATACTCTCAATGTTACAAATACCAACTACTTATATGGTTACAGTCACTCAAAATATCATATAGACAAACGTTTTGCTAAGTGGCTGATGAAGATTGGTGAATTGTTTGCTGTCCCCAGATGATGTTCCGATGGGGATGGGCCCGGGGTTTCAGTTTCCTTCAAGGTGTGCATTTGTGATAATAATGTGGAAACAATTGAGCATTGTTTTCATGAATGTCAGTTTGTCAGGAGGATATGGGAATTCTTCGAAGGAGTTTCGGAGATTCCATCCATCCATGGGCAAACGTTATGGGATTGCCTTGCCTTTATGTGGAGATATAAGTCTAATTCAAAGGTACAGGATGAACTGGTCCATTTACTACAATCTTTTTGTGGTATGGGTGATCTGAAAGGTGCGCAACAAGAAATTTTTTGACTCGATTGTTTCAACCCATTTTATGGTTATTCGGGAAGTTAATAGTTTGTTTTTGTCACTGCTGGAAGCACACCCCTTAGAAGGTTTTGCTCGGGTTGATGATACTGGATATCGTCTGGTGTATTGCCTTGTTTGAGAGAGACTCAGAGAAGGGAAGCCAAACTTATATCATGGTCTCCACTGACTGGGTTTGGAAACTGAATGTGGATGGATCAGCTTTGGGTAACCCCGGACATATTGGCGCAGGTTTTGTTATTCGTGATCGATATGGTACAGTGGCAACGGTGGGATCTGTGTATTTGGGGTATGAAACAAATTTTTTTGCCGAAGCACAGGCACTTATGCCGGGTTTAAGGGAATGCCGACGATTGGAGCTGACTGAGGTAGATGTGGAGTCAGACTCACTGGCATTAGTAAATATGGTTCGTCACATTTTCAAGGTTCCATGGACTTTTTTACACATACTGCGCGAAATCTGGTCTCTCATGGATGGACAGCTCGTGATTAATCATATGTTACAAGAAGGAAACTCAGTTGCAGATGGGCTGGCGCGAGAAGCTAGTAGTACAAAGCAGACTGTTTTAGGTGGCGCCCTAGAGCTCACCCGTAGGGTAAAGGGTCTTGTTAGTCTAGATAGACGGTTTGTTCCAAGCCTTAGGATGGTAAAGATTTAATTTACCTCTTGTACTCATTTGCTTTTCTTAAAAAGGTAAGGTCATTATGTCCTCTCGTTTTTGTGTATCATTTGATTTAATTATTAATAAAGGGTCTCAAACCATCCCCTCCCAACCACTTAATTTGCTGTTTTCCGAAAAATAGATAAATAAATAAATAATTGGCTGATGAAGCATAAAATACAAATGCAGATTTTGTAGATAAGCTTGGGCAAAAAACAGATAAACTTTGTCTTAGCTTTTTATTTCGCTACGGCTGGTAGAGCTTTTCAAAATGCGAAACTGGTCCAAATCTGCCTCGATTCGGTTTGATATTGAATTGATTTTGGATCAGTGATCCGAAATTTGGATCAAATAGGGCGGATCAGTTTCGGATGGTATTAATTTGATGTTTTTTCCTTTTTTTCTCGTTACATATAAAATTATATGTACACATTTTATTGAGCCGTGCGTTAAGTAGAGAAATATTAGATTGAAATTTGGGAGAAAAAAGTTAAATGCCAAAATAATTAATTAACAAACAAACAATTGGTGGGATCAGAAATTAATCGCATGTAAATTGAATACTAAAGGCGGCAGCAGGGACTAAATTATAGTTGAGATTTCTTAAGAAAAAACATAAAGAATGGCATTAAAATAACTAAAAGGCAAATTACATTTATCTGCCAAAAAAAATTGGTGAAATTATAAGTACATGTTCAAATTTTGGTAGTTAAGAAAATTTGAACGTTTAGAGAGGTATTGGTAGTTAAGGTATGACCGGCCAAGACCAATCCGCATATTAAGTTGAACACGCCTTACTATTATGCGCTCGACTATATGTGTTAAATCTCATTTTATGGTCACGTTAGTTGAAGGTGAAGAAAAACTGCTAAGATTTGATCATTTACAACTGTTTGAATCACAGGATGATACAGAAACACAGTCCAAAATAGCTATGGAATGATCACATAGAACTTTGAAGATTCAGCATTATAGCAATCTCCACCAAAAACAACAGTGAAAATGGAGGAAATAGCAAACATGTTAGGTTTCCGGGATAGATATACTATAGAATTAGATTTTAACCTGAAATGAAATCAATTCTATAAGGAAAAAAACTGTACAAAATTCATGGACCTTGATGAATTTCATCATTGTCTTTTGCATCTAATGCAACTTCTTTTAGAACTACTCCTGGAATCCTTTTCATCCGTATCCATGTTCTTGCCTTCTGCGCTATCATCACAGCCCCTCCTCTGACCTCAAAGGAGTTCAAAGGAGAGTGATTTGAAACTATCGTTAATCAATCAGCTTACTTCAGAGAAGGAATTGTTGGACAGAAAGGAAAATGAGGTTGCGATAATGGAAAATGAGCTCGATTCCAAGGAGAGAGTTTTACATTGTGTGGAAAATAACTTGATTCTGCAAAGGAAGCTATTGCGAGAAGGGAAAAAGAGCTTGATTCGAAAGGGGGTCTAATTTCTAACAGAAACAAGTTTAGAACCTAGGTTCGAAATCTTTGCCTTCAATGCTTCAAGTTCTTGTTCAAACTTCTCCAGATTTTTACCTTTCGAATCAAGCTCTTTTTCTCTTCTGGCGATAGCTTCCTTTGCAGAATGAAGCTTATTTTCCACACAATGTAAAGCTCTCTCTTTGGAATCGAGCTCATTTTTCATTATCGCAACCTCATTTTCCTTTCGGTCCAACAATTCCTTCTCTGAAGTAAGCTGAATAACCATAGTCTTCAAATTACTCTCCTTTGAATCAAGCTCATTTTTCCATCTCTCCAAAGTTTTCGTCATAGAGTCAAGTTCATTCCTCCTTATCTCCAAACTTTTTCCCATTTTTCCAAACACTTCTCTGTAGAAGAAAGCAGAATTTCCTTCTTCTTAAGCTCTTCTCTAGATGAAGAAAGCCCATCTGCCCATTTTTTCAAATTGATACCAAGCTCATATACCTTTCTTTCCCAACGTCTGTCTCTGGAATGAAGCTCATTTTGCCGTCTTTCCTCCAACATTTTCTCCATCGAATTCAGCTCATGCCCCCTTTCCTCCAACTTTTTCTCCTTCAAATTCAGCTCATGCCCCCTTTCCTCCAACTTTTTCTCCTTCGAATTCAGCTCGGGCCCCCTTTCCTCCAGCTTATTCCGATTGAAGGCCCTTTTCCCGGATCCCCACAATTTTCTCTCTTGAGCCAAGATTGGTTTCCCTTCTCTCCAAAATTTTCCCCTTCTGAATCAGCTCATTTTCCCTTTTCTCCAAACATGCCTCTGTATCGGAGTACGAATCTCCAAAACTGAAGATGGCTTCGTACGTGCAAGTTTTTCCCCTCTTTGACATCAACTTCGTTGCTACAGCGATCAGTGCCATTGCCACAACAACAATCATCAATTTCCTCCATCGTTCAGCCTACATGGCTTGCTTATTTCTTCTCTATAGTTAATGGTGAAAGAAAGTTGGGGAGGATAATGGTTCTGTGGCTGAAGTTACAAAGCCGGAGAGCAACTGAAACGGACAAACGAATTGTAGTGTGTAAGGGTAAATTGGAAGATGTATTGTCGATGAAACTAAGGCTCAACTGCTAGTTTTGACGGGACAACTCTATACGATCATGAATCATTTTTCCTCTGCAAAACAATCTGTCACTGCAGAGGGGTAGGTTAATAAAGCAAGTGAGATGGGAAGAAGGTGAAGGAATATTGTGGTGGTGCAGTAATTGCAGGCTCAAGGTATGGAGTTATATAGTGAGCTTGAAGGCTCAAGGCATCACTATTCATCAGCTCAGCATTCAACTTTGACTTAATCTGTGGAGAATAATTATTGAAACAGAATGGCAGAAAAAGAAAATTGCATGTGTTCACTTGGTTAGGCAGGTGTGAGATAAGTTCGATTCTTCACATTGACATCTGATTTTTGTATTTTTTTCTTTTTCCCCTTCCATTCTATCTTGCCATTTTGTTTATTACTCAACAAGACACCACTCCACTAATAATGTCGTGCACGTGCTATGATCACTAATATGATTGAAAGTGAAAGTATCACACATACGCGCTTGCTTCCAAGGTGTTTGCTATAGTGTCAATGGACTAGAGGTGGCAATTTGTAATCCAATATGAAAATCTTACATGAACAACCTAACACATATATTTAGCATGTCTAACACGATCCTCGAAAGATTTGGGTTAGAATCAAGCTTCGAATATGAATGCTATGACAATAAACAAGTCGGGTTTGGGTCAACCTAACTTACCTGTTTAACCCATTTAGAAAATTTATCATTTTGAAGAATTATTCTATTGTGCAATTTTTCAAGTTATAATGTATTTTCGGGTCAAATAGGAATTTTCAAGCCAATTCAGATTATTCAAGACTAATTAATATACAATTATAAAAGTGTATGTATATATATATATATTCGGTTCGATTGGGTTATGTTTGGGTTATCTGTGTCACAATGACTGTGTTTACGTCACGTAGTATCACACACCCGTGTTCGGATATGTGAGTGAGTTTAGAAGGATATGCTACTAGAAGAAGGCAGGCTTGGTCACCATTGAGTAATATTTAGTGACCTACTTCTTTTTTTAAATTTTTTTATTTATCATAAGAAAAAATAAATAGATCTGCCCGGCCACCCCAAACTCCACATTTAATGACAAGTCAAATCATCTATCCCATTTCCTCTTGTTTCAACAAAATAAGCCTAAAATTTGCCCTAATCACACAAAGTAGATACTTTTTGAAAGAAAGAAATATATTCTTGAAATAATATTGGAAAGCACTTGAAGAATAAAATTTTTTTACAATAACTATACGCATGCGAAGGTTTTGGACAGTTTTGAGAATGCAAAAGTTTATGAAGGGCTATTGAGCGTACATTATTTACACTTAAAAAGGTGAAGAGTTTACCTGCACAACTCGCATTCGAGGTATATGGGGTTTGTGGTGGGGGTACAAATTAGACACCAAAAATTTATTATTTTTTCCATTCCATTAGAATAGTCCACTTTCGAGCATGTACAACTTATTATGGAATTCAAGGTACCACACCTAAGTTAGCTAATTTGGTATCATTTATTCCATTAATATCCTTACTTCTTAAGTGCGAACTAATTATGAACAACACATTATTATATTAGAAGGGGTAAAAAGAGTAAAAAAAATTGAAAGTAGACTCTTCTATTAAAATCAAAAATATTTTTCAAAGTAAACCCTTCTAATAAAACGAAGAGGACACCAGATTTTATTTGTTGTAGAAAAAAACAGATCTTATCGGATTATTTGTTAGTGAAAAGCCTGCGTGTGATGGTGATAAACTATGTGCATGCTCACCTAATGTGATATTGGACGAATAAAGTTTCAAAAACAAAGGGACAAAAGAAAAAGGAGAAAAATAAACTAAAGAAAACTGATCGGAAATCGATCTTCTCAACCCAGTCAATACTCTACTGGACTATCACTACTAGAAATAGGGGCATTTTACGTCCAAACCTTTACGACTCTACGCTAAACTCGTCGTAAATAATAATTAATACGACGTGTTCACTAATCTGGACGTAAAATTCCCTTTTTAATTACGTCTAAAACCTAATCACGTCGTTAAGGCTCTAATCTGGACGTGAAAATGAATTGGGAAATAAATTTACTAATATTTTATTTATTAAAAAAAAAATTCTTGTGAATTTTTTTTTTTAAGTCAAACGACTGGGGATTCACCCCCCCCCCCCCCCCCCCCAAAACCTCTCTCTCTCCCCTTCCCCTGCACTCACACTCTTTCAGAGACGTATTCTCTCTCTTCTCTTTCCCTTTACTGAACGAAAATCCGCATTCCTATTCTCGGAACTGCGTCTCGTCGGAGCTGCATCTCATCGGAGCCGGTAAGCTGCGTCTCGTTGGTTTTGAGTGGTGTCCATTCCAACGGTGGTTAATAATTGTTAAATTTTTGTTTACAAAGCTGAAATTGTGTAGGGTATTCTGCTCCGGAGCTGATATTCTTAGAAAACTCGCATTTCTTCTCGTCGAATTTGCGTCTCACCGGAGCCGGTAAGTTTCCATGCTAGAAACTATTGACTTGATGTCAACGGTGGCTTTATAATTATTGAATTTGTTTACTGAGTTGAAATTCTAGGGCATTACTTCTGATTTATACATGTGACTTTATAGGGTGGCTTTTATTTTTGTTTTAATTTGAAGTTATGGTTCTGTAGAGTTTCTATTGAATCCTCACACTTCTGCTATTGTTCTGGGTAAGTGCACTTGATATTTGGTTTTATCAATGTGCTAATTGATGCTTTTGAAGGTGGAATTCTGTTGCATTTTAAGTGTTATGGCTCCACTGACAGTATTTGTAAAATTGCCCCTTCAAGAAGACTACTGGATATGACCATTAAATGATTCCTTTTCTGTATCATTATTTAGACAGAAATGAATCAGTGCTAAATTATTGCGTGCTTGGAGAAAATGATGTCAATGGAAGAAATGTTGGTAGGGAAAATGTGGTAAAATATATTACATTTAGTTGCATGCTGCTGTTATAAAAAATGTGGAAGCATTGATTACGGTGTACTGACATATTTCATATGTTCTCTGTCTCAGAGAATAGAAAACAAGCAAATGCTTGTATCGTATGTTCTTTGATTCTTACCTCTCTGACTCTCACTGCCCTATCTACATTCTTTCATAATCATTACTTCTACTGCAATTGCATCTATCATTGCATCATCAAATGTATGGATTCTAGGAGGAGATCAATTATGGGAGAGAACCTCATTAGTTCAGTTGTTTCAACTTTTTACTTGTACACTTTTTCTTGAATATATAGCAACTTGTCTTTTTTGATTTACAAGCTCGAAGTTTATTAAATAATAATTCTTAATTTGCAGAATTTGAAAAGGGAAAAAAATGCGTATGTTCTGCCAAAAAAGGATCGAGCATGCTCTCCAATTCCCACTGTCCCACTTACTTTTTCATCAAGTTATTTCGAATAAGCACAGAAGCTAGTGGGGATAAGAATCAATAGAACATAATTCAGATCTTCCTTTGGGTTTGAATTGAGAGAATTGTCTTTACTTTGTTTGCTTCTTGTTTATTCTCCTTCATACATGTGTTTGCTTATGTTCTGTCCGTAGTTTGCAAGATCGACATCACATGCTAATAGATTTGGATGTAGGATCGGGTAAGGATATCATTTATATTTTTACTTTCGATGGCCACGCTTACTTAGTTTGGTTCTTGTTTTTTCTCATCCATACATGTGTTTGCAACACTACAACAAAAGATGCCAATAGTTCTATGTTTTTGCACATATTGTGACGTAATTATATGTGTCACTAAATAATACACTGCAACAAGAGTTGATGTATTAAAATGAAATCAGGAGATAAATAAGATAACTATAATAGAAATAAACAAGTAAAGATGCATACATACTAATACTAGTCATATTGTTAGAAAGGGTAGGCACAGTTCCCTAAATGTGAGGGGGAACTGTGCGATTTGGGGACATAGAACCCCCTCCCAGAGAAATGGGATTTGGGATCCTCTAGTCTAAAATTTTTAGTCTAAAATTTTTTAGACTAGAGGTGTCCCAACCCCAAAATGGCAAAATTAAAGGAATAGCTAGTGGTGGGATCCCACCATCACCACCAATCCCCTTCCCTTAAATTTTTACTATTTTGGAGTTAAAACACTCTAGTCTGAAAAAAATTTGACTAGAGGATCTAAACCCAAGAAATGGTGCAATGGTGATGGTGGGGTGGGCGATAAGGAAGGAAGGGATTGTGAAAGAAACGCTTTTTGTCAGTGAAGAAGAGGCATCACTTAGTTCCCGGCAAGGGATTGCCTGGCCCAAATATTTTTGGACCAAGCCTATCCCTTTCCCCTTTTGGGAAACAAAAGCAGGAGGGGGATGTTGGTGGCTGATTTATTGCTCAAAGGGGAAAGGGATACCCTCTGGTCCAATAAAAATTGGACCAGAGGATCCAATCCCCTCAGTTCCCCTTACTTTGCACGTACGACATTATTGGAGAGGTGTTTTGTTCACTTCAATTCACTTGCTTTCACTTTCAGTCAGTGATCATATAGCACGTACAACATCATCGGAGTGGTGTCGTGTTAATTAATTTCTGACCATCTAAAGGGGAGTAAAAAATTTGAAAATATACGTTTTAATTGAAATAAAAAATATTTTTAAAATAAAACACTATAAACCGAGGAAAAGAAACAAAGTTATGTGTAAGGGTTCAAAAGTTAGTGCATTGGATGGTGGATGTTCCGCCAAATATGGAAAGCACTGAAAGCAGATGCTCTCCCACCCTCCATTTTCTTCCACACTTTTCTTCTTCTTTTTCTTTATTGTGTATGTATTATCGTAGCTCATCCTAAGAATGTGAGCAGATATATTTTATTTTATTTTATCATTATATATTGCATACATGCTATACATTAGGTTGGGTATAAATTGTTTTTTCTACATAAACTTGGGATTAAAGTGTATTGAGACCTAACAAAACTTTATATCCTCTAGTTAAAATGCAGGTGTAGTAAATATTAAGGGTATTTTCACCCCTTTTAATAATTTTATTAGTTAACAATCACTAACTAAGATTTAAAAATAATTGGAAAATTTTAAAATGATAATGCTAATCAACAGCCAAAATGTTGACGTTTGAGTAGTCAGGAATAAATCTGCATTATTTGATATTCCATCCCCAAGGCTTCAAGTATTAGAGTTTTAAATGTTGACAATGCCATCAAAAATTTCCCAACAAACAAGTCATATTTTTATAGTTTTTCAAATGGTGAAAGTGTAACTAGTCCTGTCCAGGCTATTATAGTTTCGAAACCTCTGGTCTAGTTCGAAGACGAACCAGAACCATTGTCATGTCAAGTACTTGGCGGGTTCGGGTTTATGATTCTAAACTCACTTAAACGAAGACAATATGATTATATTTTTGTGTCATACTACTTGACTTGAACACGACCCATTTGTGACACGGCTAACTCAAACACGACTTTAAAATACTTCTTAATTAACAATATGGTGGTATGTACTGATTCGACGGAATTGGTGAGATCAATTAATTCAGGATGCAAGCATGGCACCAGTGGAGGTTCAGAATATTTTTGTTGATATACTTAAATATAAAGCTTTACTTAATTATGTCCATGTTATTAAAGTCAGCAGCAGTCTCATGTACTAGCACACTCAATACGTTCTTCTGTAACTTTATGAATTAAGGGCATCCGTAATGATTCTACCTCTAAAGGAGGTATTTTGTTGCCACTTTACCTAATACCTTTAAACATATTTCTCTTTAACAATTCTATCCAAAAAGAAGATATTTTATTGTCACATCATATACTACTATTAATAAAAAAATAGAAAAAAGAAATAGCCAAAAACAAGCAACTTGCTTGCTTTTTCCTTTTGCACAACGGTTGCACAGGCAAAAAAAAATAAATAAAGAAAAGGGAAAAAATATGGTAAAGAGCCCCACTTTCTCTTCCCTCTCCCCTTCTACCCAGGTAGAGAGTTCTCTACCTGGGTAGAACTACCCCAGCTTCTACCACATTTCTCCAACGGCTTCTATCCAAAAATGGTGGCAGTCAGCATCTACCCACTATTGGGGATGTCCTAATGCAAGTTAGCTTTTTACTCGAAAAAAAAAACACACACATACACACAATACATCGTCAATTTTCTGCGCTTACTTAGACTACCTTTTTTGCTACTTGTTCGTGCACTCAATACTACATCTGAATGGGATAGGATATCAACTGCAGATTTAATCGGGACTGCTCAAACGTCAACATAAAGGATATATATTTTGGCCATTGATCAACACTATCATTTTAAAATTTGATTAGAGGCATATTAACTTATAACATTATTGTAGGATATAAAAACAATATATATCCAAAATAATATTAAAGAGATTAAAGCACAACGGAACAAAACTTATTTGTAATAACGAACAATAAACAAACCCGCACGCACACAATCTGTGCGGCGCACCTAAGCCGAAGTTTGGTCGAGAAACCGGAAGGCTGTTCAGTTTCTCTCTATCTATCTCTGTGATTACAATGATCATCTAATGCCTCTATTTATATATAGGATAAACTATCCCTAAATCTACCATTAATCCGATTCAGAACTATTTTATAAAACAACTAGGTTACTTAAAACACACACTAAACCAAACAGAAAATAGACAAATAAAAAATCATACTACAATTATAATTACCTAATTAATACAAGTTTGGCTTAAATAATATTTTCCAACACAGCCTCCTTTAAACCAAACTTCGATCAAAACAGCTCCAATGTCATCATGAGCTTGAATCTCCATTGAAATATCTTTCGCAGTGTAAACAACATGCAACACCACCTTATAGTAGTTCTTCAGCTCTACTTTGAAACTTATCGTAGAAATAACTTTGTATGTGCCATGGATCTTCTGTGGAAACTACTCTTTAACGAAGAATTTATTCATATCCACCCATTCTTTTTCATTTGAGTTCATCTTCTCATCAACCCTGCAATCAACTTTGCAAATGCCAAAAACATTCTCGATCGCAAACTCGTGACAGATGTGGACACAAACTTATATTTTGAGAAAGTTTTGTCAAATTTCTCAACCTGATCAAAGAATTCGCTGATATCTACCCATTCCTCTTCATAACGGAGCTTCCCATTAACACTGCTAATCTCATCAATGTCGTCAAACTTAACAATGCCCTTGCAAACCCAAGACTCCACTGTCACATTTTTAAAATTGAGAAAGACAGTTAGAGACATATTAACTTATAACATTATTAAAAAGGTTAAGGTTCAAAAGTTAAATTTTAATGCGCATGTATTTTAATCCTCGAAATTATTTTATGTTTCTGTATACCCTCAATGTTACAAGTACGAACTATTGATATGGTTGTTATCACTTAAAATGTCAGATAGACAAACGTCTAGTTAAGTGGATGTTAAAGTGTCAAATACAAATATAGATTTTGTTGCTAAGCTTGGATTTCTTGTGTGCCAAAACAGACATAAAGTTTGTTTCAACGCACATTTCCCGGTCACCAGTCTATAATTGGCAATACCGCATTGATTGGGAGACATAGAAAGCGAGAAATTAAAATAAAAGGATCAAAATATTTCTACCTTTGATATTGCGCTTTAATTTTTGTTCATTACTTTACTTTGCAAGCCTGAGATCAGGTGGGTCAAAATATTTCGGCCAATTTTTTTTTTTTTTTGACATAATAAAATATTAAATTTTTTATTGGCAATTTTAAGTTTGCCCCAAATTTTTATAATTTCTGGTGGGACAATTACTCAAAAAATTCTTAAATTTTACATAATTTATAATATAATAAGTGTTTTTTCAAAAAAATTGCAAAGCATAATGTGGCTCCGCCAAGTAATAAAAAATGACGAACTTTGCAGTCATTCCTCACCAGCTTCTTACAGTTCATGCGTGCTTTCCTTCTTTGCAAAATTACGAACTGCAAAATCGCTCTTTGCAAAGTGCAGAGCAAAACCGATTGTTCTCTTCAACATTCTTGTGCCTTTTTCGGAGTAATCTACTGCCGCCTCGCCACTCCAAACTCCACATTCAATGACAAGTCAAATCTTGTATCTCATTTCCTTTTGTCTCAACAAAATTAGCTTAAAATTTGCGATAATAACATAAAGTAAATGCTTTGATACAAAATAAACCAGACATACATGTGATATATATTGGAAAGCACTCAAGAATATTTTTGTGTTGTAGGAAAAATTTATAGATTATTTGAATATCAACTTAATGTGATGGACGAATAAAGTTTAGTTTCAAAAAGAAGGATTAAACGGGGAAAAAAAAAAAAAAAAGAAACAAAGGAACACTGATGAAAGGACTTGAGATTGGAACATTATAATATTTTTTTGCGAAATCTGAAAAGGGTTTTGGGTTGATATTAAAATAATCTATATAAATGATTCATAAAACAAAAAAAAAAATTTCTGGAAGTGCTTTCCAAAACCACATGTCTGGTTTATTTTGAACCAAAACATCTACTTTGTGTCATTATCGCATATTTTAAACTTATTTTGCTAAAACAAAAGAAAATGAGATAGAGATCTAACTTTTCATTCAATGTGGAGTTGGGGGTGGCCGGTCTGCACTAGATTACTCCGAAGAAGGCACAAAGTCGTTGAAGTGACAATCAATTTTTTGCTCTGCTGTTTGAAAAGAGCAATTTTGCAGTTGGCATCGCCACAACTTCACAGAGAAATTCATTATTTTGAGGAGAGGAGAGTAGTTTGAAGTGGGCTGTTCGTAGAAATATGAGAGTAGTCTCATTTCTGAAGTTGTGAAAACAAGTGGGAAAGAAGAAATTATCGTAAAGAAATGTTGGGGGAAGGATAAGCGGTAGAAGATATATATATATAAATAAATTGAGAGAATGACAAAACTTATGCGCTTACGTTTCTACAGTGAGGCAGGTTGGGTGGTAATCAAGAATGAAGATGGAGAAAATGGGTGGTGTGAAGTAGTTAGGAATAATAATAATAATAATAATAAATAGTTTAATTAGCACTTAATCACAAGGAAAGCAAGCATGAACAGTAAGCAGGAAATCACAAGGCAAATAAATTTACTTTTATAAGGCTGATTATACTGCTAACTACCATTGAGACGTAACTGACTGTTTTTGCACCCAATAAAACATAAAATACCAAAATATAACAGGCCTAAACACAAGGGCCAAAATTATGATTTTTCCAAATTCACAACAATGGATCTTTTCCGCCAATAAACAAATAGGAGCACAAAATTACAAAAATAAGCAAAAAAAAAATTTTTTTCCGGATCTATAGAAAACGAATCTGCCAAATTCGTTTTTCCCGAAAAACTGATTTCTCTCAAGTATGAGACTTCAAGAAAACTGGTATATTTTCATTACTTAACACTAGTTTAGGATATAATTAATGCTGCTGACAAATTTCCTGCAACTTTTGGGAAAAAATGGTATTTCTTCACAATGGGAAAAACTATAGATGCATGGCTTGTTTGTCCTTAATTTTTATGTGAAAATTTCCATCATAGCTTTCTTCATTAATGCCAAAGTTGCAGTCTTCAACCATAATGGTTCACAAACTACAAAAAGTAATGGTTAGGCAATTCAAACTAGGAGAAATAAAAGAAAGAAATTTGATTATGGATCGGGTATGAATCACTAATTGCTTCGGGAAAACTCGTTTTCACCCGACCTTCTCTGCCCCGTGACATTAAGGGATTAGTTTCTTTGGATGCGCAGTTTTCCTTATGTCTGGAGTTAGTTTTTGTTCACACATTTTGGTCAAACTCATGCGTATATATTATTTTCCTAAACAATGAAGAAGCCGGTTCTTTGTGCAAGTAATCAAAAAGTATAATCAAAACCAATGTTTAACAATTGGATCGGACGCTGAACCGGCCGAGCTCAGGGGTCAGAGTTTAACCGGGGTTCAAGGGTCGAACCGGTGATGTCATAAATATATTAAAAATATTATATATCTCATAATTAATATATAATTAATTTTTGTAATATTAAAAAGATAATTTTTAAAATGAACAATAATAATATAAATTATTTAATGTCTAACTTATCATAAAAGCATGCTTGGCTTAGTGGTTAATCACTCTTTGATAAGAGTTTCTTTCTTCTTGAAAACATAGGTTCGAATCTTGACTAAATATAATTAATTTTTACATTTATTTCAGATTTTCTATATCCCAAATTGGTTGTGGAAATGAATAAATTCTCGTATAAAAAGAGAAGAGATGCAAAAGGGTTCAAAAAGAAAAACAAAGAAAAGATCCAAATAAAAGGAAGAAAAGAAAATTCGGGTTGGAGCCGGTTAATCCGGTTCCAGGTTTTTTTTCCCGATTTTGGCCAAAAAAACCCAACTTAATTTCTATAGCTATTAGAAGAAGGCTAGCCCTCTTGCATATTTTAGATAATCAAGGCTGCCCATCACTCCACATTCAATAACACGAACATTTTTGTCATTGTGTCATATTTTCGTATTGATTATGAGGATAAAAATATCGCCTGTTTAAAAACGTATTGTATGTTTCTACCCAAAAAGAAAGAAAGAAAAAAAAGGGTGTCATGCCCGTGTGAGTCAAGTCTCCTGTCAGACCGTACATACTTTTGCCAAGAGATTCTTCATCTTTAATTATATTTAAAAGGGAAAATTTGAGTAGAATTTTAATTTCCTACCCTAAACATTCTTATCATCTTCATTCTAAAATGAATTTAGTATATAGTCGAAGTGTCATATCGTGCATCTAATCATCTTCCACTAGACATTAGACATTTGTCTGCAATATATTTCAGGCTTTAAATGAGTTGAGTCGACTTGCCTTGAGTTCGGCTAGAAAAAATTAATTTGGCTCAGATTCGATCGAGGCTATATATTTTAGGACCAATTTACTTTTAAAAAATTATTACTAGAACAAGTAGAAATCTATATATCAATGACCTAACCGGCCATGACCCAACCCGCACTTGACCCGTAGTCAATGGGTCAGGTTGGGTCATGACTCGTTAGATTCCGGTCATGATTGACCCGACCCATAACCCGTCCATTTACCACCCCTAATATCATCATTCTAAAATTACACCCCCCCCCCCCCCCCCCCCCAACCCAATGTACACACCTGGCGTCCCAGAAAGCTAAATGAATTTTTATTGGATTTTTTAAGTTTTTATATGAATGAATTTGGTTTTAGTCAAAGTGTCAGGCCATCTAATTGTCTTTCACTTACCATTTACTAAGTTATTTTTCTTTCAAATCATCCTATATTCAAGATATGTACGATATATATAACTAGGAAAAGAATGGACATGCAGAACCATAATCTATCTATGCTATCTATAAAGAGGGAATGATTTCAACATCGCCAGTTTAGGTACGGTAAGAGGTCACCTAATTGGACACCTGTCTTCTTTCTATGCGGTAGAGAGTCATTTTTGTCATTGCCTCATGGTTTTCCCGGTTACCAATTCAGCGCGTTTTCCTCTCCGCCCACCTCCGTCCCTCATCTTGAACTCCAGTTGAATTGAAGAAATCCAAAATTCACTCTCTTTCTGACTTGTACTCAAAATTCACCTAATCTTTCAACAAAGTTACCACATTTATATAACAATGTAAATGAGATGAATTGATCGTGAACCGCTCCCGAGAAACTTGATCAAACGACCTCAAACTCACTTGTTATTGGTTTGATGTCTCGTAGTTTTCATTCATGTTTTGATGACATTGTGAGCGAGACAACGATAGAATAATCAACAACAACTTTCCAAAAAAAATTCAACAAAATATTGGTTGCGTTTTCAAATTCAAGCATGACAGAATTAAATTAGTGGATAGCTAATCCTCAACCATGATCCATCTCAGGTCTATGTCCTTGGAATTTGGCCCTGACTCTATTTTCATGGGCTTATGTATGACTACAGCCCAAGAATGGTGGGAATAATAATTTTAGTATCATAGATTCAAAATTCCAAATTAAAATTATAAATTGGGGAGAAGTAGAAGAAATGGGAGAATTACCATAAGAAAGGGCAGAAAAATATTGAAGGGAGGGAGAGATTCTATTAAAGAAGAAGGAGTTTAGAATACAGAAAGTATCATCATCAAAAACATAATCTCGGTTTCTCCCGCTCAGCTATTTATCACAAAATATAAAATGACATCGTTTTTAAAAACTAAATATAAAATAAAACAAACTAATTATATGTAATAATTCAAGGGCATGACAAATAAATGAATCACTCAATGATCCATTGGAATTGGGTCCTGACCCTATTTTGATTGACTTATATATGATTGCGGACTGCTTAGAAAGGTGGATATATATAAATGGGTATATTTCCTTAAGAAGGTGGGCTTGTTGTCCAACAGTGTCAGAATTTCTCATTTGAATACATGTAAGTTTTTTTTTTTTTTTCACTTTACATGCTTAGGAAGACGCCGACCAATTTAACGAATAGTTTAAGTTAGAGTGTAAATCTGGGTCTATAAGGTTTTACAAGTAAATTTTAATGCGTTGAGTTTATATCGTTTTTTACCTATTCACTCTTATTCACCTATCCAAATGCAAACATATGAAAGCTATGATAGGTGTGATATACATAATTTATGCTATAAATATGCTATGTAAATTAGGTAAATTACCAATTAATCTCCCAAATTAGACATGCCATTATTCAAATTCTCTCATAGATTATAAATTTTATTTACTTTTATGTGGTATAATTAAATTCTTCAACAAGAATTTGTGCATCCAAATGATTTCTGAAACTCTTAATTATTTTTTTTGGTAGAACATATTCTTTTTTATAATAAAAAAAGGAAAAAGATCTGCATTAATTAACAAGTTTTTTTTTCTCATAAGAAATATGTCTCACGGCCGGTGAATTTAACTAAGTTCTAGTACTGAATCAATATTACAATGGGAAGGTGAGGACCTAAAAATAATTTGAAAAAAACTATCTATTTGTTTAAATGCAATGTGGTATCTACAAAACACAAATTTATTTTGTTGACTCAAATAGAGGTATATGTAAATTTAACCAAAGAATGGGAAAGATAAATGTAATGAAAAAAGGATTTTTTTTTTTTTCAATTTTACCGGAACATGGAGGAGGGAAATTGAATTTTCCCGAATTACAAACGACATAATGTGACTCAAATCCATATACGATGACAAAATATGGTTGATATAGTTGATTTGTAGGATAATGTTTAATTGTACATATCTAAAGCTTCTTCATTTTTTATCGCTTCCCTCAAAAGATTAATTTGCTACCAGCGTACATCAATTAAGAAATCCCGGGGGGGTCAAAAAGGGGTAACGCTAGGAATTTCCGTCACATTTATCAATTAGAGAGGTAATTTTGTCATTTCACGAATTCTTTTAATAGCTTTTTAAACATTCGGAAAAGCACGGGAGGGTCATTTGTAGCTTTTTAAACCATAGAGGGGTCATCCATATATAACTTTCTCAAACCACAAGGGTTATTCGTAATTCACTAGTACAGAAATAATCAAAGAAGGCGCCCTTTTGGAGGCGGGTGTACAAAAACCTGCCTCAAAAGGGGCGGAAAAACTCTTTGGAGGCGGGTGCAATATCCACCCGCCTCCAATAACTAATTATTGGAGGCGGGTGGATATTGCACCCGCCTCCAAATCTTTTTTGGATAGCTCAATGGAGGCGGGTGAAGCCAAAACCCGCCTCCAATAACTAATTATTGGATGCGGGTGCATGTTGCACCCGCCTCCAAATCTCTTTGGAGGCGGGTGGATGTTGCACCCGCCTACAAATCTTTTTTGGATAGCTCAATGGAGGCGGGTGAAGCCAAAACCCGCCTCCAAAGTGTTTTGCAAATTTTCCAATTTCATTATATGAAAAGGAGGCAGGTGCATTTTTGCAAAATTTTTAATAGTAGTTCAAATTTTTTTTTTTTTTTGGATTGTTCCAAATAATTTTAATAATTTTTCGGGATTCTAGTGAGGCGAAAAATTAGTAAGTAATAAAAATTACAATTTTTAGAAGGAAATATAGAAATATATATTTTCTATTTTAATATGAAATACATAAATATATGTAGCTTAGTGGTAAATTTAATATGCAAGAGTCAAGTGAATCTGAAGGCGCGAGTTCGATTCCTATCAAAGCCATAAAGTGCAAAAAAAGAAATAAATTATTTTTTCGGAGGGTTATTGGAGGCGGGTGCATTCCAATAACCATTATTGGAGGCGGGTGCAGTTTTGCACCCGCCTCCAATAACCCCCTAAGGGGTGGCGGGTGCGGGCCCCTCCAAAGGGAGGCGCCCGCAGCGGAGGCGGGTGCTGCGCCTCCAATGCCCCTTAGGACCCGCCTCCTAAGGGGCATTTTGTGGTAGTGATTAACCCTTAACTTATTGATAACTCACTAATAGATATCAAAATTACCCCTATTAAAGAATTTATCTTTGTATTTTGAGGATGCTTAAGTTTTCGTCTTCCATGACTGCTTACGTTTGAGGGTGCTTAAGTTTTTGTTTTCCATGATTTACCCCAATAAATGAATTTGGTATTAGTGAAAGTGTCATACCATCTAAATTAACTGTGGACTAAGACTTCATGAATTCTTATCGTCACACTTTGCACTGTCTGTTTATTTGTAACAATTAAAATTCATCTTTCTATTTCATTGCATTTGGTTCGAATAAATTCCAGCCGTTCTTTTAGAGTTCTAGAAAACACCGAAACAGACAAGGCGTGAAAACAAGCATTTCAAAAGGTTTCGTTCTGTTTTTGCAATTGAGATTTTTATTTGTTTAGTTTGAATGGTAGGGTTGTGTGGGTACACGATATAATCACGTTTTATACCGTACTAGATATTATAATAAAGAGAAATGAAATTATGTAAAATTAGTGATTAATTAAAATTGGAAACTTCATATCATATTGTTAGGTACTACGTATATACAAAATGCAAATAATAATTTTGATTTATATTTTATTTTTGCATTTGAATAGGTGAATATGGGCTTTAGAATAATTAAATTTGAATTAATATCGATTTCTAAGTGATAAGAATTTTGAAACGGGTTGCTATGAAAAGGGGGAAAAGGAAAAAAGAAAAAAAGAAGAGAACAAAATCAAATAAAAAGATTCGAACATGCGCAATTCAGAGTTCATCACACACTAGCTTTGCCTAAACAATCGGTAGAGTGTCTTTTCTTTTTCTTCTTTTTTTGAGACACTTCTATGCAGTTTTGTTGATTTTATACTCAGCTCTCATTTCCCGGTCACCAATCTACGATCGTCAGTACCGCATCAATTGGGAGACATAGAGAGCGATCATTTACACATTGATCCATCCCGAGGAAGATATCAACAGCCTGTATTAAAGCAAGAAAAAAATTTTTTTTTTCATTAGAAGAGTTCACTTTATAATACTGTTTTCAGTATTATAAACTATACCATCCCACTAAATTTTTTTTCTTTCTTAACTTCCGCAAAGCAACATAAGATTTAAATAAAACTTCAGCTCTTTGTTACAATGAATTGCAAGGGCTCGGCTGGTTAGGGAACTTGGTGGAAAAGAGGATGGCGAGAGATCCCAATCCTTTCGTCATGTTGAATTTTGTGTCTGTATTTTTTAAACAACTTGTTAGGCAACTTCTTTTTGTTTTTTGTTTTCCCATTCATTTTCTCACTTAGGGGTGGGCACGAATTGGTTTCCTCGAATTGTGGTTTCCTCGAATTTTAAATTTTTTTTGGCCAATTCGAAAACCAAACCTAATTCGATTTTAAACTGAAGAAACCAATTCGAATTTGTAATTCGAATTCGGTTTTAAACCATGGAAACCAAATTCACAAAATTAATTCCATAATCAAAATTTTACAATCTAGTAACTAGTTTGAACAAATAAATCCAGCAGCAAATTCTTCTAGAAAAATAAATCTAAGTTCACTGATTGAATCACATGCATCCTGTAAGCCTTAAAATCATATTGTAAGCAAAGTTTTGGTAACCACTGCAGCTGATCCTTGGCCCAACTGTATCCGCACCTAATATTAATATAAAGAAAATAAAAGTAAGAATTAAGAAACAACACCAGGAGAACCGTGAAAATCGATGTCATGTAGAAAGCAAAGCAAGGAGGAGAAGTATACTTTGAGTTCTGCAATCCATTGCAGAATTGAAGCGCAAAACCTCCCGCAAAGACGGCACCGGCGGAAGGAGCAGGGGATCGCGGCGGCGAGAAGATCCGATCTAGAGCAAACGTGAACGTACGACGGCGAGAGAACAGAAATTGCAGCATGTCGTCGGAATCGGTGATGTTTGTCTGCTGGGTTATCTTCCTCGGCGAACTACAAAAATGGAGGAGGACAAGAATATAAAGAAAAACGGAGAGGGAGGAGAGGTGGGAGGGAACTGAACTCGGGGAGGCGGCGATTGTGTGATAAATTCATAATACTTTAGAGATTAGGTTTTAGTTTTACTCATTAGGTAAGCTTTAGCCTTTAACTTTATGACATCTTTATCAATTTAAAATATTAGCCTTTAATTTTATGACATCTTTATCAATTTAAAATATTAATAAAGCCTTTAGGTGGAAAAAAACTAATAAATATTAATAATAGTTTTATTATTATTTTTTTACTATTTTGAATTCGAATTAGGTTTGGTATTTGGTTTGAATACCCAATTCGAAAACCAATTTCATAATTCGAATTCGGTTTCAAACCAAACCTAATTCGAATTCAGAATTCGAATTAGGTTTCTTCGAATTCGGTAAATTCGAATTCGGTTCGAATTTCGAATTGGCCCAAACCATGCCCACCCCTATTCTCACTACTTTCCCCACTTGTACTGGCCGTTGCATTTTAAATGTAGAATGATTGTGATTTACACATAATAATATCTATCATATCATATATAATATAAACTAACATATGATTTACTTATGACTGTCATTTAGCTGTTAAATAAGTTTAACATTTAATATATGTATTGTCATGTGGTTGCTACTTCAACAATATATATAGGCTATGTAACTGTCATTTCAACAAAAAAATTTAATAAGTCTCACATTTAATTTTATATGTCCTATCATCTTCTTCTAATAATTTTATAGTCTCTCAAATCTCATCATCTTCTCTACTCTAAGGTGGGTATTCCGCCTTCGTTTCAGTCTTTTGTCGACCCAAACGACGTCGTTTTGCTTATTATTTGTCCTCGTCAACTGCGTGCATTTTTTTTCCATTTCTTTATGTTTCTTTTCATGCTATTTTTTATTATTTGTCAGATAAGATTCTCTCTTTCCCATCAAACGCATGCATTTTTTCTCTGCAACTTTTCCTCCTTTTCTGCCATGAAATCCTCCGCTTTTTTTCTCAAAAAGAAATTTTTCCGCCTTTTCTGCCATGAAATCCTCCGCTTTTTTTCTCAAAAAGAAATTTTTCCGCCTTTTCTGCCATGGAATCCTCTGCTTTTTTTCTCAAAAAAGGCCACGTTCTCTCTCCTTTTCAGACCCGTCCGTGGAGAAAAATGGCACAACAATCTTCTTCCTTCTCTTTTTCTTGCCCGGTTCAATGGGTTCTCGAGATTCCTCTGAAGTTTCCTCCGCAAAGAAGTTCTGCCACCGCCGATTCTAGACCTCGATTGGCATTTGTTGGTTCTTCTCTTCCTCTTCTGCTTCTCTTTCTTTTTCCTACGCCTGCTCCAGCGATTAAGGTTTTCCTAGGTGGAACTCCATTGAAGGTGGTTTGTTTTTTGCTCATTTCGAGATCTGCTCAAGGTCCTTCCATTTTCTTTTTATTCCCTCAAATACTGATTATTTTTCCCTTTTCTTTTCCTCTCTGGTAATATTATCCTGATTCACTTTCCTTCCCCCTGCTATTGACAAAAGCTTTGCTGCCTTTTTGAGAAAAAAATTATTTTAGGGATTTTTTTAGTAATGCTTTGTTAACATGTCTCCATCTGCTCTTCATCATCCTTGTCAGACGAAAAAAAATTATATTGTTTTCTTCTCATTTCAGTTTTGTTTTCCCTTTCCTTTGCTAATGTTGCTTTACTGTTTATAGTTAATTTTGTTTATTCTCTTATGGTTTACACAGGATGATAAATCGAAGATGATGTTAAAAATTTGGGTTTTTGTGGTTTTGGATACGTACTGCTTCAGTAATCGAAATCGACGGTAAACATAAATTTTATATATTTTTTCCCCTTTCTTTTTTATAGTTCTTTTTTGTTTAGATGAACTTTTGTTCTCTGCTTTTTCTCTTTCTTTTCGTCTTGTCAATGCGAAATTAGATGAAGAGGTGCTTTTTCTCTTTCTTTTCCTTTGCTAATGTTGCTTTACTTTTTTATAGTGCTTTTTCTGCTTTTTCATGTTTCTTTTACAATCATGCTGACTATTTGTTTACTATACATGTACAATGAGGATGGAGACGAAGAGGTGAGTAGATGTGCTGTTTAATGGACTATATATATATATATTTAAACGAAGAGGTGAGTAAATATTTCACCCTTTCTTTTTTAAATTCTCTAAAGCCATGCACAGATGTGTTGCTTAATGACTAAATGTTTACAATACATGTGTGGACGCCTTTTTTTCCCACTAATATCTGGTCAATTACATGTTTTGAGTATAACTTGGAGTTTGTGTAATAGTAGTCAATAGTTATAATGTTGCATAATGCACATGTGAAAATTGTTGCTCCTGTGAACCTCATTGTGAAATGTAAATCTTTTATTTTAGTGATGATTAATGAAGCAATAGCAAAATACATACTTATTTTGTGAATGGGTCCTTCAATTAAATTTTTTTTTTTATGTTCTTTGGCATTTAGCTATTTTATTCCTTAGGCACTAATTTAAGTGGAAGTGATTACAGTTGCATGATTGTTGGAAGTGATCTTTGTCAAAGTATTGCTCTCCATTACTATGTGCGCCAGGTTGAAGAACTATTAATTTCCATGTTTCGCATTGTGAAAGTTTTCTTCATCAGAGGAATCTAATCTATTTTCTCTTCCAGGTTGATGGATTCGTTGCCAAAGATTCTGATCTGTATAGGTCTCGAAGAAAATTTTGACAGTCTTGCTTATTCTACTGTTGGCCATTGTTATCTTATCTGGTGAGCTTTTCTTCATTTCTACTGTTTTTTTCTTATATTTTTATATGCTTTTGGACATCATATTCTTTTGTTCTTTCGTTTTGTGTTGTTGAGAGTTCTAATCTTTTGTTCCTATTTTCTCTCGACTAGAAGCATTTGGGGGGTTTAAAGTTATTGTTGTCCGGCACAGAGTTCTAATCTTTTGTTAATGTCTTCCTTCTTTGTTCCTTTGTTTGGATGTTTCTACGAATATAGTTTTGTCTTTGTCTTCCTTCTTTTCTTTGCATCTCTCGGAGCTTGAATAGTTAAGCAAACTTTTTATCCTTTCTGTGGGGTTTAAGTTGGGTTTATTTAATGTCATGAGTTTTAATCTGGACTTGTGGTTCAGTCTGGCTATTGTCATTATTCTGTCTTTTCCTCATTTTTTATATAGGAGTTGTTCAGATCTTTAGCTTCTGCTTTCTTTTCTGCATTGTCTTTGAAGATCAGCTTCTACTCCTGATGTGTTCATCTTTAAAACGTGAAACCTTAAGTTTTTGTTTATCTTGTTTACTTTTTCTTGCTGGTTTCAACTTTCTTCACCTTCTGCTCATTTGTTCATTACAGCTTGTTTTATGCTTCGAATGAGGAGAAAGTGGATCTCAAAGGGCATATTTTATACCTTCTGTGAGCTCTGTCATGAGCACTTTTTTTTGTGACCAATATGTATTTTTCCTTTTTTCTTTTTTATGGGGTAAGGGTAAGGGTTGCAGAATTTGAAAATCAATCATGTCATGTGTGTTTGATTGGAGCAACGGGACGGTGCTTGTGATGTTGATGGTTGGTTTACGGAGAATCTAATGACGCCTTGCTGATGATGCTCTTTAGGTTATAATCTAATGTTGTTGTGGTGTTCTGTCTTTTTGGAGTTTGTCTTTTTTGTTTTCCATTTTTTTATTCAGAAGGAAGGTGTTTCCTTTTTTCACTTTATTTTTGGACTGAAATTTTCTCACCATGTGTTGTGTTTTCACACAGTGAAATATATAACTTCTTTTGATGTTTCTTTTTCCCTTTATATGATTGCAGTTTACTGCTGAAGAACATTGGTTCTAAATCTGTACCTATTCATGGACTACCCTTTCATCATGACAGAGGTATGTATTACTGATGAAAACTTTGTTGTATCTATATTATTTTGTCTCCGATTTACTGTTTGTTCGGAGGATTTTGGAATCCAACTCACAAGGCTTTAGTATTGTGTTACTTTTTATTGACCCAAGATTATTTTGAGGACTTTTGCATCACTGAAATTACATGTTAGGCAGTTTCCTTCTTTTTTTTTCGTTCTTTTTTTCCTTCCTTTATGTTTCTCTTCCTGCAATTTTTTAATCCTCGTGGGAGAACATTCTCTCTTCCCCCAATCAAAAGCATGCAACTTTTTTTTTACTTTGTGTTTCTTTTCCTTCAATTTTTATATCTTCACTTCAGCTGGTGCTAGCAGAGTGGCTTTGATCATGTACAACATAGATGAGGTCTGTTTACACTTTACATTGTTGGGCTCTTATCCTAAAATTCTTTTGTAGTTTTTTTGGATTTATCCTTTTGCATATGTATGTACAATCACAGGCTTTTTTGGATTGTGGCTTCAGCACGCATGGAATGGCCTATGGAGGCCAAAGCACATCAAAATAAATTTTGTGGTGCACACTCAATGGCTTTTTACACCACTCAACATGAACTTAATTTTGCGTCAAATTTTCGAATGCTCTTCTTTCTTCTCGTCTCTGTTGTCGGTCTCTGTTGTCGGTTCAGTGATGTTTTCAAAATCTCACTAAATGTTGTCATTGCAATCATCGGCGATGGCATCTTTACTAACACCAGAGCGTTATATCCAACCGTTTTTGTGTGCTATGGCTTTTTCCTTTGGTAGTGGGTTTACTCATGGCTTTTTCCTTCTTTTGCGGAATTAGAGCCCACCTTACCTCCTTGGCTTTCTCCTTCATATGTTGGGTCTTCTCTGTGATTATGATACTGCGTGGTTGCGTTAGGTGCTTCTAAAATCGGTTGGTGCATTTTAGGGAATTTTGATTCTTTTGGTTTGTCGTTTATTTTCACTTTTTTGTGCTTAATCAAAGTGATGATTTGTATAGGATAAATTGGTTTGAATTTTTCTCTCTGCTTTTTGTCATTTGAATGAGCTTTATGGTTTATTTTAATCTTCTGGTATTATATTGGTACTGTATCACATCTACTCTAATTAACAATGATTAGTGGGTTTACTCTGTTTATGCCTTTCTCCTTCTTTTGCGGAATTAGAGTACCATCATAAAATATATCCTATTATCTTTTTTTGAAGAATTTAAGCAAAAGTAACATAAAAAGATAATAGGATATATTTTGGGCTCTAATTTCGCAAAAGAAGTAGAAAAGCATAAACAGAGTAAACCCACTAATCATTGTTAATTGGAGTAGATGCGGTACAGTACTAATATAATACTAGAAGATTAAGATGAAACCATAAAGTTCATTAAAATGACAAAAAGTAGAGAGAAAAATTCAAATCAATATATCTTATACAAATCATCACTTTGATTAAGCATTAAAAAGTGAAAATAAACGACAAACCAAAAGAATCAAAATTTTCTGAAATGCACCAATCGAATTTAGAAGCATCTAACGCAGTATCATAATCATAGAGAAGACCCAACAGATGAAGGAGAAGGTCAAAGGTGGGCTCTAATTTCGCAAAAGAAGGAAAAAGTCATGAGTAAATCCACCACCAAAGGAAAAAGGTATGGCATACAAAACGGTTGGATGTAAAGCTCCGTTGTTAAAGTAAAGATGCCATCGCCGATGATTGCAACAATAATATTTAGTGGGATTATGAAAACATAACTGAACCGACAACAGAGACGAGAAGAAGAGCATTCGAAAATTTTGGACGTACCCCCACCACCAAAAGTTGCCTCGGAGCCGATGAGGAAGACAGAGAAGCGAGTTTGGAAGGGTGATTGGAAAACGACATCGTTTTTGTCTACACCAGATCGAAACGACGTCGTTTTGATCAAAGGCGAAATACCCCACATTGAAGACTCCAACCAGCAACCGGATGCCACGTATGGATGAATAAAGTGGGGCGCGAATTATTTCTGGGAGCTTGGAAGCTGAAGCTTGGGGGGCTCAAAAGTTTCTTCTTTCCGAAAATGCCCCCAGAATGTTGACACAAAGTGCAGCAATGAAGCCTCATTATAGTTGAATCTTAGATTAGTCAAATTAATTAATTGTAAAACTTTTTTGAATACAATTAATAGTAAAACTAATATCGTGGTTCATTTTTATGGATGAAATTTTAAACATAAAATGATGTGAAGTTTGATATATATTATTACTTCTTATATGTTCATCTTTTTTTTCTTTTTCTTATATGTTCATCTTATTTATAAATAACTTTCCCATAAACTAAGAAAAGGAATAAATCACTCGAAAAATCTAAGTGCCAATATTGTTTCTGACCTTCGTCTGGATTACACACGTAAGCGACCATTTCAATGCAGTACAACCATTTTTGCAAAGGCAATCTAATGTACAACCGTTAGTTCTTTGACAAATAAATTGAGCATCTATCAGATTCGAAAATGACCGATCTGTGCGTTGGAAAAACGAGAGATTCAGCAACTAACCTAAATTAGTGATCAAATGAGAGACAGAAAGTAAACGAACTAAATAAATACTAGTATCATCGTACCCTGGGCAATAAGTAAAGTGATCACCGAAAAAACTATTTTCAAAGGCAACTTCTTCCCTTGGGGGCCTGTTCTTTCAAATTTAGTTTTGAAAAAATAATTTTATAATCAGTTTTTATCATTTTCAATACAATTTTTTACTATTTACCTACACCTTTTTATATTTTCAATATACTTTTACATTATAAAATTATTTTCTCAAAACTAAGTTTCAAACTTGGTTTGAAACCTAAGTTAAAGAACAGGCCCCAAATGATGAAAATTTTCCTCTTGACAATTTTGAGTTAAAATTTATATGAATGTGCACCAATATGCTAAATATTTGCCTAATTTTAGAGTGAATTATAGTACAAGATGAATCATCAAATAAAATCCAAAAAATCCTAGTAATGAATGCTAAAGTGGGAAAAATGGAAAATGAGTGGACAGGAATTCCATCATATTGGCTCAGCTCTACGGATGAGGAAAAAGATTGAAATATGTGTAAATTACATTTACCTCCTTCGAGGTTTGTAAAAACTACCAACATATACGCTATTACTTTTGAAGCTATACTTGTTACTTATGTCTTTAAAAAAGTATAGTATGTTTCTAAAAAAGAAAGATGTGTGTGTTGAACCCTCCGACAGGTTAAATTCAAGTATAGTCTGATTATAGACTCCCTCTAAAATGTTTTACTCCCTCCGTTTCATTAGAATGATCCATCTTTATTTAGGTACAACTTATTATGGATGTCAAGGTACAATACCTAAAATACTTAATTTGTCATCATTTGTTCCATTTATATCCTTACTTGAAAAGTAATGATTAATTGTAGACGACACATAATTATATTAGTAAGGGTGGGAGATGTAAAAAAATTCAAACTGAATCCTTCTAATGGAACAAAAAATATTTCTCAAACTAGACCCTTCTAATGAAACGGAGGGAGTATCAAATTATAAAAATACTTGACTTTTTAGTTCAATTTTTTTTACTTACAAAGGGGAAACTATAATTTTACCAAACCAGGGTGGAGTAATTGTTATATTATTATCTGGTTAAGGGAGGTGATCATAATTTCACAAAATTTCAGGGTTCATTTAGTAGTTTATACAAACTTCAAAGGAATTAAATGTAATTTATCCTTGAAATATAGGAAACAAAACGAAAGAAGTATCATCATGTTATTAGGAAATTCCTATTAAGGGCGTAATAAGATTTATAATTCTTAAAAAGGGCGTTAAATTTTAAAAATTCCTCTAAAAGGCATTAAAATATATTATTGTGTTAAATAAATTTCTAAAGACAAATTTACCTTTTTTAAAATAAAAAGATATATTTCATTCTCTTAATTACTTCACCCACGTCCTCTTATTCACTTAATCTTAGTTAATAGATTAAGAAGTCTTTTTATTCCAAACAGCCATTAAATAATAGAGAAGAGACGTCAATAATTATATCAGATGCATTAAACATCCATTCAAATTTTATCATTTGAAAATAATTATTATAAAATAGACGTTAGACTGAAATTAACTTTGGTGACTTTTGCAGACGAGATTCAGATGGCAACAACAACAAAATTAATAAACAAACTAGCCTTCTACCTCCAACCCAACCCAACAGCTAAAAATACCATGATCTTTTAATCTTTGTTTTCTTCTCATCTGAATGATGGATCCAATCCCTAAGTTCCTCTCACTTTGTAATAGGCGGAGTAAATTACCTACAGCTCAACTTGAAAAGAGGTATCAAGAAGTAACCTTACGATTAGTAAAAAAATAAAAACTTGAATTTAGGGAATGTAGTAGGCTCCAGTAGAACTAGGAACAAACTACAACAATGGGTTGGATTTGGAACGACTGCGAAGGCGACGGCTATAATTAGGCCTCCCACCGTTTCTCCTCCTCGCCTGAAGATGGCCACTGCCGAATTGAGAAAGTTGAGCCTAGGAAATTTTTGAAGAAGTGTGAGAAGATCGAAGAGGTTTTTTAAAGACTGTTGCCACGGAGGAAGATGTTACCGGCCACCAAATGACTAATGGTTCCTTCAATTTGGAGTCATTTAACTTTCCAGGGCTACGCAGTGCCAGTGATATTAAAAGCATATGGAACACAGTTTATTTGGTGGGTTTGATCAGTTCTTTAAATCAGCTGAAGAGTTAAGAGATGACTTCTACTCCATGTTTGGACCTCCTAGAACTCCTCATACTTATGGAGGTGATTCTTCGCCTGGAACTAGGAGGCGAGAGATTCCCGTTGAAGCTCCCAAAGAATCTCCTTCTAATTTGAGGAATCCTGAATTGTTTAAAGAAGTCTGAAGGCACGGACAATGCTTTGATCTCAATTAAACCTACATCAACGTGCTTTTGTTTATCTGCAATAAACTAGCAAAAGAATTACTAGTTCTGGCTTTGAAGGTTTCAAATAGGATTTCCACATCTTTCTGTATATTTGAAGATTTTTCTTGCTTTCAACTTTTCATCTCTTTTGAACCTGGTCAATGCTATCAGGTAATAACTGAATTAAGATAAAGTGCTCTTATTATCTATTGATAATTTTGTGATTTTTCTTCAGTTTCTTGCTTAGTGCAGAGTACAGACGAGGGTTTATTTTGACGGTATAAGTTTGAATGGAAACCGGTTTTGGCTCTAAAAAAAAAAGAAAAAAACAATCCTGAATCTTATAACTTTTTATATGTCTTTACAATTTTATTTAATACATTAATATATTTTTATGCCCTTTAAAGAAATTTTAAAACTTTAACGCTCTTTTTAAGAATTATGAATCTTATTACACCCTTAATTCCCTTAGTAAATTTAGCCATGGTTTCAGACAAACTACATGCAAAACTCAAAGAAGAAGAAAAAGATTTTGTGCAAAACTCTAAAAGAAGAGAAGAAAAAAATCTGAAATCAAAATAGTAAAAGTGATACTAAAATAATGAAAAAATAAAAAAGAAATATCAAAGTAAAGTAAATAATTGGCTTGATTTTAATTAGCACCTTTATTTATTGTCTTTGGCTAAAGAGAAATGTATTATTTTAAGTTGGAAAAGTTAGATTCCTAACACCACGAGGTTCTTATGAAAAACCTGAATAATTATAAGGAAATACACTATCGAACTTATCATCCAATAGCTCAATAAAAGATGGTGACAATTTTAGATTTTTAACAAGAAATTGAGTTCTTATTAATTCTAAAAGATGATGAACTAATTGCTAACCACTCCTACAAATGTCTAGTTGTCGGGTTCGGATTGGCGGGTCTAATAAAAAAATTTAGCCACTCCTACTAATTAACTAATTAATAAAACATTTATACATGTTTATTCAATTATTATATTCATCAAGTCAACCGTACGTGCTTGCTTATGTGGTGTTTGTTTTAATGTCAATGAACTAGGGGTGGTAATTTGGAATTTGACAGGAAAATTTAACACAAACAACCTAACTCATATTTAGCAATTCGCAAAATTCGTGATAAAATCAAGTCGAAGAAGAATGATACAACAATTGATATGTTGGGTTTGAGCCAACTCACTTAACCTGTTTAACACATTTAGTAAATTTCATTTTTAGAAAATTTTTTTATTAGAGCAAGTTTTTTGGAATTATATTGGTATTTTTTAGTCAAGTACGTATTTTCGCGTCGTGTTGGATTTACTCTGAATTAAGTCGAGTAGTATCATACTAATGTAATAGGGTGGTGTTCGGGTAAATGAGTTTATACCCGCAAGCGTCAATCCGTCAACTAAATATGACTACAGTTTCGATTCGGACCAAAACTAGCCCGTCCAAAACCGTACATATTATACTCTCTTCGTTCCATTAAATAGTGATACAAAGTGGACCCTTTTAATGAAATAGAGAGAGTATTTGTTTTGAGTTTTCTATGGATTTAATCTAGCATATCTGATAGCTCAGTTAACCACCAATTAAATATCTTTACTTCTCACTGATTTTTTTCATATATTCAAAGATTGAATCAAATCTATGCATGAAACTACCCCAAAACCTCCTAAGGGAGGCGGGTCCTAAGGGACAATGAAGGTGGGTGCCGCCTCTAGGGAGGTGCCCGCACCTGCCTCCAATAACAATTACTGGAGGCGTCTGCAATAACCATTAATTTCAATTTTTTTTTTTCACTTTATGGCTTTGGTAGGAATCGAACTCGCGCCTGCATATTTACTTGACTCTTGCACATTAAATTTACCACTAAGCTACATATACTTATGTATTTAATATTAAAATCGAAAGTATATATTTCTATATTTCCTTCTAAAACTTGTGATTTTTATTACCTATTAAATTTTGCCTCGCTAGAATCTCGACAAATTTTCAAAACTATTTTCAACAGTCCAAAACAAAAAGAATTTTTGATCTAGTATTGGAAAATTTTGCAAACATGCACCCGCCTCCTTTTCATGTTTTGGAATTGCCTTCACCCGCCTCCAAATAACTCCATAATTGGAGGCGGGTGAAGCAGTAATCTATTAGCTTACTGCTTCACCCGCCTCCAATTATGGAGGTATTTGGAGGCGGGTGATGGATTTACCCGCCTCCAAATATTATTCCGATATTTTCAGCCACATTTGGAGGTGGGTATTTGTATACCTGCCTCAAAGGGGAGTCTCCTTTGAGCATTTCTGTAATAGTGAAATGACATTTATCAATTGTAAGTTGGAGTTCATTTTGTAAGTGATTTTCGTAACTGAATGGAAAATAATAAAATTTAAACAAATGTCCCTCGATGGGTGAATTTGACTAAATTTTACTACAACGAGTAGAAAGCAAGAGTAGTAGAAATTAATATATACGGCGAAGGAAAGAGCTAAAATAATAATTGCAAAACAAAAAAGTGATACGTTATGTTGCATTTACTTCTCTCGAGATTTGCAATACAAGAATGGTTTTTTAGTTTCATCAAAATTTGTGAGCAGTAAATGTAATTTGCCTTAAATATAAATAAAACAATGTATTTCGAGTTTTTCGACCGTACACAATGACGAGATATAATCAATATAACCAACCATGCACATATAGGGACATAAAAGCTTAGCAGTTGTAATTATACCACATAATTTTTTTATTAAATTATTAAATAAATTAGTGAATCATAAATAATCAATCGCAATACATAATCAAATTAATGTGTTTTCTCGAGCATATTTTTATCGAAAATGTCTCAAAACTAAGACAATATTCAACCTAAAATTTTGCGTCCCTTGCCGTCAAACTGCTTTAACAACGGTTCTTCATGGAGTCGACTACCGCCGACTAACTCTTTCTCCTTAGGAGACGGTGGGAACGGTATATCTGTCATAAATCAATTATTGATTAGCCAAATTAATTAGTAAGACTAATATTATGATTATCAATATTTTTCAATGAATAAAGATTTTATATTTGAAGAAATTTTGATATATATATATATATATATATATAGTTCCTCTTGAATAACTTTCTATAGAACTAAGAAATGAAAAAATCAATTAAAAAAAATTTGAAGTTCCAACATTGTTGTCTTACAATCGTCTGGAGAACACACGCAAATGACCCCTTCAATACATGTACAACTTTTGCAACCGCAACCGCAATCACACGGAACTTGAGCAGTTGTCCGATTAGAAGACGACCAACCTGTATATTAAAAAATTAGAAGTTTAAAGTACTAATCTAAATTAATGACTAAATGAAAGATTTAAAAATAACGAACTAAAATAGATAATCATCACGTACCATGGGCTATAAGCAAAATGATCAAGAAAACTATTCGCAAAAAGGCAACTCCATGCCAAATGAGTGATAATTTTCTTCACAATTTTAAGAGTTAAAATTAATATGAATATGTACAAATGTTGTGTATTTGCCTAATTTTATAGTCAATTTTAGTACAATGTGAATCTCCAAATCAAATTTAAAAAAGAAAAGATAGAAAAGTGGGGAAAGTGAAATATGAGTGGGTAAGATTTGTACCTGATAGAACCTTTACCGATTAGCCACTTGTTGAGGAAATAAATTAAAATTTAGGAAGATTTTTAATGCCAACAAAATTAACGAAACTAAATAAATTATCCTCTTGATATTAGGAAATTTAGCCATGGTTTTAGACAAACAAAGTGAAAAAATAAAAATTGTAAAATTGATAAAGAGAAATACAAAAGTAAATCATTGAGTTGTTGCCAATCAGCGCCTTTATTTATTGTCAGCTTAACGAAATGTTTTATTTTAACGGCTTAATATTAAGGTATTTTAAACTTTTAAGGGGCGTTTTGGATATTATGTTTTTAAAAACACATAAATGATCAAGTAGGTGAAAAATATTTTAAAAAATTTTGTTTAGTAAGTAATTTTTGAGAAACAATTTCTACAAAATCTTATTTGATAAGGAAGTATTCGACAAACAAAATTTTCCCTCAAAATTTGGGTTTAGGGAAGAACAATATTTGGCGCCCCAAAAAAGAAATTGTTTTTGAAACCCGATCTTGGAGAATAAAATTTGGAGCATGTGGCCAATAATGTTTAAGTTTACAGCAATTTTTGAAATTAAAAATCAAACCAAAACAGCCTGCAAAACTTCCATTTCATTTCATGTGAAAAACATGAACAAGTATCAACATTACTGTAAGAGGATGGGCACTATTGGACTTACCATGCAATGGCTCAACAAAAGATTGTAGCCATAAATGGTTTCCAAATTTAACATCAAAATCACTAGTCGTGATGCACGTTTATTTGGGAAAATCGCACTTTTAGTTTTTCTTCTATATTTACATTTTTGTCCTTCTTTTATGGCTCATTGCACTTGTGGTCTCACTTCTTTCATATATTGGCACTTTTAGTCGCAGAAATGGTCTGTGAGTGTCATTCCCGATCATTTTGTAGGCAAGCATTTTGTTCTAATTTTTCTCATCAATACAGTTTATTCTCTTCATTCTAAACTGTTTTCTCATCTCATCTTCTTTTCTTCTATTTTCTCGTTTTATTTCTGAGTTTTATTTCTCAATTACCTAACAACCAAATCCCAACTTCATCTTATCTTTCAGCCCAAATTTTATTTTCCTTTTTTCCTTAAACCCAACTCCTATTTTCCTTCATCAAAATCATTCAATTGTTGCATTTCTAGTTGCTGCAAAATGGCTAAAGTGAACCCAATAAGATTGAAAATGCAACAAATTAAGTTTCGTAATTATTCCACTGCTTCATTACAATGTCATCAAAACATGAAGAAAAAAAAAAAGTGGCCTGAAATAATTAAATTTTTTCTTTTGTGGACAGAATTTTGATGGGCCATTTCTGGCCCAATACCCTTTTCATCCATTTCCAGCCCATGTTTTATTATTATTATTATTAGCCCAACTTGTGTTTCTTTACCAATTTCATTTTCCTCTTCTGAAAGAAAGGAAAAAAAAAAAAAAAAAATTCCTTTTTCCTTGGTCCAACATCAGTCAATTGCTGCATTTCTAGTTTCTGCAGAAACGGCTAAAGGAGCATTATTTTGATCAATTTCTACTGCTGACATTGACAATGTCATCAAAATCTAAAGAAATCAAGATCTAACTATCCATGGATCCAGTGGCGGATTCAGAATACATTATTAAAAAATAAAAATAAAATTAATTGTTAAAAATATACTGGTAATAAAGATAGAGGACCACCCCCTGGATCTATCCATGCGCAATACAAAAAACTTCTAATTTATACCAAATATGTCCAAAAAAAAAAATTTTCAAGTTGAGATATATGTAAATATGATCAAATCATGAGGAAGGTAAATGTAATTGTTAAAACACATGAATTAGTTTCATCAAAACTTGGGAGAGAAGAATGCCATTCGCCTAAATACAAATGAAATAATGTATATCGATCGACCGAATACGATGACAAATATATAACTCATATAGTGTACAACACATAGTGGAATAATGCTTAGTTGTTGTTGTAATTATCCACACATTTTTCTCATTAAATCATTAAATAAACTAGTGATTCATTACATTTTAATGGAAATGCATCATCAAATTTATTTTATTTCCTGGTGCATTTTTATTCGAAAGTGTCTCAAAATTAAGACAATCAGCCTAAAATTTTACGTCCTTTGCCGTCAAACTGCTTTACCGATGCTTCTTCTGGAAGCCGACTACCGTTGAATTGCTCTTTCTTCTCAGGTGCCGGAGGAATTGGCGGAAACGGTAAATCTGTCATAAATAGAATACTGATTAGTTAAATTAATTAATAGTAAGACTAATATTATAGTTATCAACACTTTTCAGTGGATAAAAATGTTACTCATAAAGTGATGAAAGGTTTGATATATATTAAAAACAAATCACTTGAGAAATCTAAAGTTCCAATATTGTTTACTAACCATTATCTGAAGAACACATGCAAATGAGTGATTCGATACACGTACAACTTTTGCAACCGCAGCCGCAATCACAAATAACTTGAGCAGATGTCCGATTAGATAATGACCAGTCTTTGTATATTAATTAGAAAACAAGAGGTTAGAAGAACTAATATAAATTAATGATTAAATGAGAGGGAAAAGTTAAATGAACTAAATAGATAATAGTATCATCACGTACTATGAGCAACAAGTAGCGCGACCAAGAAAACTATCTTTAAAGATGACTTCATACCAAATGAGTTATGATTTCCCTGGACAAATTCAAAACTAATATGAATATTTGCCTGATTTTGTAGTAAATTGTAGTATAAGGTGAATCACCAAATCAAATCCAAAAATCCTAGTAAATGAATGCTAAAAATGGGGAAAGTGGAAACTCTAACATCACGATGTTCTTGTGAGAAAAATTGAACAAACATCAACAAAAGATGTCCGGATCATGCGATTCTATTCTATGATCTCACAATACCAAATCGATTCTAGTTCCGATTCTATCCGATCCTAAAATTTTTTTGCTATTTTATATTTATCAGTAATTTTACACATGCACATTTTTGCGTATCCTATAATCCGATTCTACCAATTCTGATCCTACACCCAAATCAATCTCACCTAAAATTCCGATTTTGCGAACTATAGTGGAAAGTGAATTGCATTATTTTGATTTGTAGGTAATGGCCTTAACTAACAAAGTTATTTCTAAAAGGGTGAGAGACTGAAAGCAAATAGTTTCATTGTAAAGGACTAAAGAAGTTAGTTATGAAAAATGTGAGGGACTAAAAACATACATTTTCAACGTAATGGACTAAAAAATCACTAATGAAAATGTAAAAAAAACGAAAAATATGCACTTTAAATATGAAGGACTGACATTAGTTATTTTTAAATATGTAGGGGGCTAAGACTATGATTAACTCTTACAGAAATATAAAATTTTAGTTCGAAACAGATACCAAAAAAAATTTATTTTCTATCTTTCCTGAACTCATCCTCCCTTTCTAAATCTGGATCGATCAAATTTAAATGTTTGATTGTTAAGATTTTTGCACTCTAAAACACTGTCGTTTTAATTAACAATTTATTTTCTTATTAAATTGTGTAAGTATCAACAATAGCATCACGACGTCAAGGGCATTGTATGTTCGATGATAAGTATGAGTTTATTCCCCATTTCTTAAATTGAGTCATACATAAGTTCATCAAAATATGCTCAGCCAGGGCCCAATTCCCATGGATCATGGAGGCTTAATTTTATCCCACTAATTTTGCTTGAATTATGAAAATGCAACAAAGTTTTCCATTTCCATTGCTGAAGTAGGAAACAAAAGAACTTAATGATCACATCAAAAGTAATCAGGTTCTGGGATTTCTTGAAATACAAATGGAAACTAATTAATATGCTTCTTGATCAGTCAGACTAAATTTAAGCTAAGGGCTGGAGATCACAGAATTGGTGAAATGGAAAAGGCGGATCAGAAAATGATCCATTCAACACTGCAGAAGCTATGATCTTGTTGGCAGCTTCTGTCAAATGGATTCCATCCCAGCTGATATAGTTCTGAGGATCACAACACGCAGTTGCAGTGGCATTATGCCCATTTATCCAGTTGCTCCACCCACAGAATACGCGTATGCTGAAGTTGTAGGCACCTCCACCGTATCCACAGCACGCTTTAGTCCCATACTTTAGCCCTGAAACTCAAATTTTTTATAAAATCAGAAACCATATTGGACTTCAATGTGTTTTTTTAAGTAAAATATAGACTGTAGAAGAGGCATACCGTGAGACTCGGGGTGCTGGAACACATCCAGGAGCACAGAATGAGTGTCACATAGACGACAGTAGCGCCCACAAGTTGCTTTCTTGTTTGGATTATTTTTCGCTTCAGCATCATATTATACTCTTGGATAGCATTGTTGATGGATAACAAGCATCCGTAAACATCTAGATCAGATTTTTTATGGGGAACCAGTGACAGAAATGAAGGGAAACAGCCGAGCGGCGCAAGGTTGAGCACCAGAAATGCGCGCCCTCCTAATGCATAGAGTTCCTACATGCAGATGCAGGGGAATAACATTAATTTCCACAAAACAAGTCAAGAAATGGAGATTAGAATTTAGAATAGAAAGAAATTAACCTTAATGCTGCTGCTCATGTTGGAAACAACATATGGGAAATCCTTCTTGGCTTCTTTTATACCAGCATATTTTAACTTTGGGGCCAAATCATTGTGTTGAGTGTAGATGGTGTAAAGAGATTTCCCAAATACGTGACGTGGTGGAAAATTGGTGTGTCCTGTACCCAAAAAAAAAGGCACAAAAATTGCAACTTAAAAGGCTCGTAACATTTTGTAAAATTGCAACAAGTTGTTATAAGTTGCATATATACCAGAAGAAGACTCAAGAAGTTGGTCCACTGTTGACTTGAGATGCATCATTTGATGAAGCTGGATGGCCAAATAAAATGGACTAGTCCCATTAGCCAAAAAGGCAGCACTTGGCTTTAGGACTGTAGAAGATGATATTGCGAAGTTTGCGCCGTGTTTGAAATCAGGCGCAAACGATTGAAGATAGGGGCTCAGAAATGGAAATCCTAAAGCTTCAG
Source organism: Leptodermis oblonga (assembly GCA_016801395.1). NCBI lineage: Eukaryota > Viridiplantae > Streptophyta > Magnoliopsida > Gentianales > Rubiaceae > Leptodermis > Leptodermis oblonga. Next base: position 1,674,447 of record CM028755.1, read on the forward strand.
CTGCAGGAGAATGCCATATTAGTTAACTACTTCTTTCCAGTACAAAAATTACCAAAACAAACACACAATGTCATATGATCAGGGGACGTACCAAGGAAATCAATGTATAATCTTCCGTCGGAATAGCGTCCGGAGAGTTTGTGGAAGTAGGTCGTTCCATTGCTGCCAGGTCTTTGCGGAGGAAAAGCGAAAAAATGACCTCTTGTATCGGAGTTCGAGTCTCCAAAATTGAAGATGGCTTCAAACGCACATCTTCTTCCCTCAGTTTTTGGAGTGAGAAAAGCCATTGTCGACACAACCACAAAGCTCAACACGAGATATTTCATCGTTTTGAACATACAGAAATAACTGATCAATATTCTAAAAGGAAGACTCAAGAGTTCAGAAAACCTCAGCAAAATGTGTTCAAGAAGGAGAAGATGGTGATGAAACTTATGAAAGGTTTGATGCAGAAGGTGGCATATATAGAGCAAAAGTTACTAAAACCAAAGAGCAATAATTAATACTCTGTTTTCTCCCATCCCATGCATGCATGATGTTTAATTAATTGTGTCAGTTTTCATGTTTTGGGAGATGCCTATCAATTTGATGACCATCAACTTTCTATAGCTATTAGAAGCAGGCTAGCCCTCTTGCATATTTCAGATAATCAAGGCTGCCCATCACTCCCCATTCAATAATACGAACATATCTAGTTCGTGTCATGTTTTCGTGTTGTATTATAAATTACTCGGATTCACGTGTCCATATTTCAAACTCTCTAACGTTACTATCATTTAAAACCATTAGTTGTTGTATTTTATCCATATTCCATTCAAGCCTATCTGAAACGAGGGGAGCATCCATCATTTTTCCTGATTGCTCTCAAGTATAAGTCTTTAAGAAAACTGGCATACTTTCATTACTTAACACTAGTTTAGGATATAATTAATGCTGCTGACAAATTTCCTGCAACTTTTGGGAAAAAATGGTATTTCTTCAGAGTGGGAAAAACTATAGAGCATGGCTTGTTTGTCCTTTTTATGTGAAAATTTCCATCATAGTTTCTTCATTAATGCCAAAGTTGCAGTCTTCAACCATAATGGTTCAGAAACTACAAAAAGGAATGGTTAGGTAATTCAAACTAGGAGAAATAAAAGAAATTTCTGATTATGTTTTGGGTTTAATTAAGTATGAATCACTAATTGCTCCGGGACAACTCAGTTTTTCAGCCGACCCTCTCTGCCCCGTGACATTAAGGGACTAGTTTCTTTGAATGCGCTTAGTTTTCCTTTTGTCCGGAGTTACGTTTTTTATCCCCAACGCGTGGTTGCTCAGTGTTTTATAATTTTTTCCTATCTGATATTCTGCATGTTGTATATAGAGATAAGTACGTCTCCCTCTGGTTACTCTCGGCTTTTTCTGAAAATAAGAAGTCCTCAAACATAGATTTTGTGTCATTTGACAAACTTCAAATTAGATTTCAAGGTGAGCATAAAAATACACAGAATCTGAGCATCAAAAAGAAGCTTCACGGCATCATCATAACTTCAAAGGTATATGCATACAACCTCTACTGTGTGCGCCACGACTACTTTTAACCTTAAAAAAAACTCCCAAAGCCCAGTTTTTTCATAGCTTAACGATTTAGCCTAGTTCCTACTTCCGCCCCCCCTCCCCCCCTCCAAACTCAGCCATTTTGATTTTGGGTATGACTTTTGGAAACAAGAAAACGATACTATGGATGGATGCCGATGATGATGATCCTAGTGATTGCTCAGATTTAGGGACTGAGTAAAACAAAAAGAGATCTACACTCAAAGATCTTTCGAGTATTGAAAATGATCATTTCTTTAGTCTTCCTTCTTATCTTGTAGATCAAGGGCAGCCAGTCTCTCCACGAGCGCGGAGGATGAGAGTAATGGTACGCGGAATACCAAGGATCAGTATTCATCGCCGATAAGTTCTCCTCCTGCAAATTTACAACGCCCGAAATTAGCAGAGTCAGTCAATCTCTGCCGAATAAACCATTTGGCAATCATTAACAACTGACATTTTGAAATATGAAACAGAAAATAACTGCATGATTATCATTTTCAAAAGCAACGTAGAGAGATATTTGAACACAGATCACCTGCAATTTAACAAGGCCAGCTCGAAGGGAAGAAGAATAGCCCAGCTCCTTTGCAAATGCATCAGCCTTTCAAACAATAGCAATCGTGTCTCAGATACAATCCCAAGGTTCAACATACAAACGTAAATAATAAATAATAATAAGTATCAACAATAGCATCACGTCAAGGGCCTTGTGTGCTTGATGATAAATCTGAGTTTCTTCGCCATTTCTTAAATTGAGTCATGCATATATAAGTTCATCAAAATAGGCTCAGGGCCTAATTCCCATGGATTATGGAGGCTAGGACTTTTATACTGGTGGCGTCAATTAATAGTTTTTATGTTAGGATGACACTTTAGTCCACAAAACACTAGGGGTAACTAACAAACTATATATTTCAAAAACACAGAGAAGATAATTGTCACCCATGTTATAACACAATGAGTAACTATCATTTGGCCTTTATTTTTTGAGGAAAAAACAACGTTATATTAATTGCGTTAGATTTCATCCAACAATATTTGAGATACAAAACGCCGAGGCGATGGTACACTAGTTGCGGACCTGTGGCCCCAAACCGAGCCAGCAAGTGCAAAATAATATTTCTTTCCCTCTCCGCCCAAAAAATCCCATGAATACCGTATTCCGCCCAACAAGTGAACATGGCTTTTGGAGTGATTAATTAGTTTAATTACTAAGTTGTTTTTTTCTTCACGCCATCAATTAATCACAATATATCTCAAATTTATCTTATTTATCTTAATTAGAAATGTCTCAAGCAAAACTAAAACAATTAAACTAAAATTTTGCTGCCTTTGCCATCAAACGCTTCTTTTGAGAAGGCTATCGCCAACTAATTCTTTCTCCCTAAATGCCGGCGGAATTGGCGGGAACGGCAAATCTGTCATAAAAAATTACTGGTCAGTAAAATTAATTAATAATTATACAAATATTATGGTTATAGACACATTTTGATCGGTGGATGAAGATTTTAAATACAATAAAATACACACATATATATTTATAACTTTTGTTCCTCTTAATAACTTTCTCCTGAACTAAGAAAAGAAGAAGAAGAAAAAAAAATCTAAAGTTGCAATAATATTGTTTTCTAAAGAGATTGAGCCGCGGTCAATTTTGAGAATGACCAACTTGTGCATTGAAGAAAGATATATTTAAAGAAGTAATCTAAATTAATGTTTAAATGGAGGTAGAAACTAAACGAACTAAAGAGATAATAGTATCTTCAACTCATGTACCATGAGCAATAAGCACGACGGAGAAGAAAACTGTTTTCAAATACGACTCCATACCATACCGAATGAATGATGATTTTTCTTGACAATTTTAAGAGCTGTGTATTTGCGTAATTTTATAGTAAATTGTAGTACAAGATGAGTAAATTAAAATAAAATCCAAAAAATCCTAATAATAAATGCTGAAAGGGTGGATCATCGGAAAAAGATTGAAATTTAGGAAACTCTTTAAAGCTAATCAAATTAACAAAACGGAAGAAGTTATTAGGGAATTTTGCCAAACAAACTGAATTGCACGAGGTTCTTGTGAAAATCCTGAACAACCATCAACATAATTTTAAGGAAATGCACCATTGAACTTATCATTCAGTGGCTCAACAAAAGATGTTGACACTTTTTCAGCATTTATTGTTAGGATTTTTTGGATTTAATTTGATTTGTGAAAATTCTATATAAGTTATACAGATTTTTAACAAGAAATTGAGTTTTTTTTTTTTTTTTGCGAGGAAAATTGAGTTTTTATTAATTCTAAAAGTTAATTAAGTGGGCTAAAATAATTAGTTTTTTCTTTTGTCGACAGAATTTTGATGGGCCATTTCCAGCCATGTTTTATTATTATTATTATTAGCCCAAGTTTTGTTTCTGTACCAAGTTCCAATTTCATATTATCTTTTCAGCCCAAGTTTTATTTTCCTCTTCTCCAGACAGAAAAAAAAAAAAAAAAAAAGCACTCCTATTTTCCTTGGTCAAACATCAGTCAACTGCAGCATTTCTAGTTTCTGCAGAAACGGCTAAAGGAGCATATTATTTTGATGAAATTTCTTGTGCTGACATTGACAATGTTATCAAAATCTAAAGAAATCAAGATCTAACTATCCAATATTCAAATTGTTCAGATTCTGGGAGACAACTGGAAATTAAGATGCTTCTTGATCAGTCACACTAAATCAATACTAAGCTAAGACAAGGGCTGGAGATCACAGAAATGGTGAAATGGGAAAGGCGGGTCAGAAAACGATCCATTCAACACTGCAGAAGCTATGATCTTGTTTGCGGCTTCTGTCAAATGACCTCCATCCCAGCTGACGTAGTTCTGAGGGTCATGACACGCAGTTGCAGTGGCATTATGTCCATTTATCCAGTTGCTCCACCCACAAAATACGTGCATGTTGAAATTGTAGGCACCTCCGCCATATCCACAGCATGCTTTAGTCCCATACTTTAGCCCTGAAACTCAAATTTTTTTCAAAATCAGAAACCATATTGAACTTCAATGTGTTTTTGTTTTCTTTCTTTTCAAGTAAAATATAGAGTAGAATAGAGGAGGCATACCGTGAGACTCGGGGTGCTGGAACACATTCAGAGGTACTGAATTAATGTCAACATAGACCACTGTAAAACCCTGAAGCTGCTCTCTAGTTTGGATTATTTTTTGCTTGAGTATTATATTATACTCCTTAACAGCATTGTTGATGGGATTTAAGTAGCCGTAAGCATCGATATCAGAGCTGTTGGGGGAAACATCACCAGAAACTCGGGGAAACAGCCGAGCGGCGCAAGATTGAGCACCATAAATGCGCCCCCCTCCTAACGCATAGAGTTCCTACATGCAAATGCAGGGGAAGAATAACATTAATTTCCACAAATTAAGCAAGTCAGGAAAGAGATTAGAAGAAATTAACCTTAATGGTGTTGCTTATGTTGGAAACCACAGCTGGGAAATCCTTCTTGGCTTCTTCTATGACAACAGGTAATAACTTGGTGGCGAAATCATTATGTTGAATGTAGATCGCGTACAGAGATTTCCCAAATATGTGACGCAGTGGAAGATTGGCATGTCCTGAAACAAAACAAAAGAAGGCAAAAAAATTGCAACTTAAAAAACTTGTAACATTAAGGGCAACATGTTAGTAAATTTGCATATATACCAGAAAAGTGATGTTCATCCACTGTTGCCTTGAGATGCATCATTTGATGAAGCTGGACGGCCAAGTAAAAAGGACTAATATTCCCATCATAAAAATGGGCAGGATCTGGATTTAGCATTGTAGAACCTGCCGTTGCGAAGTTCGCACCATGCTTGAAATTAGGCGCAAAAGACTGAAGATAAGGACTGAGAAATGGATATGCCAAAGCTTCAGCTGCAAATTATGCCATATTAATTAATTATAGGTACCTTCAGTTCAATATATATGATATAAGGAGAGCTAATTAAGTACCTAGGAAATCAATGTAGAGTCTCCCATCGGAATAGCGACCAGAGAGTTTGTGGAAGTAGGTCGTTCCACTGCTGCCAGGTATTTGTGGAGGAAAAGCGAAAAAATGACCTCCTGTATCGGAGTTCGAGTCTTCAAAATTGAAGATGGCTTCAAACGCACTTCTTCTTCCCTCTGTTTTTGGAGTGAGAAATACTATTGACATAACCACAAAGCTCAACACGATATATTTCATCATTTTGAATCTACACAAATCTCAAACGTGTTCAAGGAAGAGAAGATGATGATGATGAACTTATGAAAGTTTTGATGCAGAATTTGGTGGCATATATAAATAAAATTTTACTAAAACCAAAGACCAATAATTAATGCTCAGTTTGATTTCTCCCATGCATGCATGATGTTTAATTATTTGTGTCAGTTTGCATGTTTTGGGAGATGCCTTTCAATTTCATGAATTGTTGAAGCCATCAACTTTCTATACTATTAGAAGAAGGCTAGCCCTCTGCATATTTTAGATAATCAAGGCTGCCCATCACTCAAACATTTTGAAAAAGTAAAGAGTTTACTTGAATTCCAGTACCGATAGGTATGTCAATTCGTGTCGTGTTCACGTTAGCATTTTTTCGTGTCGACGCACCTCAATTAAGTATCCTAAAATTACCTTTCTAATTCTCCGTGTGGACCCATTTTAACTCGCAAATATGTCAGGTTCGTGTTGCATTAGAAATTACTCGTATCGGATCCAAATTGACAACAATTTCAGACTCTCTATTTTGCCAACTTCTTGTTGTTCATCCATATTCCATTCAAGCCTATTTGAAACGAGGGGAGCATCCATAACTTTTCCTAATTGCTCTCAAGTAAGAGTCTTAAAGAAAACTGGCATATATTCATTACTTAACTAGTTTAGGATATAATTAATTTTGCTGACAAATTTCCAGCAACTTTTGGGAAGAAATGGTATTTCTTCACAATGGGAAAAACTATAGATGCATGGCTTGTTTGTCCTTTTTATGTGAAAATTTCCATCATAGCTTTCTTCATTAATGCCAAGTTGAAGTCTTCAACCATAATGGTTCATAATATCAAAAAAAAACCATAATGGTTCACAAACTACAAAAAGGAATGGTTAGGCAATTCAAACTAGGAGAACTACAAAAGGGAATGGTTAGGCAATTCAAACTAGGAGAAATAAAAGGAATGGTTAGGCTTGGAACCTACCAGCATCTTCACTCTTCACGTTGGGAGTCGAGGGCGAGATCGGGTCGGGGTTGAGGGCGATGTCGTGATCAAAGCAGGTCAGGCCGGGGTTGGGGCGAGGTGGAGGCCGGTTGAAGGTTGATAGGGATGGATGGTAACTACACTTTGGGAAGTGTGAGGAAAAACATTAAGGGATCCAAAAAAAAAAAATTATAAAACATGTTTCATTTGTATTTCAAAATTATACTAAAACCACAATGCATACTATATGAGCCTTATAAATTTCACTATTTTTCAAAAGGGGTATTTCGTAGCTACGCAAACAGTAGAGTTAATTCATCATTACCCCAAACATTTGGGGTGTAGATGTAATTCATCTTTTGCTTTTGTGCTTTCATTACATCAACATGACTTAATCTATTTGGTTTGTTTAACTTTTATTTAGTTATTAATTTTGTTACTCCATTTTTTTTTTCTTAGAAATCCATTTTGGTTACATTTTCGAACAATAAGTTTTGCACATTACAATTTTAGAATAATAATTTTTGCACATAAAATTTCAAATCAATACTTTTTGCACATAAAATTTCAGAATAATAATTTTTGCACATTAAAATTTAAGAACATTAATATTTGCACATAATGATTTAAGAATACTAATTTTTGCACACAAAGGTTTAGATCAGTCATTTTTACTCATAAAAGGTAAAAATTAAAACTCGCATTTAGTTTTGTTTGAATTGACGAATACAAGATTTTTTATTTTTATTTTTTCAAGTTCAAGGCCAATAGTTTTAGTGGCATAATATAATATTAATTTATGTACACAAAATTATATAATAGTAACTTTTACATTAAAAAATTTAGAGAGCAATAATTTTTGCACATAACAAATTTTATATTAATGTACCAATTATTTTTATTTGAAATGGGCTGACGCAAGAGTGCAACTCTTATTCTTTTTAGCTTTAGTCTCACATTATATATATTTTGAAATGAAATTTATGGAATTTTCACATCTTTACTATGGATATTTAGATAACTTTGCATTTAGAAAAAAAAATGGAAAAAAAATTATAAATAAATTTTATATTATTAGAATTTCTTTTTGGACCTTTTTCATTATTCGCCCGGGGACCTCGCGAAGTTAAGAACCAGGGCTAAAAACAAAAGTTCGGAAGGAAGAAGTTTTCGCAAAGAAGTGTAGGAGAAAAAATGAGAGGTAGAAGATATATATAAACAAAATTCAGAAAATAATTCAAACAACAAAACTTGATGCAAAGTTGAAGATGACAGACAGTGATGAAAACGTTTGTGTTACATCTCACATGCTTGATGGAACTTCATGTCTACTTTTTACCCATCTTGTTCCTTTTTCTTCATTTACAGGGGTTTATTTTTTATTTATTTATGAAATACACCTCCTTATGAATTATTTACACCGTAAAACATATAAAACAGAGCATCTGAAGCCTAAAAACTATAATACATATTATATGAGGCTTTATAAATTGTACTATATTTTAAAAAGTTTGTAATTTCATAAACGTTAGATTTAATTTTCTAATTATCCACAAACATTAGGGGAGTAAATATAATTCATCATTTTATTTTTTCCTTTCATTACTTCAACATGACTTCGTTTATTTGGTTTGTTTACTTTCTTTTATTGCTTTATTAATTTCCAGATTTTTTTTAAAAAAAATGGTCTAGTACAAAATTAAAGCTAGTCTTTTTTCTTTTATTTATTTATATTTTTTGTTTAACAGCTCAAAACCCAATAATTTTAGGCGTCCATGTTTATACTAATATGTAAATATAAAAAGTAATTTCTGCACATAAAAATGTTAAGAAATAATTTTTGCACATAAAAATTTCAAACTTACCATGAACGATAAGCAAAGTGACCAAGAAGACTAGTTTTTCAAATACGAATTCATATCAAATGAATAGAGATCCTTCACACTTGGGAGGGATAAATGTAATTTTCCCTAAATATAAATGAAGCTATGTATTTCGATCGAATACATTGACGATATATAATTTTTATAACCGACATCACCAAGTGAAATAAGGCTCGATTGTAGTTGTAATTAGCCAACAAATTTTTTTATTAAATCATTAAATAAACTAGTTATTCATAACATTTTAATAGCAATGCATCATCAAATTTATTTTATTTCTCAGTGCTTGTTTTATTGAAAATGTTTCAAAACTAAGACAATCAACCTAAAATTTTGTGCTCGTCAAACTTCTTTACCGACGCTTCTTCTAGGAGTTGACTATCGCCAACTAACTCTTTCTCCTTAGGTTCCGGCGGATTTGGAGGAAATCCTGTCATAAATAGATTGACGATTAGTCAAATTAATTAATTGTAAGACTAATATTATAGTTATCAACACTTTACCATGGATGGATTCAGATAAAATGATGAAAAGCTTGATACACATATATAAAATAAAAAAAATTAATAACTTTCTCATTAACTAAGGGGAAAAAAAAATCACTTTAAAAATCTGAAGTTTCCACATTATTTACTAACCATAGTCACACACACATATGTCTGTTTCGATGACACACATACAAGTTTCGCAACCGCAACTATTACAATTACACAACGTTTGACCAGCTATCAGATTAGAGAATGACCAACCTGTGTATTAAAAAATGAGAAGTTTAAAGAACTAATATTAATTAATGAAGAGGTATAAATTCAAAGAACTAAAGAGATAATAGTATCATCACGTACCATGAGCAATAACCAGCGCAATCAAGAAAATTATTTTCAAAAACGACTTCATAGCGAATGAAATACAATTTTTCCTTGATACTTTAAAATTTTAGAATTAATATGAATATGCACCAATGTTGTGTATCTTTCTCATTTTATAGTCAATTATAGTATAAGGTGAATCACCAAATCAAATCTGAAGTGATTTAAATTAATAAATTTAAATTCCCAACCCCACGAAATTCTTGAGAAAAACATGAACAAATTATTAATGCAACCCCCACCATCACCCCACCCCCTTTCCCCCCTCTACTCTTTTTCTTATGATTTCTTTCCCTTATTAATTCTTTCCATTTAATCCGTCAAGAATTGGATTTACTATCCTAATTCCTGACATATTATGTTTAATGAAGTGTGCAGAATTGTGATGGGCCGTTCTAGGCCCAATAACTTTTCTATTAAAGCCCAACTCTATTATTTCCTTAGTCCAACCTCGTATTTCTAGGCCCATATTTATTATTAGCAGCCCAACTTTTTTTTCTGTACCAAGTTCCAACTTCATTTTATGATTTTGTCATTTCTCGGAATTATTAAGTATAATTAGTTTTTAAAAATTTTGGATTTTGTTATTAGGAAACAGTGTCGTTTCATGTTTTTGCCGAGAGAGTAGGCATGATTTTGATGATGTAAAAGTTATGTTTTATGAACTCTCTTTCTCTCTCAATACTACTCCCTTTTTTCTTCCCTTTTGTGCTTTATTCTCCTATGAGTTTCCGCCGTTTCTTCTATTCTCCTCAATTCTGATTATAATTCTGTGTGAAGATTTTGTCAGATTTTTAGCTTTCAGCCCAAGTTTTATTTCCCTTTTTTTCATTAAGCCCAACTTCTATTTTCCTTAGTCAAACATATATCATTCAATTGCTAACAAAATCTAAAGCAATCAAGATGTAATTATCCAACTATAACAGGTTCAAGGGAACATGATGAAAAGAACTTAATGATCACATCAAAAGTCATCATATTCTGAGATTTCTTGAATGCAAATCAAAACTAAGCTAAGACAAGGGCTGGACATCACAGAAATGATGAAATGGAAAAGGCGGATCAGAAAACGATCCATTCAGGACTGCAGAAGCTATGATCTTGTTCGCGGCTTCTGTCAAATGGATTCCGTCCCAGCTGACATAGTTCTGAGGATCGTGACACGCAGTTGCAGTAGCCTGATGTCCGTTTATCCACTTGCTCGACCCACAAAACTCATGTATGTTGAAGTTGTAGGCACCTCCACCGTATCCACAGCACGCTTTAGTCCCATACTTTAGCCCTGAAACACAAAAAAAAATTTTAAATCAGAAACCATGTTGGATTTTGTGTGTTTTTTTTTACAGTAAAAGATAGAGTCAAAAGAGGCATACCATGAGACTCAGGGTGCTGGAACACATCCAGGAGTACCGAATGAGTGTCAACATAGACCACAGTAGCACCCACAAGCTTCTGCCTTGTTTGGATTATTTTTAGCTTCATCATTATATTATAGTCCTTAACAGCCTTGTTAATGGGAATCAAGCACCCGTAAGCGTCGAGTTCAGAGCTGTTATGTGGAACCATCTCAAGAAACTCAGGGAAGCAACCTAAGGGCGCAAGATTGAGAACCAGAAATGTTTGCCCTCCTAATGCATGAAGGTCCTGCATGCAGATGCAGGGGAATAACATTAATTTCCACAAAGTAAGTCAGGAAAAAGATTAGAAAGTAAACATCATCTGAGATTCAACCTTAATGGCTTTGGTAATGTTGGAAACCACAGCTGGGAAATCCTTCTTGGCTCCTTCAATGCCAAAACTCAACAACCTGGTGGCGAAATCATTGTGTTGAATGTAGATTGTGTAGAGCGATTTCTCGAATACGTGAGGTGGTGGAAGATTGGCATGTCCTGAAACCCAAAAAAATGCACAAAAATTGGAACTTAAAATGCTTGTAACATTTTGTAAATTAAAGGGTAACAAGTTCATTAATTTGCGTACCAGAAGAGTGATGTTCATCCACTACAGCCTTGAGATGCCTTATTTGATCAAGTTGGACGGCCAAGTGAAAAGGGCTACTCGACCATTTAAAAAACAAGACAGGATCTGGCTTTAGGACAGTGGAACCTGCCGTTGCGAAGTTCGCACCATGTTTGAAACTAGGTGCAAAAGACTGAAGATAAGGGCTCAGAAATGGATATCCCAAAGCTTCAGCTGCAAAATGACAGATTAATTAATTATAAGTACTGCCAAGCCAACAACAAAAATACCTTCAACTAATAATACCAGAAGCTAAGAGATACTCCATAAGTACCTAGGAAATCAATGTAGAGCCTTCCGTCGGAATAGCGACCGGCTGGTTTTTTGAAATAGGTAATTCCACCATAACCGGATATGTGTGGTGGGAAGGCGAAAAGATAGCCTCCCGTGTCACTGTTAGAATCTCCAAAGTTGAAGATGGCTTCAAATGCACATCTTCTTCCCTCTGTTTTTGGAGTGAGAAAAGCCATTGTCGACACAACCACAAAGCTCAACGCGAGATATTTCATCATTTTGAACCTACAGATATAACTGAATATTAATTCCAAAAGGAAGACTCAAGAGTTCTTCAAACTCAGGAAAAGCTCAGCAAAATGTGCTCAAGAAGGAGAAGATGATGATGACACTTACGAACTTATGAAAGGTTTGATGCAGAAGGTGGCATGCATATATAGAGCAAAATTTACTAAAGCAATAGAGCAATAATTAATACTCTGTTTTCTCCCATCCCATGCATGCATGGTGTTTAATTAATTTTGTCAGTTTGCATGTTGCATGTTTTGGGAGATGTCTATCAATTTGATGAATGTTTGAAGCCATCAACTTTCTATACTATTAGAAGAAGGCTAGCCCTCTGCATATTTTGACAATCAAGGCTGCCCATCACTCCACATTCAATAGTTTTCGTGTTGTACTAAAAATTACTCCTATCGGGTTGAATTAACGTGTTCACGCGTCAATATTTCAAACTCTCAAACCTTACTCACTTAAAACCATTAGGGAATGTGCTAACTTGTACTCATCCATATTCCATTCAAGCCTATCTGAAACGAGGAGAGCATCGATCATTTTTCCTGATTGCTCTCAAGTTTGAGTCTTCAAGAAAACTGGCATGCATTCTTTACTTAACACTAGTTTAGGATATAATTAATGCTGCTGACAAATTTCCTGCAACTTTTGGGGAAAAAAGGGTATTTCTTCACAATGGGAAAAACTATAGATGCATGGCTTGTTTGTCCTTAATTTTTATGTGAAAATTTCCATCATAGCTTTATTCATTAATGCCAAAGTTGCAGTCTTCAACCATAATGGTTCACAAACTACAAAAAGGAATGGTTAGGCAATTCAAACTAGGAGAAATAAAAGAAAGAAATTTGATTATGGATCGGGCATGAATCACTAATTGCTCCGGGAAAACTCGTTTTCACCCGACCTTCTCTGCCCCGTGACATTAAGGGATTAGTTTCTTTGGATGCGCATAGTTTTCCTTATGTCTGGAGTTAGTTTTTGTTCACACATTTTGGTCAAACTCATGCGTATATATTATTTCAAACTCTCTAACCTTACTTAAAACCATTAGGGAATGTGCTAACTTTGTACTTTATCCATATTACATTCAAGCCTATCTGAAACGAGGGGAGCATCCATCATTTTTCCTGATTGCTCTCAAGTATGAGACTTCAAGAAAACTGGTATATTTTCATTACTTAACACTAGTTTAGGATATAATTAATGCTGCTGACAAATTTCCTGCAACTTTTGGGAAAAAATGGTATTTCTTCACAATGGGAAAAACTATAGATGCATGGCATGTTTGTCCTTTTTATGTGAAAATTTCCATCATAGCTTTCTTCATTAATGCCAAAGTTGCAGTCTTCAACCATAATGGTTCACAAACTACAAAAAGGAATGGTTAGGCAATTCAAACTAGGAGAAATAAAAGAAATTATGTATTGGGTTTAATTAAGTATGAATCATTAATTGCTCCGGTACAACTCAGTTTTTCACCCGACCCTCTCTAGATGCGCGCAGTTTTCCCTATGTCCACAGTTAGTTCTTTTTTTCCCAACGTGTGGTTGCTCAGCGTTTTATATTTTTTCCGACCTGTTTTGTTCCGCATATTGTATATAGAGGTAAGTCTTTTTACGTCCCATCTTATTACTTTCGGCTTTTTGCATAAATTTTGAGTCATTTGACAGACTTCAAATAAGATTTCAAGGAGACCAACAAAATACACAATCTGAGCATCAAAAAGAAGCTTCACGGCATCATCGCAACTTCAAAGGTACATGTATAAAACCTCTACGGTGCGTGCCACGACTACTTTCAACCTTAAAAAACTCCAAAACCCAGTTTTTTTTCACAGCTTAACGATTTAGCCTAGTTCCTACTTCCCCACCCCCCCTTCAAACTCAGCCATTTTGATTTTGGGTATGACTTTTGGAAACAAGAAAACGATACTACGGATGGATGCCGATGATGATGATCCTAGTAATTGCACAGATTTAGGGACTGAGTAAAACAAAAAGAGATCTACACTCAAAAGTTCTTTCGAGTATTGAAAATGATCATTTCTTCAGTCTTCCTTCTTATCTTGTAGATCAAGGGCAGCCAGTCTCTCCACGAGTGGAGGGTGAGAGTAATGGTACGCCGAATACCAAGGATCAGTATTCATCGCCGACAAGTTCTCCTCCTGCAAAGTTACAACGCCCGAAATTAGCATACAGAGTCATTCAGTCTGCCGAATAAACCATTTGGCAATCATTAACAACTGACATTTCAAAATATGAAACAGAAAATAACTGCATGATTATCATTTTCAAAAGCAACGTAGAGAGATATTTGAACACAGATCACCTGCAATTTAACTAGGCCGGCCCGAAGGGGAGAAGAATAGCCCAGCTCCTTTGCAAATGCATCAGCCTTTTAAACAATAGCAATTGTGTCTCACATATAATGCCAAGGTTCAACATACAAACCTAAATAATAATAAAAAGAAATCGTGTTTTTTCTAGGGCCAATTCAGGTTGCAAGATAAAAGAATCACCTGAAACTCAAAAGATCGGCTAACAATGTTGAGAGCGAGGCTAACAAGGTGCTGGAGAGGTATCACAGTGTGCTGCAGCCAACAAAATCAAACATTTGTCACTTTTCTTGTTCAAGGAAAGAAACAATCATACTATTTGTATTTTCATCTGAAGAATGTGCTAACAAGTTTGAACAAGCCCTTGGGAGGCAATCGCAAAATAACAAATTTCAACAACATGGAGAAAAAAGAATGAGGATAGAGAAAACTGTAAGGATTCAATGTATATAAGATGCCAAATAAAATATGATTCAAGCAGAGAAAACACATGGGAGGCAATCGCAAAACACATGGACCTATACTCTCATCTGAAAAACCATTAAGCCTGCAATTCTCAAATTTAACAGCTAAATTCGTAAGCCAATGCATGCTTACGATCTAAAAGATAGTGATACAAAAATAAGTCAATCACTTGTTTAACCACGTAGACTAGCATATCCTAGGCTCATCAATGGTTACATCTCCAGCAGACAAAACAAGTGGATGTATAGAACTTCAACTAGAGTTCAGATAACGGCAAATGGCAAGTTAGCTCTTTGCAATGGGTAATCTAAGCACAAGAAACCAATGAAAGACATTGTTACCTGAAATATAATAAGCCCTATCAGAACTGGCTGTGTGTCAAACCCAAAACTCTGAAACAAATCCTTCGAGTTCCTCACAAGGGTGTACCCTCCGAATTGCAAGAACGTTATGATCTGCAGTGCATGAAAAAACAAAATTCAGCAATGCACACTCGAGCTATGCAATATATAGAAAGTACAATAACAACAAAGCCTTTATCCCACTATATGGAGTCGACTCATGTCTCGCTATCGTATTCGATTGAGTGTTTCATTTCTACCTAAATATAGCACATCCTTTTCTACAGCTTCTTTCCGATTCTTTTTAGGTTTTCCCATTCCCCTTTAATATAAGTTAACGTGAACCTGTCTAACTGGAGCATCTAAGGGCCTATGTACATGTAAGATGAGAAAAAAGTACATAGGAAATTAGTTAGGAAAGTTTAGTTGTTTTCAACTCCTAAAACAACAAACTTTCCTGGCTGAAGATTCTCTATCTATCTTTTTAACCCCTGAAAGTATTCTGTCCTGTGTCAGAAGCACAAGTATGAACAATAAATGAATAAAGAAACAATAGCTAGAACATAATCTAAGAGCAAAACAAACTAGACTATTTGCCAGGTATTCATCCACATACCTGAACAGCAACAAAAGAATACAATGTATGGTTTAGTTTCCAGTGCCCCAATTCATGAGCAATAACGGCAACTACTTCCTCATCATTCTTGCACTACATTACACAATCCAAAAAATATAAATCAATGGCAGATATCACCAAGGAGGAAAAGATAGAGAGCATGCACTAAATGGGACTTCAGCTTAAAACAAGACAGGAAAAGTCAATATAGTTGTCCAAAAGTCTTATCGATAATTACGTATCTTTAATACTTCATAAGTCAACCAAGTAAGCCAAATCTCACTTACCAGTCTTGCAACACACAGAAACAGCATATTGCTGAACATGACAAAAATCTTCTACCCTATACTATACAAAACAGGCTACCAAACAATATTTCATCTCTGCGAAAAAAACCAACGGGTATGTTTTGGACCAAGTCAAATTATGCAAAAGTAAAAAAGAAACCACCTTCATCCCACAACTTAAAGTTCACTAGATAAACAAGTCAAAGGAGGACGAAAACAACATGCATAAATATTTAATACCTGCTTTGTAAGCTTATAAACAATCAACATTCATGATCCCTCTCCTCATTAAGACACAAAATGTTTTCCTCGCCATACTTGGCATAATTCCAGTTAATATTATGTTTTTTCACCAAGTGTTAAACATCCAATATCACACAAACACAGACTCTATATGCATAGTGAAATAAATGAAGTCCATAAGGTATGCTTTTGTCCAGTCTTTAACCGCATAAGGATGAAATAATTTTTGAGATGCAAAGCTTCAGTACCTGCTGAAGTAATGTGTCATAAAGAACAATACGTTTGTTGTTGAAGAACCCATACATGTAGGCCTGAAGAAAATGCTCACATATCAGCATTAGATGGGAAAACAAGACAATATAACAGAAAGTAGAAGCTAAATTCATGTTTATTTGACAGACCACAAAAACTATCCTTTCCGTACACCATCAGTGTAACAGAGAAAAAAAAAATCTCATCTCCTGCCAAGCAGCTGATTGGCCTATGCACTGGCAGCTAAGTTTCCCAAGTCTTATTAAAATTAGAGCATAAAAGAGATCTTACGACAGAAACCTTGAACGCATATGAGTTGATATATGGTCTTAATGTGTGAGTCTTAGAAGAAAACTTAAAATGCAATGTTCCATGTAAGGGAAAAAAAATTTCAAAATACTATATTGGAACAGACCCACCACAATACAAAACATGAGATCATACGAAATAGTACCACAATAACCAATAAAATTGCTCACATTGCTATGGCTTGACCTTGTTGACCCATCAACAACGAACAGCTTCTTTAAAGGAAACTTCAGTGAGGAAGCAAGATCCTCAATTTTTGTTCTAAGCTCTCCAGCTGGAAGCTATTTATTTAGGAGGAAACAAAAAAAGAACATAAGGTTTCATACCTACCACAGAACAAATATAAAGGGTTGCCATTTTTTTTTTTTTTTTTTGTCCAAAGGTACAATGACTTTGCATTACTTACCGGTGTAAACTTGTTGAAAAGTGGGGCTATTAAAACAGGATACACAGTCATCATAACAATGGATAGAACAAACATGAATCCCCACAAATATATTGCAAGGTAAGGACCTCCTTTCTGCAACAAATCAGTCAATCGTCACTTCACCATCCTAGAGATAGTTTTTATGACACTTGAACAAACTATCCCCATGTCTCTGAGATAGCATTAACAAAATCTTACAAATACTGTGTCACAGGTGTACCTGTACAATTACGATAATGGCAGCAACAATGGGTGGTCCGATCACAACAGCCAGAACAATTCCTTTTATCATGTCTCTAAAAAACATCCAAATCGTTTGCTGCACAAGAGAAATGATGTTTCACAAAGGTTTAACAATCACGAAAGAAGTCATGACAATGTATAATTATGAAAAATAAAGGAGCATATAGTAACTAAGAAATAAATAAGATTGCAAAAGATGACAACATGACCATAGATAGATACCTTGTTGAAACCATGGCGTGCCTCAATTACGAATGTTGAGTACAGAGAAAATGGCAAATCGGTAATCTGCATTATAAAGGGTTGTAAGCAGTTGTGTAGAATTTTGAAAAACATCATTAATAAGAATGAAAAAAATATTGAGTTACTGAAGTCTTTCTGATGATTACAGAAGTAAATCCTCCTTTTAAGCTCTAGGACATGTTTTTCTCAGTTAACAATTTGCAGTGGGATGGAAAAACTATTCTTATGTAACTATCAGTATATTTTTCTCGCATGGTTTATTATCGTCATGGTTCTGTTTTTCACCTCACTTAATAAAATTCACCTAAAGAAGCTTAATTCAATTTATTCTATGCCATAAAACTTTAAAAACACAGCTCCCATTGACTCACTGTTATAGTATCCAGCAACTAATATTCTAAAGGTGAGTAGATTGATGAGAAAAAATTACCATAGGTATAGCACACTAAAATATGTAATATTAATAAGCATGTAAAAAGGTTAATGCAATCCTTTCTGATTTTAATTAATAGAAGCCTTAGGGAGCAGTAAAAGCAGCCATGCTTAAGCATCTTCTGATACTAAATAGGAAATTTAAAATTTAATATAATACCTGTGACCAGAACATAACACCAGCTAAAAATGCAAGTGTGTGTAAGATTTCATTGTCCACATTGAGACCAGCAAGCACCAGAAAATCTCCTGATTTCTGCACATACCAATAGAGATAAAATTTGAGTTGCACAGAACATATAGAATCACCTACACCAGAATTACGGCAAAGCCCCAATTGAAAGAATAGATGGGTTCAAATAAGGTTAGTTAAGAACTCAGAACAAACTTCTAGTAGGAGAGGGAATATGAAAACTTTGCCAAAAAGCACATCATGATACTGACCTTCCAAAACCACGGCAAAATCCCAAAGAACAATATTGCAGAGTCCATTAAAACTGTTACGAACTCATGAATGAAGTGGAAGATGCTGAGGAATGAATACTCAATCAATTAGCTACGAAATCACAGGTCAAAGCATCATCAATGATGAGAAACGTGAAATGAGCACATAAACCAAGGAAAATGAAGAAAATAAAACCTTTTGTCGAGGCTATAAGCTCGAGACTTTTCAAACTTTTCTGGGCTGATCACACCCACTAAAGGTTTAGGTAATGTAGGCAACTTAAGAGCTTTATGTTGCCGCAGATCAAGATAAGATTCAAAAAAGTACACTAGTACCATGAAACCTGAAACATTAGAAACTAAATTAGGGAAGTGTTTACCATGATAAAAAGCCTTTCAATCCAAAAAAAAAAATCAAACAAAGAGCTTTTAACTTTGAATCAGACTCAATGAGTGAGATAAATGATTTCTGTGGGTGTGACAATCCAGTCAAGAATTTAAATGTGGAAACAAACTTTCATAAGACAATCAATTATGTATAAACCTGAAGTCAACTACCTTAAATGGCAAATAATACTTTATTACTTCACCACTTTCATTCTTCGTTCACCTTGTTGAAAATCAATACATGACAATTCAGTGAATATATTAACACATTTTGGTCAAACTCATGCGTACATATCATTTGCCTACACAATGAAGAAATCAGTTCTTTGTGCAATTAATCAAAAAGTATAATCAAAACCACTCGTGGGTTTTGACAAAATGATTACCATAATCACATATTTTAAGCCATATCCAAAAATGCAAGCTTAGAGATATGCAACCCATAATGGATAAACCTATAAGTAGCATAGTTTTTAATCATGTAACTAAAAGCACATAATACATTTAGGTTACATCAACCAAAGATTGACCAGGAAGCTAGAATCTGCCAGCACTGCTATTGGTAGTGCTAAACTTGCACTCTGTGGATAGGCTAACATATAAGTTTGTAAAGCCAGAAACCAAAAATGAGAAAAATGCTAAAGAAGATAAACAGTAAAGGGGGCAAACAAAACCAAAAAAAAAAAAAAAACCCATTTATGTCCCATAACCCAGCATTATTAAATCTCACAATTTACCCACACAAGTGAATGTTTTAAATTTCAACAAAAAGATTGCCACTTTTTTCACCCAAATTCATTAATCGCGCATCAGACACAGCAATATCTCAGTTCTCTCGTAAGCAGAAAAAGAAGAAGTCCCCCAACAAGTTTGGCTTAGAACAAACAAGTACCAGCCATTGAGAAGACTAACAATAAATGGGACAGAGAAAATGCCAATATTCACAGTAAACTACGGACGCCAGTCGAATAGGGCAAGTAATTCCAGAACCCAAATCCTATCATGTACGCAGAAAAACAAACACACCCAATAAAATTCAAGAAAAACCCATAAAGCGAAGAAGAAATCAATCAAACCCCCATTAGCAAAAAAAAAAAAAAAAAATCAAAACTTGCAGAATATCGACGAATCAATCCTAGTTAACAGCAGGAAAGTATCATATTTTCTTCTTTTTCCCCCCTTTTTAAACTAAACCAGCTCCCCCAAGAAAAAGGGAGTATATTTTCATCTGCGAGTGTGTGAAAACTGAATAGCTAAAGAGGAAAACAAAAGTGCAGGGTTTATCCAGAGAGAAAGCATACAAACAACAGCTTCCATGTAGGGAAACGCCATGGCGGGCTCCGGAAGTTTGGAGATTGTCAGAGATTGAAGGTTTTAGTTTTAGGCTAAAGGAAAAAGTTCGGGAATCGAAATTAAGGGGAAAAATTATTAGACCGGAGCTTTTATATACAAAGAAAAAGAAAAAATATATATATTGATACAAAGGGGTTTGTTAAATGTAATAATTCCTCTCATACATGTTTCTTTTATCTTTTTTTATATAATATAAAAAAAAAATGTGTAAGGTAAATTACATTTATCTCCCTCTCTCGAGTTTTGCAAATTTACTATTACTCCTCTGATAATTTGAAAAATTATCGTTAACGGAAATTTTCTCAATTCATATAAATTTAGGGGGGATTTTTTAGATTTTTCAAAAATTGGGAGGTATTTTAATATTTTACCAAACTTTAAAGAATATTTTTAAATTTATCCCAAATAATAGTTATTCCTCTAAAGTTGCTCACACTTTATTGTCTTTTACTCTTTCACTCTATATAAAAACTATTTTAATGGAAGAGAAATAGCACATTATAATTAACCATGTGAATTTAATTCTATTTTCTTTAAATTTGTCCAAATTTATAGCATGATACAAAACAGATCTCGTATCGATTATCTGATATTTTAATCAATAAGAATTTGAATCGATGGTGGTCGGTGTCGGTAATGTGATTGTGACTGTACCTATAAACTAATAGTAAATAATTACTATCTAAAAAAATAGTTAAAGAGTTTATAAATAGTTTGCAAATATAAAATATTAAACTCTAATTACAAGTTATGGAAAATTATAGTAGTAAATTTGGTCATATGTAGAATGAAAAAGATGGGTGAAGAAAAATTAGGTTACAATAAATATAATATGGCTAAGATGAAACTCATTAGGTAAAGATAATGTATTAAAAAATAATTAGTCAACAGCTTAGTATGAGGCCCATATTGTAATTGCTCAACTAACTTAGCAAATATAATTCAAACTTAGTATCAAAGTTAATTTAAATATTAATTTAGATTTTGTTTAATAATAACAAAATGTACATCAAAAATGTAACATGTTATATTGAAAATATTTAAAAAGTGTATTAAAAATGATAAAATGAATGACTTGAAAATGAGCCAATTTGATTCCAAAAAAGTAACATTTTTTCGAAGATGAGCCAAATTGACCAAGTTTTGTGAACATTGAAGGTGTATTTGGTTATAATTTTAAACGAAACATAATATTAAAGACTTATTTGGTAATAGGAAAAACATCATGAGCTAAAATGGACTTTTGCCCATTAAAATACACATGAGCATAACGTAATTAAGCCAAATAAATGATCAAAATTTACTTAAATTTGTCTAAATTATTAAGCGGATCAAGAGGTTTGACAAATGACGAAGTAGACCTTGAGATTTGTTAATATTACTGTCGAAATTCCTTCGAAAGTGTAAAAAAAAATGGAAAATTGCAAAAGTAGTCCACAATCTTTACCCCTATTTCAAATATAGTCCACAATCTTTAGTAAGTATCAAATGTAGTACACAATGTATCTGTTTTGTTTCAATTTCAGTCCAAAAGACGGAAATTGGACCAAAGTAACGGTCAACGAGTTTGACTGTTAGTCAAAAGCGGTTTTGACCTCCTGAAACCACCCCCAAAGATTGTGGACTACATTTGAAACATGGGTAAAGATTGTGGACTACTATTGATTTTTTTTCCATATTATTTAAGAATAACACATTTATCTTACTTTTGGCGATATTGACAATTTTGATTCCTTTTACTTATTATAGGAGTTTCCAAAGTCACAAAAAATTATGTTACAATTATATTATATTCATCTCAAGTTTGCATTTTTTAAAATTAATTACTCCCTCTGTTCCATCAGAAGAATCCATTTTGAAAAATATTTCTTGTTCCAATAGAATAGTCAACTTTTAAAATTTTTTACTCTTCATACCCTTACTAATATAATAATGTGTGGTCCACAATTATCTCATATTTAATAAGTATATGTGTGGAATAAATGGTGTCAAATTAGTTATTTTAATTGTTGTACCCTAACATTCATAATAAGTAAATTTAATAAACTTATAAAAGTATTTTTGTAAAAAGAATTTTAGTTGAGAAATATTTTCTTTAGAAAACTTTATAAAATCATAAAATTATTTTATTTCAAAAGTCCCAAATCGGTTAAAACCGATTGCACTGCTGTGAATAATAAAAATATAAGTTTTAAAGAATATTATAGGGCTGTGTAAGTTTTAAATTTATATATTAATAAAGAATATACTTTTTATCATAAGCATGTTCTGAGTCCTGGTGCGAATTAGGTAGACATCCGGTGAAACTACTCCCTTGTATGCGGGGTAGTGAATCTGGGGTGTCGCAAAAATTAAGGTGAAAGAATGTTTAAAAAAATATATAAAATAAGAGTTGGGTAGAAAAAAATAAAGAAATAAATGAGAGTAGAGAGAGAGAAAAAAAAAGAATGACAAAGATATATATAAAAAAAAGGAACAAATTACAAGGATGAATAGAGAAAAATTGAAACAAAAAAGGTAGAAAAATAAAATAATGTATAAGTTTGAAAATGGAAAATTATCGAAAACAAGAAGCTATTTAATTTCAACAATTTCTCATTCCTAAATTAGTAAATTCTCATTCTCATAATTCTAAAAATTTTCCACCAACAATTTTGAAAAAAAAAATCAATAGTAATCCACAATCTTTACCCATGCTTCAAATATAGTCAACAATCTTTGATGATGGTTTCAGGAGGTCAAAATAGCTTTTGACTAACGGTCAAACTCATTGACCGTTAATTTGGTCCAATTTTCATCTTTTGGAGTGAAATTGAAACAAAATTGATACATTATGGACTACATTTGATACTTACTACAGATTATGAACTATATTTGAAATATGGGTAAAAATTATGGACTACTTTTGCAATTTTTCCAAAAAAAAAATTTAGCAAAATAAGGTTTACTTCGTTTTTCAAACTTCCGAGTCTGCTCGGTAATTTGGACAAGGTGTAATTTACCCTATTAAGCCTATTGTTTTGTTTAAGATTATCACTAACGTTTCAAAAAAAAAAAAAAAAAAAAAAAAAAAACTATCACTTCAATTTGAAACTTGAATGACTGATCATGTTCAGGTGTTGGCTGGTTCATGCGCGTGGGTCCACGTCCACCTGGCAGCTCATCAACACGGCCATGACCCAGCTCAGAAAGATCCATTTTTTATTCACAAATTCAAAGCCCCCAATAAACCAGTGACCAATTTCCCATCGTTTCTTCGGGAAAAAATTTGAAGATTTGATCGGGAGAAACCCTCTTCAAAGTTTCAAACTCTTGTTTTGGATTCGATAATCCCAGAAATAGAATGAAAACCACGATGAAAAATTTCATCGTGACTTTACTGAGTTCTTCCCTTCCGTTCTTGTTCTTCTTGGTATCCCTTGTTTCATCAGCCTCCCAATTTTCTCCAGCTGATCATTACCTCGTTAGCTGTGGTTCCCGAGACCCCACGGTTGTCGACGTTGACCACCGCCGCTTCACCGGCGACGCTTCCAAACCTGCCTCTCTGTTTTTAGCAATCCCATCACCAGCTAGAACAATATCGCTCGCGGATTCAGACCCGGCTCCCAATTCTTCCCCTTTATACCGCAGGGCTAGAGCCTTCACTAGGCCTTCGAGGTACGCCTTTGAGATTCGGGACTCCGGGAGTCATCACTTGGTACGTCTTCACTTTCGCCGGTTTAATACCAGTGTTGTGGACTTTTCCACTGCTCAATTTCACGTTTTGGCAAATGGGTTATTGTTATTGAACAATTTTAGCCTTGGAAACGACGTAGCTGCTGTTGTTGTTAAGGAGTTTATTATAAGGGTTGATTCTGATGAGCTTGAAATTACCTTCGTGCCTGCCAAAAGGTCGAATTTTGCGTTTGTTAATGCTATTGAGGTGATTTCTGCACCCAGAGATTTGATTGGGGATGCGGGTTACTTCATGAATTCCGAGGGAATTGCGAAAATTGATGGATTATTGAAGGGGGGTTTTGAAACTGTGCACAGGGTGAACATTGGGGGTCCAAAGGTGACTCCTTTTAATGATTCTCTGTGGAGAACTTGGGTCACTGATGAAGATTATCTGAAATCCCGTGATGATGGGGCATTGAAGGTGCGTTTCCATGGCCGGATTCAGTATAAAGATGACGGGGCGAGCCGGGAAGTTGCGCCAGATAATGTTTATAATTCAGCTCGAGTGATCAAGAGCTTGGATGATTCAATTCCCAAGTCTAATATTACTTGGGTGTTTCCTGGGATTGAGAATCATAAGTATTTAGTTCGATTGCATTTCTGTGATATTGCTAGCATCGGACCTTACTTGCTTTACTTTAACGTTTATGTCAATGGGAATCTGGCGTATGAGAACTTGGATTTATCTCTAATAACCTATGGATCGCTGGCTTCGCCTTTCTATGCTGATTATGTAATCGAAGGTTCGAATTCAGAGTTTTTGACTGTGAGTGTAGGACCATCGAATTCCAGCTTGCCGCGTGCTGTTGATGCTATACTTAATGGGGTTGAGGTCTTCAAGATGAGCAATTCATTTGGTAGTTTTCAGGGTGAAATCTGTGCGGAGTCATTGATGAAGAGCTGGAGAAGTGGGAATGTTGGTGTTCTGTTGCCTTTACTAGCTGCGGTGTTTTGTTGCTGACTGCGTCTGTGATTGTACAGAGGAGGAATACGATGGGATGGTCGCGGTTGCCTGTTGATGTGTCTGAAGCCAATACGAAGATGCCCTCCTAATGCAGTAACTTCTTGGCTTTGATTAGTTGCCACTTGTTCCTACCTTCTTCCCTGAGTAATGTAATGTAAGAATGTACTTATTTTTCTGAAATTCTTAGGTTGTGAGCTACTTAGTGTTGTAACTTTTATCACATAAAGCATCAAAATCTGTCTCTGTACTGTGCTCCATGACTATGCCATCATCGATGACAATCGAAAGCTAATTATTAATAGAATGTTTAAGCAGTTTGGAAAAAGAAAATGTGATTGCATTTACTCATTTTCGGGTACTCTTTATGTTTATGGAAGTCCAATTGATTATGCAGTTTTTGTGACTTGTTCTAGTTTCTTTTGGTCTTTCAGTTACTTGAGTTCCATTTTGTGTACACTTTCTGTTCAGTGATTACTAATAGGGAAGTGGGCCCACGATGTGACGTGGGTCTCACCCAGCATTGTGAGAGGGTTGATGGAAAAGACAAGATTAAGACAGATAGAAGATCTGATCTCGTGATTAGTACATTGGTATTAGTCATAATTGAAAGTTAGGGGAGAAAGTGACTGACAAAAACACAACAGCGAACTTTATTATATGTACTTGTACTTCAAAACTCATTACAAGTTGTAGCACATTTGCAAAACAGAACTTTTCTTCTTTTGTTTTAGAAATGAAAATGAAGGTAGTATATCTTTCTTCACACAATCACATATACAGTTACAGTATTTCGAAGAGCTGGAAAGACGGTACAATGGGAACTAGGAACTGGAGCCAGAAGGCGTCGAATGCTTTTTGTGTTAATCCGCCTTGTCTGTTTTACCAACTAAAACTGATAGACTCAAATTGCAGATTGTCTCCCAAACCAGAAGAACATATGTTTGCAGCTTCATGTCTCAACTTCTTTGGTCCACAAACTAAAACTCCAACACTGGGTTCTTTGCGCTCGAAAAGGATTCCTGCGCCAAAACAATCCTTAGTATATCAGAACAAATTAAAACACAGTTTTTATTAGCATTGTGATTTGAGATCATTTCTTATACTTACTCTTGAGGTCAGGCCTTTCACCAAAGTGCAGGTTTGTGGACAGGACAAGTGACTGCTGTGGCAAGCTTTCCAATTCTCTTTCTGCATTGTAGAACCACGAATTTGGTGACGCTCCAGGAGTCGCCCCTTCTAAGTTCTGGATCTGCTTGCCTTCCATGGCATTTTGTTTCTTGTTCCAGAGAAAAACCGTGGTAGCTACGATGACTATGGAAATGCACAGGAAGAGCAGATTCAGCACAGCTCTAGAAGAGCTTGAGTAGATCTTGTTAGTACCATGATCAATGGGATAAATGTAGTATCTTGTAATGGTTCCAATGAAGATGAGGAAGATCACAAAGGATGCCGATATAATTGCGCCAAGCCAGAGCCAGCTGTTTCTCCCTAGAATTGGAGATATCGGCGAATCAGATGGCTTCGGTTTGAACCAAACTGTGCCGATGTTTTTCTTGGCTTCTAATGAAGGTTGTTTCTCTCTTGTCACATAGGCCTCAATCTGCAGGTCCAGATTGGAAATTTGGGTTGGGGAACCAACCATGGGAAGGATGAGATCAAGCATTGCCAAGTCTGAAGAATTCTTGAAAGCAGTGATGAGAAGAACAGAGGGAGTCTTGCGTTGCAGCGTGCCACTAACGTGCATCAACTCTCGAATTATAGAGATGAAAGGCGTGATTCCGCTGCCTCCACTCACCATTACTAGCAAGTCATGTCTGGCCATCAAAACACGAAAGATTTAGTGGAACGGAGGAGTTAGAAACACGACTCTTTTGGGATGAGAAGAAGTAAGTACCTGAGGAAGTCAGTAGAAGCTGGTCCATAGGGTCCTTCAACAGAAACAGCAAGATTCTCAACAGAAGAAGGAGATGAAAGAATCTGATGCAACTTCTTAGTCCAACTCCCTTCTCCTTTCACGACGACACTCAGCTTTTCGGGCTCCAAACTACTACTCGAACTGATGGTAAACGGGTGCCATTGCAGCTTCGAAATGCTCGGCACATTCAAGAAGATAATACTCGTGGTAGTGTAACACAGCCCCGGGATCTTGGAAAAGTTGAGTTCGAAAGCCTGACAAGGGAGGACCCGGGCGGAAACCAAGCGGACATTTTGGCGCGATTGCAAGAAGCGCAGGTGGCGATCGACGAGGAAGAGAAAGAAAGCGGGGAGGGCGTAGCAGAAATGGGAGATTCCGGCGTGGAGGAGGTAGAAGAGCATGAAGACGACGTAGAGATAATGAGTGTAAAAGAAGAGCTCAAATAGTTTTCTACGAATGCGAGGCAACGTTGTTGCCCACATAACAAGCCCTGCGACCAATGCTATCTCTCCTGCGACGTTCGAAACGCCCGTCTTCTCCCATTGCAACATCTGAATTACCAGAAAAAACAAACACACAAACAAGATATAGTATCAGTTTCTGCAAATAAAGTTATAAAAAAATACTTCTTCCGGTCAACTTGATACAATTGTTTCTGAGTCGCAATATACAGCTCAAAATGCAACTCTTTTATATGGGAAAGTAAGAAAGAAGAAAGAGTATTTCTTTCTTAATTTCTTCCCTTTTTTTTCAGTAAAAAAGAAAAAAGAAAAGAAAAAGTCCATTTTTATAGGAATTAAGAAATTACCTGGGATAATTGATGTGTAGATGACCAGTAGATGACGTAGAAAACACCATGAGCGGTGAAGAGTGTCATGGCGATGTGTCCAACCCATATATGATACTTAATGCTTGCTTCTGACGTCAGCCCAAAGAGTTGCAGCACTGACGACCCACGCGCCACCGGCAAGAACAGAAACGCCAGGCATATCTCCCCCACCAGCCCCAACCTCAAGGCCGCACTTTCCAGCTTAGCTTCCCACCTTCAAATTCACGTATAAACATGGTCGGCTATATGGATCATATTTCGTCATTGTGTAGGGGTATGATACATCGAAAACATTTATATTCAAATATGATAGGTCATATTTTAAAGTTGTTTTCTAATTCTTTTTAGGTCTTATTCTACCCATTTTAATACGTACATGTTCACACCATCGTAGACGTTTTTCTCTCTTTTTTTTCTTCTGTTAGAACTACTCATACTTTAATGTGTACCTTACATAATTGTTATAAATGAAAAGCAAAAAGAAGAGGCAAATTACATTTTTCATTTATCTTCCCGATATTTCTGACAATTAAAAATCTTCCGATCATTTATTTGTGTTCTTTTTTAACTAACATAAATCAATTTGTAATTTTGACCGAACTAGGCGAGGCGTCAGTAATTAATGTCAGAAATGGTGAGGCGAATGTGATTCACCCTTTTGAAAAAAAAGAAAGAATAATAATTAAGGGTTGATGATTTCTTACACTTTCTCCCCACTTTTTGCAGCTGATTTTGGGGTGATTTTTGCGAAGCTGATGTTCAAAGAAACCGAGAAATACCAAACAAGAAGAGCAATGAACATCACAAAGAAAGCCAATTCGATTCGTGAAACAATCCCAAGTCCTTTGATGATCATCGGCCTCTTCCATGCAGCCACTCCACCATTTTTCTCCCCTTCCCCACTGCCAAATCACGATTTAATTAATAACACTTCCATTTAATTCACGCCCGATCTTCAACAGCGAAGAACAACCAGTTCAGATATTCACGACCAAGAATAATTATTTACCTGTAGTCGCCACCGCTACTCTTCTTCCTCAAATGGAGATAAACGCAGCCAAAGGCGGCAACAAAGAGGACAGGAAATGTGTACATCAACATGGATGGCCCTAGAGAAAATGAAACAAACACACCGTTAATTAAGTAAAAGGTGACAATTGACGTCATTGCTTTGACAATAACATCAGGTCGGGTATATAACGTACCTTGTGCGCCAAAGTAAGTCGAGTCGGCTTGAGCTTTGATCCTGGGAAGCCATGTTTGTCTGTAATGATTCGTTGGAACCATAATCCACAAGAAAACATATCCAACACTCACTACTACAAGAAGTGCCATTATCGTAGCTTGAATGCCATTGCCATTATTTGTGTTTCTTGGAGAAGAAGACCTTTGTGCTGCCGAGGACTCCATTGATTCTATATTATTTTTTCAGACAATTTTTTTGTTTAAGAAAAGAAAACCTTATAAATTCATAGAATCTGAGTTATGAACTGAAGAGGACTAAGTGAACTCCATATATATAGGGATGGCAAGTGAACATATACAGTAATGGGGTGAGCAAATGTGATACCCGGACCGACCTGACCCGGAACCGACCCGATCCCGTCGGTTTCGGGTCGGGTCGGGTTCTGGGCCTGATTTTTTGTATTTTTATTTTTTTTTGTCCCCAATAAAAAAGTTTCAAAATTATATTATTTTTGTTTAAAATGATATTTGAACACATGACCTAAGTTCAACAATTGTCTTTAAGGTAAGCTGATTAATCACTTCTTCTACCTTTTATTTTGTTATATTATGTTATTATCTTTATTATATTATATGTTTATTTATATATTAATTTCATATATCATTCTTTATACTACATATATTATAATAAATTTTTTTAAAACAATATACATTAATACTATATAAACTAATGATAAAATTTACATTTTGTGTTATTTTTCTCTTTACTGTTTGTACATTTATATTACTATTTAAAAAAAATTTGTAATAAAAAAACAATAGATTATAATTTTACTTATTTAAGATATCAATTTTCAATTGATAAGCATAGAATTTAAATTTGAAATATATATAAATTTACGAAATAAAATATTATTTATTTTTTATATAAAAATTAATTTTGTTTAGATTGTGAAATACATGTGTGATGTAATTTAAATCATTAATATAATTGAAAAAGATATTAAATAATTTATAGTTTAATGTTGTATAATATAATAATAAGAAGAAAAAATAACAAAACAAAGAGTTGCTGGAGTAGTTAATTAGCTTTCCTTAAAATTGGTTTGCCAACCTTAGGTTGTGTGTTTGAATCCTAATTTTATGCCAATGAGCATTATAATTTTATATGTTTTAAGTTTAGAAAACCCAAAATTGGATGGAGAACCAAACTGGACCCATCGGCCCGAGCCGGAATCTGATCCGCAGCTATGAAAAAAATAATAAAAATTGAGAGGGAACCGACCCACAAAAAAACCCGACCCGCAGTTATGGAAAGAAAAAAAAAAGAAAATTTTTGAGAGGGAACCGAACCGGACCCGCGGGTTTGACCTGGAACAGACCCAGAGAAAAATCCGACCCGCAGTTATGGAAAGAAAAAATTTGAGAGGGACCGACCCGACCCAACCCGAGGGTTTGACCCGAAACCGAACCAGAAAAAAAACCCGACTTGCAGGTTTTTGACCACCCCTATATAGTATATACAATCTTCTATAGTATCATTTTAATGCCTTAAAAAGAGCATAGTTGACTTTCCCAAATAAAGAAAAAAGAAAAAAGCATGGCTCAGGCCTTTTTTTTCATTCCATTTTTTTTAAATGCATGATGGTATTAAGTACGAGATATTATTTGATGTATCCGTTGCACCACGTAGAATGATCCAATCACATAAATTTAGAGGAGATAGTGTTATTTTGGGGGGAAAACAGATGAATGTACATATATGGTGCCATAAATGAATAAAAATTAGAATTGTGAATTTATGATAGGTTTGCTGCACTATTTTTAACGATACAACAGATGCATTTAATAATTTTTATTACATGGTATTTATAATGACAATCAATAGCTTATAGTCTTGCAAATATACTATTATTAGCCTTGTGTTATTATACAAAATCACCGTGATTTTGTTAATTAATTCATCATTAAATAATTATTATTAGTTTTTTTTTTAAATTTGTTTTATTAAATGACATGATATTATTCCACATGGATAGATCCGTATGATCAGGGACTTGTGTATAATTAAGCACTGCGTGTGTTCTGCAAAAATTTAAGTTGGTTTACCAATGGTTAGCGTAGGTAAAACACACGGATGCATTAAATTAATTTGGAAACGATCATTTCGGGCAAGAGGAGATCACTTATCCAATATATTATGTTAAATTTTGACAAACTTAGCAAAACAATAAGGTGAAATTACGTGGCGATTTACTAAATATTTTTTTCAAGTGAAATGAACTAATTTTAAAGTGAAACGATGTCATTTCACTAAATTAAACAGAATTGAACAAAATATTTTAAACATGTAATTCAGCCTCGTGGTGGGCAACATTTGAAAAGGAAAAATTGTAGACATGCGTCGGTTCCACACTCCCCTGTCCAGTGGCAGAAGATTATAGAGGCCACCATATGCCTGGCCCCTGTAAGAATTTGTTTTTTCCTAATAGCTATTTATATTCTAGTACCAAAAAAATTTTATATAATTATTTGGCCCCTAGAAAATTTTTTTTTATTACTATTGGCCCCTTCAAGTTTGAAACTCAAGTTCCGCCACTATCCCTGTCCACCGTAGTGACGCAATCATGAAGATAATAAAAATCCATAATATGACTCTAGGGAAGAGGAATCACTACCGCCGAAATGGTTAATGGAGGCGCAAAATTGGAGGCGGGTTCCGCTATTTGGGAGCGGGTTGCCGAACACCCGGCTCCAAAGGATGTGAATAATTTCACATATCACAATGGAGACCCGTCTCCAAAAAGATCTCATAAAACCCGCCTCCAATACATTAGTTGTGAATGGAGGCGAAACCTTGTGAATGGCGAAACCCGTCTGCAATGGTGGTCCCTTTTTACATGCACCCGCCTCCAAAAAGTTTGTCATGTTAATTGGAGGCGGGTCCAATTAACATGTTAGTTGAAGTTATGTTAATTGGAGGTGTTAATTGGAGTCGGGTGCAACTCCAAAACCTTTGTCATGTTACTGTTCCAAAAATTCTCTTCCGTTTTTAACTATTGAAAGTTTAAAAAAAAAAATTAAAAATTTGCCAAAGTTTGAGCAATGTGATAACTTAGTAAGTAATAAAAACCACAAATTTTAGAAGGGAATATATAAATATATACTTTTGATTTTAACTTTAAATACATGAGTATATGTAGCTTGGTCGTAAATTTAGTGTGCAAAAGTTAAGCCCGCAAGTGCTCCCATAGACGCGAGTTCGATTCTCACTCGAGCCATAAATTAAAACAAGAGAAATTATATTTTTGCACGTTGGATTTGTTCTCATTTTGCATGTTAATTGGAGGCGGGTGCAACATGGAACCTGCCTCCAATGTTGTTGTAAAATAATACAACTATGGAGGCGGCTGCCACTGGAACCCGCCTCCTTAGTTGTTTTCGTAATGTCTCAATGGAGGTGGGTGCAACAAGAAACAAATAGAGGCGGGTCCTCACAATGGATGCGCCGGCAATGGAAGCGGGTGCCTGGCGGCGAAACCCGCCTCCACTATGCCTTTTTCCAGTAGTGAATGAGCTTCTCATGCGGAAGAAGAACAATAAGTGCAAACCCATAGGAATGAATGGAAATTTAAAACTTAGTATGAATATGTATTTCGAAAACAGTTACGGGTAGACTACGAAAAACTCATTGCTAATACCCATGATGTTTAAGGGCTAATGCATTAGGTTTACTTATAGTTTAACTTGTGTTTTCTTTTTTTAATTTTTTTTTTATCCTTTCTTCTTTTTTGATAACCAATCCACTTTCATTTTAATTTTTTGAAAATTAATTGTTGACAGGAAGGTGGATGAGGGGATTTGAACCATCAATTGTGCACAATATATACACCTTCTATTAATTAAAACTGAAACAGTAAAGGTTAGAGGTCGATTGAACATATTACAATCTTATTTTTCCAGAACCAGTTACGTGTTCGGTCATTCCATCATGATTTGACATTGTCGTTTTTTTTTTTTTTTTTCCTTTTCGGTGGTGGAGGGTGGGGCTTTGTTTCCCATTAATAAGATTTTTTTCCTTTTTTTTTTGGCCGAAGTTACAAAAATATAACTTTCAAGCTCTGTTCTTTCAGTGACCAAATTAGGAAATTAGTTTGGTTCAGGAGAAAAAAAAAATTGGAGGAAAATATTTTTTGGACAATTGTGTAAGAAAGAGGGAAAAGAATATAATGATTGTGTTATTTTTTTGAAAAAAAATGTGAGTGTAGATAAAGAGAAAAATTTAAAATTTAAATTTAAAATTTTGTAAAATATGAAAGTGTTCTCTTTAGGTATAGCTTTTGTTTCAAAAAATAATGATTTTCTTGAAAAAGTTTGCAGAAGAACATAGCCATAAAAAGAGAAAACGAATCTGATCTCATATGAGCAAAGGTAATAACTTTGGTTCTTTGATATATAATTGGTTGAAACCTTTTTTTCTTTGAAAGTTGCTCGAAATAAAATTTCTTTTGTAAAGAAATCGAAGTTATCAAGTTCGCTTTCTTTGATACTTATCTAAAACAGTTTTTTTTCCTTCTTTTTTTTTTTTTTCTTTGTAAAGTAACCACCGTTTGAACAAAATTTTAAAGATATGAACACTCTTCACCAAGTTTTTGAATTTTAATTTATGAGGTTTTATTTTATTTTTATAGAAAGTGGATACTTATCTTTCAAAGAAAAATTAATAAAATTGTTTTGGACAACTTTAAAAGGTAGCTTTGCTTTCTCTACAAAAAACTTTTTCGGGCAAATTTCAAAAAGAATGAAATTGGTAACTTTGTTTTCTTAATTTTGTTTTTTAAAAAAGGAGGAAGTTGTTAACTTCACATTTCTTTTTTTAAAAAAAACTACTGTATTTCTTTGGACAACTTCCAAAGAACAGAAAAATGTTACGACTAACTTTCAAAGAAAACTTCCCTCTCTCTACTTATGAAAGTTAAGAGAACAGAGTCTCTAATTTTGTAATTTCAGCAGAAAAAAAATTATTAATTGAGAAAAAACCCCTAATAAAAGTGATACTATAATTTTATAAATTAAGGAAAAAAAAATGGTACGGTTGGATGACTATTTGGCTTAATTAAGCTCTTCCTAACTCACTAGCTTAGGTAATTGGATTTCCTAAGAAAAAGTTAATTAATTGAAAAAAAATAGATTTATTGACTTACTATTTTTTATAGAAGGTGTTGGAATTTCGTCAAATCACGAGTGATATCTTTGTTTTTTGATACAATTTTGCTCACTTCGGGGCAGCTATATACCACTCACATAGAGAGTTGCACTTTTTTTTACCCACTACTATAAACACCATAGTGGGGATTTACACACGAACATCACGATATACTATGTTGGCGACGAGCAACTTGCACTGATACACTGTGACACATAACGTCAGGGAGGGGCAACTTGAACACCACGTTGAGACCATGTCACCGAGGACCTGTAACAATAAACATCAACACACCACCACTAAGGAGTAGCCCTTAAAAGTTCTGACAAGAATTTGTTTTAAAATTGTAAATCTTACTAGAAGTGCGAACCAAACCCTTGACATCAAGGTCTATGCACTAAGTGTTTGATGATTGGTAGATTTATTGAATTATTGGTTGGAAGACTCCATTGCTAGCTAGTCTTTAAGGGAAAATATTCCTATAAATAAAATACGAGAAGTTAACATAAAAAATACATATAAGTTTTAGTACAATTTAATTGAAGTTAAAATTTTACAAAAACTAATATTTCTAGATATTCTTTTCTTGCGCATTTGCGCTATCCAAGCCACACATTAATGATAAAATATATATATATATATATATATATAATATGACATTCACAGTAACTAAAAGATACAATAATAGTGTCACCAATAGCTTGATGCCTTGAGCTGTGAATACCAGTGATTTAATTCTATCGACACTATTTTCATGCATGTACAAGTGACAGTAAATAATAGATATGCGAATTTTCTCAATTCGGTCTTTTCTTTCCCCAGTAACTTTCCAATAGTTGTATAATCAGGAGTCTTATCCCACTTTGTATATAACATGGTAATCGTAGTTGAAAGTATGAATTTCATCCTTAAAAATATATATAGTAACGAACCCATCAAAAGGAAAGCTATTGAGATCGATCGAGTGGAGAAGGGAGCTAGGAAGAAACTGGTTGTGGGTGGAGTGAGCAGAGAGGCAAATGCATGCATGTGATATATATATACACTTTGCCCTCATTGCATGGTTCACGCTATGTTTTCTAGTCACTTTCTAGCTGCACTTTTCACCCACCTTCCATCTCTATTCATTCCTTTCCCAGTTAATACCTGTAGCACATATATGTCTATCACTATACCTTCGTACGTAGTGTACCTCAATTCTCTCTCTATCTCTCTGTGGATCGAGAGATAGTTTTTTTTTATACGACCGTCTGATAGTCTAACAACTTCAGTTCAACAACTAAATTCGATACGTTTATTTTCATCAACACACGATAAAACTTAAGTGAATTTGATACACTTGTTTTGTTCATTACAGGTAATACTTTCAATCCAAAATTTAATACATGTGTTTTCTTCTCTACAGACGATACTTGTAATTTTAACCTAACCGTGATACATCAACAATGCGCATATAACTATACAGACGTAATTTCTTTTTTCAGACGATGTTTCTTTGTAAGAAAAAAAAAAAAAAAAGCGGTACTTTTTCTAATAGGTGATACTTCAACCTTAATTTCGATTCATATTTTCTTTTTCACTACAAATAATTTTTAATATTTTAAGAAACAAGCGATACATCAGGCTTTAAGTTACATGTGATATATATCAGATAATATGTGATAAACAATAAGCAGCTACACACACGCTAAATCAGAGGCTATACACGATGCAAGATACAGTAAAAGAGGCTATATGCAATACGTGTGCTTTCAAAACATAACACGACAAAGTATTAATTCATTAATTTGGGAATTAAGTGTTGGCATAATTAATTAAGTGATAGTCCAAAAAACAAAAAACAAAAAACGAAGTACTCCGTATATTATCTACAATGTGTGCGTGGTATCTTGTGTTCATCCTAGTCCCAACGTTTGGAATCCTCGTGCTTGATGTGTGTCAACTTGTGTCCATCTGCT
The DNA here is from genome assembly GCA_016801395.1 of Leptodermis oblonga. Taxonomy (NCBI): domain Eukaryota; kingdom Viridiplantae; phylum Streptophyta; class Magnoliopsida; order Gentianales; family Rubiaceae; genus Leptodermis; species Leptodermis oblonga. The sequence goes on from CM028755.1 coordinate 1,710,688, forward strand.
GATTGTGTCGAATATATATTGTTTTAAAGGAGTTGACGTGGATAAAATGTAATATTGCAAAGAAACTATATAAAATTATTAATTATTCAATCCAATTCATGCAAATTACAAGAGCAAGTGATGATCGGGCCTGTTCTTTTGTTCTGTTTTGAAAACAGTTTTGGTTTCAACAGTAAATTTAAAATATTTTAATCATATTTCATCATTTCCAATATAACTTTTTACTATTCAACATCTACTTTTTACATTTTCAATACACTTTTTACATTATAAAACTATTTTTCAAAACTTGTTTCCAAAATCGTTTTCAAAACGATAAAAAAGAACAGGCCATTATCTCTCAAGGGAGGAAGGCTCTCAAGGGAGGAAGGAAACAGCTTCATTCTCGGTTTTTTTGCTATCATTTTAAATTATGTTACTTGGTTTTAAATCTTAGAACAATAAAAGGAGTTGCCTCCTTCACATAACTGTTCTTTTGGTTTTGGTTTCACAATAAATTTAATATATTATATCATTTTTTATCATTTTCAATATAATTTTTTTATTATTCAGCTATATATTTTACATTTTTAATATATTTTTTATATTATAAAACTATTTTTCAAAATATGTTTTCAAAACCGTTTTTCTCTTTGTCTATAGTGTTTTTCTTTAACTATGATGATTCTATCATGGCCGACTATATAGTTTGGAGATTTTTGTCAGTAATTAGTAGCAAATCCGTTACTGTGGGTATGAGATTTGTTTAGTGCAATTGTGAGTTTTATACTTCACAACGTTACAATCTATAAATTTACTATTTATTATATTAAATACAATGTTGTGGTTCATATTGATAATTATCGAATCAAATATTTATAATCAATTATACTGTTTGTTTCTCAGTATTATGTCACTCATTTGTTGGACAATTTTTAACGCCATTAATAGAATATTTTAAAGTTTCTTATATATTTTAAATGATTATATTTGTTCGGGGTGGGATGGATCCGTGTAGAATAATTTGTGTTACTTTTAGTGCATCAATACAAAAATAAGAGTTAAAAAAACATTCAACACGCTCTATGATACACGATTCATATACAGATCACGGAACCGAGAATCCGAGCCGTCGTTCGAGGAGGGTCGGCTAGAATGTTCAGCGGTCCTGTCGTCGTTGAAACTGAAAGTGTTGCACTTGGATGTCGGTGTCAAAAAGAAAGGAAAAGATGTCTCACTTCTTCTCCACATTCTTTTTCTGGCTGACAATGGCATCACAATTCACGAACTGTTGCTGTGCTCCTCCAAAGAGAACGCCAATTTCTTTCGTACTCTCGTTTCTATCTTCTTCCTAGTGGAGTGGCTGACAATGGGATTCGCCTTTCTTCAAGTTTTCATTATTGCCATAAACGTACGTGTTTGGTAGGAATCCGTTGGTTGAGCGGTTAGTCACAAACGAATTCATCGTAGAGATGATGAGCTCAAAACTTACCCAGATCAAATGGAAAAGAATTTAAGAATGGGACCGACCCACTAGGAGCCATATTTATACAAAAAAAGAAAACTTATTTGGCAATTCCGTACTTGAATGGTCTTAAATTCAAATTCAGTTAGTATTTGAACAATTTCTCTAGCTAGCATGCAAGATTCACACGCATTGAAATGGACTTAGAATGAAGAAAAAGAAAATAGTTAGATCACTTTATTAGTAATACCTTGGAATATTGCATCGATTTGTTAGTCGAAAATAGTGCAGATGGTTATCGAAATTGATCAGTTTGCTACTATTTATGAACTACAACATGTTTAAATTAATTGAATTGCGAAAATGAAATATTTTAAAATTAGGGACCAAAGTAAGACAAAAGTACATATATAATTAAGAAACGAATGAAGTGATTTATCCTATTTCATAAATATAAAAATGGAAAATGGAGCAAATTGTTTGAACGCCTTACCGTGCTACTCAAGTACAAACCTTAAAAAAAAAAAAAAAAAAACTCTTTTAATTTTTTTTCCCTCTTTTAATTTAGTAATTATCTTTAAATTAAATTAGTTAATCACTAGTGGAGCTTAAAATGGCAATAGCTACTCAATCTATGACCTCAATCTCTAGTAGGTATTAACAATATGTTACAAAATTACTATAGAATATACATGTTTGACTTTGTACTTCTGAACAAGGGTATAATGCATAGAATTTCTTGAATTAATTTGTGGGGTTCGAGAATGGTTGAAACATAAAATTCGATGTACGCAGTTTTATTTCATATTCTTACATCGATGTATGATTTCAAAGAAAAACTTAAAAGTAAACTGTGACATCGTACTTTTATCCTTGTTGATTTGAGCTAAAATATATGGTCTCATGCCACAATGATTGAACTAGTCTGCTGCTAAAGAAAAGGGATAGGAAAACGCAGCGTGAAGCATGCAATATTGGGAAAAAGTATAAAAAAACCATCAATTTGTGGCTTAATTGGGTTGATATATAGTTGACTCTTGCTAATTAAAAAAAAAAAAAATGTCAACTCCTATAGCACACCATGCAAGGAATGAGCCCAATACGTAATAGATTCTGGAAAATTAATATTGAAACTTAAAAGATTATACTTAATTACAAATAATAGTGAACAATGAATATTAATTAATTAAGGATATTGGTACGTCCTAGAGAATTTGTTTGGTATGGAGAGAATATTTGTGATAATAATCAATCTCTCCTACCCTTTATTGTTAAATATTAATCTGGCGTGCGCGATTTGTCATTGGCCCAAGTGGTAAAACATCTAGTGCATAGATCATGAGGTAAATGATTCGAATAACTGGTTCTCAATGTGGTGTGTAAGTCGCCGATATTGTGTTAAGTCCCCGCCACCCTTCAAAAGAATAATAATAATAATAATTAATCCAGCGTCATTTGTTCACAATGGATGGTTCAAATTAAATATATATATTTCCAACAATTTATAAGGTAATTGTCAAAACTTTCCCTAAAATTTGTCTAAATTATCAAATAAATTACATACTAATACGAAGTTTGATAAAATTATTAAACTAACTTATAACTAATTGAAACGCGAGTCGAGGGATTGATTTCATCAAACTATTGGATTCGTTTTGGTTTCGAATAAACTCAAGGGGATTTTGGAAATCCTTTCGGCATAATTTCGAATAATTTTTTTCTTCATTTCATATTTTTTAGCTGATCTTTGCCCCTGACTAATCAAGGGTTAGTTAAAATTCATTTTATAATTTGAACAAATCTCGAGAAAAAATTTAGTTTGATAATTTACCAGAACATAGAGTTCAATACACACCCCTTATCAAATTTGATTTAAAATGTTCAAATCTCGAGAATGATAGTGTTCAAATTCAGAATTTATAGTTTATGCTTTTAAACACGTTATCGCTTAACATATATATGGTTCTTTAATTTGGCATTCTTTCGCAAGTAACGTTGCATTAGATATATAGTAAGTGTACCACCAGAGAAGATTATAAGAAGTATTCTGGCACTTAATTTCGTCAGAGATCGATTGATGGGTTAAATTTGCGTGTTGTTTTGGTTGTTTTCTTCCGTTCAGAATAAGTCTTCCTATAATTCATGCATTTCATGCGAATGCAAATTATAACTAATTAAACATAATGGTTTCGGAGACATTTATTGATTGAGGACTAGTGTACTAATGTAACGCAAAAACTTGTATTCGACATGTTTCACTGTCCAACGGTATGTGTATCGAATTTAGTCTAAAAAATATAACGGTTATGTTAAAATTAACAAGTATGCTATGTTTTCAAAATAAGTGGCCGGTAAAGTATCGCATGTATGTTAAAACGACAAGCATCATGTGTATGTGTTCAAAATACATGCACTTACTATTTTTAATTAGCCTATATCGCATATAGGTTAAAATAACAAATAATGTGTGTACCATTTTTAGGTACTGAAATATTAAATTTAGTTTCTAAAAGTACTGTGCGTATGTTAAAACAAAAAGTATATATAAAAAATAAGCGCATCAAGTTTAGTTGTTATAATATTCAAATTTATTAAAAAAACCAAGTATTGAAAAAAGAATCATACGTGTACTGAATTTGACTGTTAAAATATCATGCTAGTGCAAACCGTCATAAAGTCAAACATGAAACCGCCTTTGAATCATAAATAAGCAAATCAATTCAGCCTTTAATTTCGTTTCCTTAGCCAGAAATCAAAGAGGACAAAAGGCCAAAACCATGCTTTGTAGGGGAACCGATTAGTTATGAACATATTCAAGTACATTAGTCAGTTACATAGATCGTCCTATATAAATACACACAAGTACATTTGTCCAATTAAACTCACAAACTCAGATTCATCCATTATAAGTACAAATTGGTTGGTGAATTAATTAGTTAATTTTGTGCAAAAAAAAAAAAAAAAAACAATGATGGATTCATCAGCAGGGGCAATGGGACAAAGATCATCATCTCCTCCTCCAAGAGCAAGAGACACAAACAACGTTATCCAAGCTATGATTATGGCATTTCTTGTTGCTATCAGTGTTGGATACATTTTCTTGTTGATTATGTTACCAACAAATCTCTTCAGACAAACATGGCTTCCAAAGATCCTAACTGATGCTAACTCTACTTATTTTGAAGGAGAAGGTATACTTTTTTTAAAACTATTTTTATCATCAATTCTGCAATTTATAATCCTCTTTTGTTTAAGAATATACTATTTTCATCGCTATCGGTAAAAGTAAGGGTAAAATTGTCAAGAAGAGCAAAAGAGCATATTTTTAAAACACGGGCCAGGGGAGACCAAAGGCAAAAGTGGTGATAATTCAGGAGGGACGAAATGTAATTAATATGTATAATTAACCCTTCAATTTATTTAAGGTTGACTTAACATTTTATTTTCTTTTTTTTTGGGAACTTGATTATGTGCAGGGCCATCTTTGTTGGTGTACACATTTCCAGTCCTGTTTGTTGCTGCTTTTGGCTGCGTCTTTCTCCATCTAAAAAAGAAGAGCAACGTTGTTGAATACCATCAATCTTCCGAGGGGTATTATATAATATTATAATTATTATTTTGATTAATTATTTTTAAATCCCAAAATATGCTTGATAAATTAATTAACTGTATTAATTTTTAATTGTACAGAAAAAATAAGAAAAATGGTTTAGCTGCATGGAAGAGGCCGATGATCATCAAAGGACTTGGGCTTATTTCTCGAATCGAACTGGCTTTCTTTGTCATGTTCATTGCTCTTCTTGTTTGGTGCTTTTCTGTTTCCTTGCACAACTATTTCGCAGTTCTCAACCCAAAACTAGCTGCATTATTTGGCGAAAACATGTAAGAAATCAATCTTTTCCGAAAATTTTTGGTCGCGATTTTGTGGAAACTACCAAAGGAATCCCCATATTTCGAAAAATTATAGTTTCTCCCTTTTGAGTTGAAAAAATGCACCCAAAACTCAGGGGCCTTATTTGGTAGTTTTCACAGATCTTAGTGTTCATTACGTATTTCTTTTTTATTTTAATTTTTTAATGTGAAAAAAAAATGTTATTATGTATGGTTTAATTATTATTATATGTATATGATTTTGAAGGTGGCAAGCTAAGCTGGAAGCTACGGCGTTCAGGCTCGGAATAGTGGGGAATATATGCTTGACGTTTCTGTTCTTCCCGGTGGCGCGTGGGTCGTCGGTGCTGCAACTCTTTGGGCTGACGTCGGAAGCTAGCATCAAGTATCATATCTGGCTTGGACACATTGCCATGATCCTTTTCACTGCTCATGGTGTTGGTTACATTGTCCTCTGGGCTGCCACACATCGATTATCCGAGGTAATTAATCTTAGGGCAAATTACATACGTGTTGATTAGAAGCGGCAATTTCTGACACGACATAAATCAAAAACATTAAAAGTTAGCGCCAAAAATTATACTCTTAAGTCTCAAGTTCTCAACCTTATGTAAGTTCAAATTGAAAGTATTTTTAAAAGACCACAAGTATCCTATTTTAAAAGTTTAGAGGCCGATATGAAATATATATATATATATATATATTATGGTGAATTTTACATTTTTATTTTATTCAACTTAAATGTAGTTATTAGGCTTTTCTTCGTGAATATCAGCTGAAAAGTAATTGACGGGATGAAAATCATGAAATGCTCGTATGCAAAATGTTATCGGTCAACTTATTTACAACCCAAATTGTCATTCATTTAAGAAACTGATGACAATTAATTTCTTGTATGACTTAAAAATATAATACAAATTCGTCTCACTTTAATAAAAGTGACATATCATATACTCCCTTCGACCTGTTAGAAAATCATAAGGTACACCTATTTGTCAATTATGAGTTACACAGTACAACATCAAACATAACTTTTCTACACGAACGGAGCGATTAATTAATAAGTAATGTTGATTCATTTAGAGTGACAATAAATTGAGTTTGTGTTCTTTGGTTGGACAATTTCAGATGGTGCAATGGGCAAATGTAGGCGTTTCCAACGTCGCAGGAGAGATAGCGTTGGTCGCAGGGCTTGTTATGTGGGCAACAACGTTGCCTCGCATTCGGAGAAAACTATTTGAGCTCTTCTTTTACACTCATTATCTCTACATCGTCTTCATGCTCTTCTTCCTCCTCCATGTCGGCATCTCTACCTTCTGCTACGTCCTTCCCGGTTTCTATCTTTTCATGGTCGATCGCTACTTGCGCTTCTTACAATCACGCCAAAATGTCCGGTTGGTTTCCGCCCGAATCCTCCCTTGTAAAACCTTCGAGCTCAATTTTTCCAAGACCCGAGGTATTAACCTTAAACTCTTGATATCTTCTATCTACTCTACTCTCTCACAATAGAGAGGTGGGGCTCGTCCCTTATCATGGGGATAGTAGATAAGGAAGATGTGGCTTAAATAGAAAGAAGATCTCATCTCATTGTTAAGTAGAAATTAAACTAATTTTTTTCCCTTTGTGTTTGTTTAATGTATGATTTAGGTCTGTGTTATTCTCCCACGAGCGTTGTATTCTTGAATGTGCCGAGCATTTCGAAGTTGCAATGGCATCCCTTTACAGTGAGCTCTAGCAGTAATTTGGAGCCTGAAAAGCTCAGTGTCATTATTAAAGAAGAAGGGAAATGGACTAAGAAGTTGCTTCAGATTCTGTCATCTCCTTCTTCCATTGAAAATCTTGCTGTTTCTGTTGAAGGACCCTATGGACCGACTTCTACTCATTTCCTAAGGTACTAATTAATTACTCAATCAGTCCTATTAAAAGAGTCACGACAGAGAGAGTAAAAGTGGCCTATAGTAACAAGATTTTTGCGGCGAAAGAGGTTTCACAAATTTTAGAGTATCACTAAATTTTGCTACAAGTGTCACTAATCAAAATAGATGCATAGTAATATACCACTAAATTTCGCAACACTTAAAATGTCACAAAATTTGTTATTCTCAAAAATTTCATAAGAAGATAGTGACACTTCTAAATATCACCATTATTTTTAGTGACATATTTGCTACATTTCCACAAGTTGTGACAATTTTATTTACCGATATTTATAAATCTCACTATACTTCCGAAAACATCTCACTAATGGCCTCTTTTGTTGTTGTATTGAGTTTAAATGATATACTTTCTCGGTCTCATTAAAGAAGTCTCAATTACAATACTATCTGATATTATAAACATGAATCTTTTATATTTTGATGGGAATGCAGGCATGATTTGCTAGTCATGGTGAGTGGAGGCAGCGGAATCACACCTTTCATCTCTATTATTAGAGAACTAATCTACATCAGTGAAACACTTAAATGCAAAACTCCCTCAATTCTCCTCATCACAGCCTTCAAGAAAACCTCAGACTTAACAATGCTTGATCTCATCCTTCCCATGGTTGGCTCCCCAACCCAAATTTCCAATCTGAATTTACAGATTGAGGCCTTTGTCACAAGAGAAAAAAGCCCTTCTTTAGAAGCCAAGAATCACATCAGCTCAGTTTGGTTCAAACCAAAGCCATCTGATTCACCAATATCTCCAATCCTAGGGAGAAACAGCTGGCTCTGGCTCAGCGCAATCATTTCGGCATCCTTTGTGATATTCCTCATCTTCATTGGGATTCTTACAAGATACTACATTTATCCCATTGATCATGGAACTAACATGATCTACTCAACCTCTTCTGCGGCTGCGATTAACGCACTTTTCATGTGTGTTTCCATAGTTGTTGTGGCAACAGGGGCTTTTCTGTGGAACAAGAAACAAAATGCCATGGAAAACAAGCAGATTCAGAGCTTGGAAGGGGCAACCCCTGTAGCTTCTCCAAATTCATGGTTCTTCAATGCAGATAGAGAATTGGAAAGCTTGCCAGAGCAATCACTTGCTCTGTCCTCAAATGTGCACTTTGGTGAAAGGCCTGACCTCAAGAGTAAGTGTTATTTGCTTAATAATTCTTCCGTTCCACTAAATGTGCTTTATTTCTAATACTAGAAATGTGGTTATATCATCAGAAAAATTGTTCCGTGCATATGTTATGTTCACCTTTTTGTGCATATTTTAGACCCAAAAAACTTCTAAGTTTGCTTCCAATTATGTGTCACGGTATAATTTTATGTGGTACAACCGTTACATTGAATAATTTATCAGAAAATGACTCTTTTCTGACATTTGATGCAGGAATCCTTTTTGAGCGCAAAGAATCAAGTGTTGGAGTTTTGGTTAGTGGGCCGAAGAAGTTGAGACATGAAGTGGCTAATATTTGTTCTTCCAGTTTGGGCCCAAATCTCCATTGCGAGTCCATTAGTTTCAGCTGGTGAAATGAATTATGGGCCTCATGGATCCAGTTTGTATTCGGCCATTTCTCAGATCGGCCCAATCTAAATGTATAAGTGAAACTAGAGGCGTGATAATGTGAAAAATAAAATATGGAATTAATACAAATTTTCTTCATGTGTTTACCATATTCAGAGTTTCAGTTTCATAGTCTGAAAGTTTTTAAACATTTAGAGGAGACTTTCTATAAGTTAATCGTGGCTGAGAGGACAAAAATGTTTTGAAAAAAAATAAAATAAAATAAAAACGAGAGGACAAAAGTGAAATACATTGTTGATAAGTTTACGATGACGTGTGTGTAGAGACGTTTCTAATGTAATGTCTGTAACAATAAAAATGGCGTTCCGGATCGAAGTGTTGCCCTAATATATTTGGAACCGTTATCTAATATTGTAATATTTGTGTTTACGTACCTACCATGGATTGGATTATATTCTCTTCATTTGTGGGTGTATAAAAAGGAAAATGCGGCCGGGGCGATTTCCAACAAATATGAATGCAACTATCTTATTTTCAAAAAAGAGAAAGAAAAAAACAAAAAAATCACATTTAATTGAAAATTTGTTTGTCTTAAATTTGTAATATAAAACTGTATAACTTCCACAATTATAGTGTAGTCTCAATAAATACTAAACAAAACTAAAGAGTTGAATTTTTTTTTTTTTTATAGTAATAAATGAAAGTGTTACTGTTTACCAATGAATTATTCCCTTCTCCGTTTCATATAAAGAGTCATATTTAGATTTTAAAAAATTGTCCCAACAAAAGTGTTCAGTTTCTATTTATTTACATTGTATACGCTCACATATAATAGTGCGTTGTCCAGAATTAACATTTACTAATACAATAATGTCTTGTCCACGGACCACAATTAACCTCTACTTATAAAGTAAAGATATAAGTGACAAATATGATGTCAAATTATATATTCTAGGTAGTGTAACTTACCATCCATAAAAATAAAGTTGTACATTTTTCAAACGGAAGTGAAACGGGTAGAGTATTACTTTTAACAAACTATGCAAGGGCCAGTGAAGAAACTAAAGAAATCACCAAGTGGTTCAATTTGCTTATAGTTGACATTTTGATTAATTAGGTTTAAGAGCCATTTTTAACATTCTAATTTGACTTGATAGCAGAAACCTAATTTAGCCCCTTAACTCTTATTTAATATATTTTAATTGTATATGTTTGAATTACTTACTATTTCCCCCTCTAATTTCTGTTGTATTGACTGTTTATTGGTCTTCTTTTAATCGTTGTTAAACTTTATTTTTCACAAAGATGGATGGCTAAATTATGCCAAAGATAAAGATAAATTATATTTGATTTTAAAAAATAGAGTTAAATTAAATGTCAACTCTTGTTTCTTTTCGTACTATTTATTATTTTATTTCTTGAGGAATGTCAACGCATCCAGCACAAGAAGGATGCACACACGCGTAATTGGTTTATGGAAAAATAAGATTAAAACTAAAAGAATACACTTATTAACGACCTATAAAAGTGGTACAGAATTTTGTAACTAAAATCATATCGTAAATGATGTCCTACTATACTTTTTTATGCGTAATTTATTGCCATTTTAAAAATAATAAATAAGTTTTTTTATTATTATAAAATAGTCTAAAAACGATACTCAGTACTTATCTCGAAAAAAGAGTTCAATTTCTTAAACGTACAATATTTAAATCGAGCATTGTATTTATAACACAATCTACATTGTATCATTGAAATACAATTAACCGCCTTAACAAGAATTTGATTTAAAATATTTAATTCTTGACAATAATACTACTCAAACTCACGACTTACAGCATGTGTGTTTGATCGTATTATCGTTTGAATTATTGTTTATTCAGCATTCTTAATTAATTTGAAATTTGTTTGTTAGCTTGTCGTGCATGTTGCATCGTCAATAAATTAATTCATCCTAATCCTTAATTGTACGTGTTGATTTTTTTTTTTTTTTTGGAAATTTAGGATTAATTAAGAATCGACAACATAAGAGAGAACAACTAGCTAGCATGAGATAATTTATTTTTTAAAAGTAGTGACCAATCATCGGTAAGTTCCTTGTTAAAAAAACTACTTGATTTTAAAAAATTACTTCTTCCGTTTCACTTGAAAAGTCTATTTTTAAATTTTATTTTCTTTCCAACAAAAGAGCTCACTTTCAAAAATTTTGCTGCATTTACCCTTACTAAATAATATGTGATCCCATAATTAATTTACATTTAAAAGGTAAGAACATTAATGGAATAAAATGATGATCGACAAATTAGCTATTGTATGTGTTGTACCTTGAAATTCATAATAAATTGTACATTTTTTAAATCGAACTCTTCTAATGAAACGGATCGATGGATGAAACATGAAACAAAAATCAGAATGATTGAAGAGTTAAAAATAATACTTGTGATTAATGCTACGTGAGTAATAGTACAAGGACGGATGTCATTAATTAGAAGGATTAAAGTATTATTTAATTTATTAAACGTTAATAGTACAATTAAGCTAGGTCTGATGTCAAAAGACAGTACAAAGTACTACAACAAGAAGTACAAGTACTACTCTTACTACGCTAGCTAGGCTCAAAATCCTTCGTTATTTGCCATTTTATTTTTTTCAATGTTAAAGAATAATAACTATTATTATAATAACAAAATTAAAGTAATATTTTTAATTTTTTCCACTAAAGTAATCAATGTGACATTCATTATTATTTACTCAGATACATAATTTGCAAGACCGAAATTCCACGTGGGATCGATTTGAATGTAAGATCAGGTATAATATTAAAGATAAATTATTAAACTACTCTTATTTGAATTATTTATGAGTTATTATAGTGAATTATTTTATGATTGAATATAGAACCGGAGTTAGTATCGATTTGGTATTTTGATATCGTATAATCATAAAATCCTATAATATGGATCGAAATTTTACAAAGCTTAGATATTCCCTTGGTCACTAATAATGGTTATGTTTTTAATATTGTCATTGTGCAAAAAAATGAGATCTCATAATCACTGGTTGATATATATATATATATATATATATATATATTTTTTTTTTCTTTCTCCTGCCTTTTAATGGTTTGATATTAGGGTGTCATAGACTCTTAGCTGATTAGGAACTCTTGCAGAAAAATAGCTTTGACCATAATAGAAAGTTCAAAATTTTCTCATTCTTATTACATTTTTTATATATTAAAACGAAAAATATATAAATCAAAAGATCGTCGTAATTATTCAAAACCCCAATTATAAGATCTATGTCCTCCCACTTCACACTTCAAACGCACCCTTTTTTATAATGTGCTTTCGCCATTTCACATCTTAACCAGAAACCGTTGAACCGATGAAAAAGTAAGTAAGCAAATTTACCATGCATAATCTTGTCATTATATATGAACATTATTATTACTCTGTCCCAGTAAAATAGTTTTGTTTAGAGTTGTACATTACAACCCATAAATAGTTTTGTCACTAGACTCTCTTATTGAAACAGATCTCGAAAACACATGTATCTAAAACAAGAAAATAAGAAGAAGGCCTAAATTAACCAAGTTTAATTTTATTTTTAACTCCTTGATTATCTATAATCTAAAATATTTAAATATATAGGTCCACTTGTTGGTTTAAAAAATAAATAAATAAATAAAATTAAAGAAACCTTTTTTAATTGGTAGGGTGAAAGTGGGAAGAATCTAGAATACACAATCCTCCTCCTATATATAGAGGTCCATTAGTCCTCTGTGATTACAGAACTCATCGATCTCTTTGTCGAAATAACAATGGCGCAAAGAGGATTTGGCAATGCCATGCAAGCAATGATAATGGCGGTTGCTGTAATAATCAGTGTTGGATATGTTTTGTTGTACATCGTCATGCGACCCACAAATCTTTACAGAAACATATGGAGTCCAAGCATCCAAGCCAAGGCTAATTCAACTAATTACTTTGGAAGCCAAGGTATATTTCTTTATTTATTAATTAGTTCATAGTTTACAAAATACCGATTCGGGTAATAGGATCCTACATACCCAAAATATCAAATTCATTATATCTTTGATTTTATTTTATTTTTTATCCTAAGATCGGATTCTACATCCAAATTAATCTTATGTGAGATTTCGATTTTACAAACTTTATCCATTCAGTAACTCATGCCCTTTTTTTTTCGTTTTAATTAATTGGTTAATTTTCTCAATAATATTGTCATGTTTTTGTTTGTTTTGGGAAATTTAATTATCCAGGGTCAAATCTGTTGATGTTCACATTTCCTGTGCTCTTCGTTGCTGCCTTGGGCTGTGTGTATCTCCATTTAACAAAGAAGAACCACAGTCATTCCATGGGGTAATTAATTAATTAACTAATTTTAGAGCAAACTATCCCTAGCGCAAAACTATGTTTCGCTCTCGCTTTTAATCGCTTAGTAAAAGGAGTTGTTATGTATCATTATTAACTATATATTTATTGCTGGCTCGATGGATCGACAGAAATGGGGAGAAAAATGTGGCAGCTGCATGGAAGAGGCCGATGATCATCAAAGGACTTGGGATTGTTTCTCGAATCGAACTGGCTTTCTTTGTCATGTTCATAGCTCTTCTTGTTTGGTATTTTGCAGTTTCCTTGCGCATCAGTTTCGCAAACATCACTGTTGAAAACGGGGAGAAACGGTAAGAAATCGACTACCACTCAAAAATCATCATCATCAACCCTCGGTCCGTAGGGATAATGGTTCCGTTGGTCCCTAAATTAAGTCGTCTATGTGTGTTGCTTTCGTCTCTAAAATTAAAAATGTTTTTCATCAGTCACCGTACCTTATTTCCATCGCTCAAACTTCGACAAGAAACCAACCTATATGTCGCCAGACATGGGGAACAGAGCCCTGAAATATTAAAATTTTAAAAAATAATAATTCATATGGGGATTGATGAAGTTGCAAAAAAGTTTTGACAAATTAGAAAGGGCCATGATATTTGCAGTAACATTTTCTTGTGAAAAGTCTAAAATACCCCTAACATTTAAAAAAAAAATGTCGTCGGAATCCGGCGATATTTCACCCCCCCCCCCCCCCCCCCTTCAATTTGATATTTGCAATAACCACCGGGCGGATCTTCGCCAATCCGGTAAAAAATTCACATTTTCGACAAAAATACTAACACATCCGGACATAATACAACTAAAATAATCAAACCAACTATCTAAAATAATACCGCAAAACATTTTAACTTTAGCCACTAATCTTTTTCCGATCCGAGTCGTCTAGATTTTTATCCGATTTTGTGATTTCACCCGCTCTGCTTTGCAGGAATTATTAAACGGAACAGAGCCCGTGAGTTGCTTTTTCAATTTTATTTTTTATTTTTTCCAGCCCTCACCGGCTGCATAGTTGGTTTGTAATTTTTTTTTGCCTAGGGGTATTTTTGTCTTTTTACAGGGGAATGTTACTGCAAATATCAAAACAGTTACTGCGAATATCAATTCCGATTAGAAATTCTAAATTTCTCTACATGGGGAAAAGGGCTTGTTTCAGACTACACGGGAAAGAAAATACACTCAATTTAAGGATCGAAAAGAAACAGTTTTAGAATCAGAGACAAAAGGGTTACAAGTTTGGAGACCAACGGAATTATTATTTTCAAACAATATATAAATAACCATCTAATTTGTGTGTGTGTGTGCGATTTTGAAGGTGGGAAGCTAAGCTGGAATCTGCAGGGTTAAGGCTAGGAATAGTCGGGGAGATATGCCTGGCGTTTCTGTTCTTGCCGGTGGCGCGTGGGTCGTCGGTGCTGCAACTGTTTGGGCTGACGTCGGAAGCAAGCATCAAGTATCATATATGGCTGGGACACATCGCCATGACACTCATCTCTGCTCATGGAATTTGCTACTTTATCTACTGGGCTCTTACTCATCAATTATCCCAGGTAATTTATTTATCTTTCACTATTAAATTACGTACGAATCACACCTAACACACACACACACACACATATATATATATATGAAGCAAAGTAAGTTAGATAGAGGTTGTTCATCGTCCATCGTTTCTAATTAATTAGCTTATTATCGAGTCAGTGCTCAGATCATTACGCCTTTGGTCGGAACTGGCCTGATAAGGAATTTTAGGCTTCAGCTACCTTTGACAGTTAGACAAGAGTAATAAAAAAAAAAATTTTAAAAATCGATAGTAAAAATTGTTGAATAAATGATAAGAACTTATTTACTTTCGATTTTATTAAAAGGTATTAAAACCCTACATAATCTAGAAATAAAATAATAAGATTTTTGGTCCATCTATTCTAGACCACACAAAAAAAAAAAAAAGTAAAATACTTTACTTCAATTTTGGAAACGAAAAATTTTCAATTAATACACTAGTTTTGGAGAAAATAAAAATTTTCTTTATTGTTACATTTAAATTTTATAGGATAACTCCTCTATATATTTAAGAACAAAAAATTTGCCTTCAAAACTGTTATTTCATCGGTTCAATTAGAAGAGTCGTGTTGCCTTAAAAAAAAAAAAATTAAAGAATCGTGTTTTTAATCCTATCTCATCTCAGTATATGGTTCGGAAATTTATTGGTTTATATGTTTTTGTTGGAAATTCAGATATTGGAATGGACAAGAACAGGAGTTTCCAACGTTGCAGGAGAAATATCATGGATCGCAGGACTTGCCATGTGGGCAACTTCAATCCCTCGTATTCGCAGAAAACTATTTGAGCTCTTCTTTTACACTCATTATCTCTACTTCATGTTCGTCCTCTTCTACCTCCTCCATGCCGGAGTTGGCCATTTCTGCTACGTCCTTCCTACTTTCTACCTCTTCCTCCTCGATCGTTACCTGAGGTTCTTGCAATCGCGCCAAAATGTTCGCTTGGTTTCCGCCCGAATTCTCCCTTGTGAAACTCTCGAACTCAATTTTTCCAAAACTCGAGGTAAGTAATTACAACTCTCTACTTTTCCGGCCACGCTTTCTATAGGGAGGGGGGAGGGGGTGGTTCTCGGATCGCTCCAAACCCCTATTTCACTTTTATTAGTAGTATATATAATATTGATTTAGTTATTAAAAGAATGAAGTTTGGTAAAATTATAAATAAATTCCTGTGGTTTTAGAAATTACAAATACCTTCCCATAGTTTGGTTATAATTACAAATTTGATCTATGTTAGTTATAGTCAAGAATGAACATAAACTTTATTCAATAAGGTTTATGATCGACTCGATAAAATTTCAGTTCGGCTTATTGATGTATTCAATGAATAAACCAATATGAACGGGATTTTAGACTCAATTATTTAATAAACGATCACAGTTTGAGTGCTCCAAATCAAGATGCTGCTGAGTTCGATATCACCTTATTGTTAGTGAAGAAATAAACCAAAAAAATAAAAATAAAAAGAATAATAATTCAAGGATGTATTTGTAATTTCTTGAACCATGAGAACTTATAAGTAATTTTGACCAAATCTCAGGGGATGTAAATATAATTTACCCAAAAAATTATTCATATATTAGATATGTCGAGAAATTTTTTTTCTAGTTCCGAATAGACTATACTACACTGATACATGACTTTTTTTTGGGTTTGGATGTGTGTATAACTGATATATATATATGATTAGGTCTGTCTTATAGTCCAACGAGTATTATATTCTTGAATGTGCCGATCATTTCAAGGTTGCAATGGCATCCCTTTACGATCAGTTCGAGTAGTAATTTGGAGCCTGAAAAGCTCAGTGTCATCATTAAAGGAGAAGGAAGTTGGACTAAGAAGTTGCACCAGATTCTTTCATCTCCTTCTTCCATTGATAATCTTGCTGTTTCTGTTGAAGGACCCTATGGACCACCTTCTACTCACTTCCTTAGGTACTTCCGTACGTCCTACTAAAAGAGTTATGCGTTTTCAATATTATTGTCGTGCTTAAATGATATATACACCCTCGCGTCATTAAAAGAGTTGTGTTTTTTTTAGATTAAATCACTTGCTTGGTCCTTTAAGTTAGTTTGTATCTCTTTAATCCCTTACGTTGAAACTAATTCATTTTGATCCCTTAAATTGACATATTGGGTTTAAATGGTCCATAAAGCCAATTCCTGTGAGCGTGTGTTTCAAGGGCAAAATTGAAAGGAAAAAAAAAATTATAGTCCCTAGTCTTACCGAAAAGCAAAAATAAAAAGTCATAATAAAAACTAAGAACCCACCATACTGAGCCTAATCATAGATCACAAAATTTACAATCTCATCAACACTCAGTGAAGAAGAACGGTGTTCCAAAATTTATAGTAAATTTTTTTTTTTTTCTAATTTACAGTAAATTTACAGTCTCACAAAATTTACATTAAATTTTTTTTTTCCAGTTTTGCCATCGAAAAAATAGTGTAACTTTATGAACTCGTTCTAATCTATTAAAAGAGTCACATTTATGATCTTGTTCCACTAAGAAAGTCATAATTCTATCCCCGTCTCACTAGAAGAAGAGTGAGTCGTGTTCCTAGAAAAAAAAAATCATATTTCTAACCTCGTCCACTAAAAGAGTCTACGTTTCTAACCCGTTCAGCCACTATATATGCAGGCATGATTTGCTAGTAATGGTGAGTGGAGGCAGCGGAGTCACACCTTTCATCTCTATAATTAGAGAACTAATCTACATCAGTGAGACACTTAAATGCAAAACTCCCTCAATTCTCCTCGTAACTTCATTCAAAAACTCTTCAGATTTAACAATGCTCGATCTCATCCTTCCCATGGTGGGTTCCCCAACCCAAATTTCCAATCTAGACCTACAGATTGAGGCCTTCGTCACAAGAGAAAAACAACCTTCGTTAGAAGCCAAGAAAAACATAAGCACAGTTTGGTTCAAACCTAAGCCATCCGACTCCCCAATATCTCCAATTCTGGGCAAAAACAGCTGGCTCTGGCTCGGCGCGATCATTTCCGCGTCCTTCGTAATATTCCTCATATTCATTGCCATTGTTACAAGATACTATGTTTATCGTCCCATGAAGATGGATCATGGTACTGATAGCCACAGTACGATGATGACAATGATGGGGATGATGACGCAGTCGATTAGCTCCGGTTCTAGAGCTGTGCTGAATGCGCTTTTCCTGTGTGTTTCCATTGTTGTTGTGGCGACTGCGGTTTTTCTGTGGAACAAGAAACAAAATGCCATGGAAAGCAAGCAGATTCAGAACTTGGAAGGAGCAACACCTGGAGCTTCTCCAAATTCTTTGTTCTTCAATGCAGAAAGAGAATTGGAAAGCTTGCCACAGCAATCACTTGAGCTGTCCACAAATCTGCACTTTGGTGAAAGGCCTGACCTCAAGAGTAAGTATAAAAAACATGTTAAATTACTGTCTTGGTTCCTTTAACTTTTGCCGTTATGTTGCTTTGGTCTTTCAACTCTAAAAGATTTTGTTTTCGTCATTTAACTTTAAAAATAGTTCAAATCATAGAGTGAATAAAAATGTGTTTCATTTATGCAGAAATCCTTTTTGAGCGCAAAGAATCCAGTGTTGGAGTTTTGGTTTGTGGGCCCAAGGAGATGAGACACGAAGTTGCAAATATTTGTTCTTCTGGTTTGGGCTCCAATCTCCATTTTGAGTCCATCAGCTTCAGTTGGTGAAATGAAGCCCACGGTTTGTTAAAAAAGAAAAGCCTTTTAGGCCCTTCTGGAACCAGTTGTTTGTTTGGGCCGATTTCCAGTGGAGCCCAAATGTAAATGTTGTGTGTGAAATGTGATTATGGGTAAAAGATTTAATAAAGTGTGTCCATAGAACGACAAGTTATGTATCAGGAACTTGGGGATTAACCAACCTTAATAGTTAGCTCATGAGGGGAAGAGCCTAAGTTCCTTTTATATATCACGCATGGAAGTCTCATATTTCATGTGGGATGCATGATTTCATTGGTTTAGTATTTTGGATTTGTAATCTTGTTCACAGTTCGATTGGGCCATTCTTGGGCCTCGTCCAAATGTAAATGTATGTGTGAATTGTGAAATTTGAAATGTGAAAAAAATGTCATGTTGGGAGTCTAATCTCGTATTGTG
Organism: Leptodermis oblonga; assembly: GCA_016801395.1. Taxonomy (NCBI): domain Eukaryota; kingdom Viridiplantae; phylum Streptophyta; class Magnoliopsida; order Gentianales; family Rubiaceae; genus Leptodermis; species Leptodermis oblonga. The sequence continues at coordinate 1,729,576 of CM028755.1, forward strand.
TGGTTTACTAAATAACAAATTATACTTGTTGATATGTATCTGTATAATCAAATGTTCACGAAGAGGAAATTCTCAAACTTTTTAAATGAGTTTAAAGGGGAAAAAAATGAAAACTATTACTTCCTCCATTTTGTTGAAGGAATTCAATTTTTAATATTAAAAGTAGTATTAGAAACAACGCTTCAGATAGGATTGATTGAGTACTTTATTTGGAAAATAAGAAAGGGTGATGAAGATATTCAATCGTATTTGATAATGCGAACGTCACATTAGTCGCACAAAAAATTAACATAAATGGTAGTATTCTCAAGTTATTTAGTGAAAATTTGAGAGGGTGACACACAAAAATTGTCTATGTTGATGTGAAAAACTCAAAAAGGATGAAAAAGAAAAGGCAATAGAAGGAAACTAATTGAGTATTAAAGGGAAAACTTAACACTTGATGAACTGTGGGAAGTGACAATTAGTCATTGTCTTTACCTAATTGCAATTTTCTTGGATGGTGTCAAAAACTTTAATTATAAGTCCTTTATCAATTATAAGTTTAATTTAAGGGGTACAAATATTTCCTAAATATGTATTGGATCTAGAACATTTTTTTTGGTATAGGCCATTGCAAACAACTTGTCAATTCTTCCCCACCCAAAAAATGGAAAAGAATATGTCAATTCAGATAAAGCAATAATTAATGATAAGCAAAACACAAATTTATGCAGCTGATTTTCATCATCATTAAATAAAACTTGGTAATTAAGCACTTAAAAGATATACTTAAGGGTACACTTGGTGCACTGGAATGGGAATGGGGGAAATCGGCATCTGATTCGTGGAATTAAAATTCTTATGTTTCGTATGTACGGGAATCTAATAATTTGAACTATTATATCATCTAAAAAGCAATCTAAAATTCTTTTAATGAAATATTTATCCATTTTCAGGTACGAAATGCCCCCGATTTCTATTCTCATTTCCGCACGCCAAGTGCACCCTAAAGGGAAAACGATATTAGTGATCAAAATTTTTTATAATTAGTCCCTAAGCTTTAGTCCCATAAAACCCTTTTTTATAATTCCGAATTGTAAATCCTTAGATGCTCAAAATATTTAGGATAATAAAATTTTGAAAGTTCGATTCTCCTCTCATTTTTGACGATTTTTCACGCAAGCTGACAACTTGACAAAGCATTCTTTCCTCAGCCCTTGCCTACCAATGTACTCCATATTTAAGATGTTAAAACTAGAAATTACTAATAAGTAGGTGTAATAATTTATTCCATAAAAAATGTGTGTTTATTACTTGAATTAATATTCCATAATCAACTACTACTTAAAATGTCACAAATCACAATGGTTAATAAAAGTTTTCAATAGAAACTAATTTCCACAATAAAGATTATCAATATATTAAATCTTTATAGTGATAATGACCTTCCCTTCATCGAATTGTAGTAGAATTTTTATGTTTTTTTTGAACTCGGCACGTACATAGTATTACGTTAAGTGATGAGAATCGAACCTCCAACCTCTGAATGACATTTTATGCGTTTTAACCGTTAGGACACTGACTCATTACCATATTTTTGTCAAGAAAAGATAAATTGTTTTGTGATGTGTGGAAATTAAAGGATTGACATTTGGTTGTGAGTCTATTAGTTACTCTAAGATCAACTCATGGAGTCACCATTCAATTTCAGCCCATCACCTAACTGCACAAGAATTTTGACACTTGATATGAATGCAGGTCAAATTGAGAAGAAACAAAAACTTGAGAACCAAGGGTTTGCCTCTTCCAATCATTTTTTACTTAGGGTCTGTTCTTTACGATGTTATGAGAACAGGTCTCAAACATGTTCTCAGCACAAATGGGTTTCAGCCTATTTCTAAGAAACAAAGTTCTGAGAACTGGGTTGTAACCCAGTTCTCAGTCCAAGCTAAAGAACACGGGTCTCAGTTCAAATTTAGTCCGAAAATTCTTTTTCCTATTTTTTAACCTTCTATTCATTTTCCACTAAAATATATTTTAAAAAGGCAGCAAAATATATGGGAAGGAAATGCTTGTGAAAAGGAAAATTAGCAATTCAAAGATATAAAATCCAAACAGCCTTCCAAAAACGAAAATGATTGGTACTAATTGATAGAAAAAATTCCAAACAGCTCAACACTTCAAAAAATATATATATATTTTTTCAAAAACAGAACAAGAATGCTAGTAATTGAAAATTCCAATCAGATTGAAGCACCCGCAACTGAACAGCAAAACCGAACACCAATTCAGTTTAAAGCAGCAAAAACCGAACCACAACAGGACACCAAAATCCAATTGATGCACCAAAAACCGAATTCTCCAAACAGCTCCAATCTTCAAATTTAAAACAGCAAAAATAGAACACCAAAATCCGAATGAAGCACCAAAAACCGAAATGGAAAATTCCACACAGCTCTAAGCTTCAAAGGAGATTCTAGCAGCTCAACAAACAATAAAACCAACCAGTTCCAAGCAAACTGGGATTGGTGGTAAAATCGGGTTCGATATGCCGGTGCTCATCCCTTCCCGAAGCGCTTCTCTATGCTATACTTCACTTCCCAGAATCGCTTGCCGGCCTCGTCAATTTAACCGAATCGGTTGAGGCCCCAATTTTCCCAAAATCCCTAAGTGGAAAATCGGAGGAATCACGAACGAAATGAGGAGGCGTTGATGCAGATGACGAACCAAGAGCGGAGGCTGGAGGGAGTACAGTGGCCGTCACAATGGGTCAGCCCGTTCGTTATCGGCGCCAATTTTGGTTTGGATCGGAGAGGAGGTGAAAAAATTCGTTGCCGGTGTGGGTGGGAATTTGGGAGAGAAAAGATTTTCGCTAGGATAGGGATCCGTATCTGGGAGAGGGGGTTTTTTGGGGTTTCAAACCTAGAACTCAAACCTGGGTTTGAGCCCATTACTAAAGAACATGGGTCTGACCCATTTTTGACTACTTTTTGTTTTCATCTTAAATTTATTTTAAAAATATAAAAACAATAAAAATAAAAATTAAAGGTGAATTCTATATTTTTTTTTCCCTGAGTTCCCTCAATATTTTACCAAATTACAAAACACTTTATGACATTTTAAAAAATTATCATCTCTCCGCTCGTCAACTATACATTTTTATATTTTCAATACATTTTTCACATTTAAAAATAATTTTCGAAACCAAGTTTTGAAAAGCAATCCGTAACGAACTTGCATCTTTTTCCTGCTTAATTTTCTTTATTTTATTTTTTCTCAAACAAACCGTTGGTTAGAAAAATGGTAACTACACATTTTCTGACCAGGTGGATGATTTTGATAATTTTACGAAATTTTAGAGAGCGTTTGATAATTTTACAAAACTTCAAGAGAGGTAATGTAAATATGTAACTACACACATCTTCTTTCAGTAGGCAGGACAGCAACTCAAAGTGAAATTAGAAAGTGGCCAAATGTGCACCCTCAACAACCCATTCAACTCATGAGTGTTTCTTTTTTTTTTCAACTCATGAGAGCTTTATAAATACTTCACTCACTCACTCACAACAACAACAAAAAAAAAGCCCACATTTCCACACACACACACACATAGAGCAAAAGCAGTTTTTGGGAGAAGCAAAAATGGATGAGAAGAAGGAGAATCAAATGAAGGGAATAATCAAGATTATTAGAGGAGCAATGGTGGCAGTTTCAGTGATAGTGTTTCTTGGTTATCTCATGATGTGGTGCATCATGCCCACTGATACTTACTACAACAAATGGGTTCCTCACATCATGGCCTCCACCAATTCAACCTACTTTGGATTACAAGGTTCTTCAATTTTCATTTCTAACGTTGCTTTCAGTATTAGAAACGTGACTTTTTTAATGATACGGGAAGAGTACTATTATGTTGTTTCATAGTCCCCACATCATGGCCTCCACCAATTCAACCTACTTTGGATTACAAGGTTCTTCAATTTTCATTTCTAACGTTGCTTTCAGTATTAGAAACGTGACTTTTTTAATGATACGGGAAGAGTACTATTATGTTGTTTCATAGTCCTATAATCTGGGATTTCACATTCCTAATACTGTTCATTGCTGTTGTGGGCTGCATATATGTTCATTTGGGAAAGGGAATGGAAGGAAATGATATGAATAAGAAGGATTCATTGAAGTTCTTGAAGAAACCAATGATTCTCAAGGGCTTCCGGACTGTGAATTGGATTGAGATTTTCCTGTTTGCAATGTTTATTCTTCGCACCCTTTGGCACTTCTCTGCCTACATGCATTTCTGGTATGAAAAGATTACCATGGTGGCTATGACCAGGTGAGACAAAGTGTAAGTAAATTAATATTCATTCTCACAAAGTTCTGAATTTGTATAAAATGACAAAATTATCCTCAATTCTAGGAATAACATTTCCCAGAGATGGGTATTTTGTACAAATTCAGGGTATTTTGATGTTTCTCAAATTTCTGCGAGTAATTTGAAAATTTACTGTTTTTATTCAATTATAAATTATATGAATGATTAATGCATTAATTATGAATTTTGATTTTTAAGGTGGGTAGCAAAGTTGGAAAGATTGGCTTCGGTGATTGGTTTGGCTGGAAATGTGGCCTTAACATTTTTGTTCGTTCCGGTGACAGAGGTTCATCCATTTTGGCATTTCTAGGAATAACTTCGGAGGCCAGCGTGTATCATATGTGGCTAGGAAACATTTCAATGGCACTTTTTACGGCTCACGGTGCGCTTTACATTAGTTATTGGGCTCTCACTAATCGACTATCCGAGGTAAATTAGTAATTTTCCATTTATTATTCGTATATTTGTTTCTTTTTTTTACTCTTTCCTTATTATCGATTCGTGCATCAATGGACTAAGATAGTTCGTCTCACTTAAAACATACAAATATTTACAAAAATGTCATTGCGTTTGTTAAACTAAAAGCGATATGCTATTAACCGAAACGATTTAAAAGTCATTTTTGTATGGTATAGCTAGTGTCCTCCTAGCTAGGAAAATGTCGCATTTCTTGATCATGATTGCTATTGATTTGGAGTCGATATTGGATAGCTTACTGGTAAGGAAATCCAAGGCTAAAATTACGTTTTTTATTTTAGTTTTCTAAGTTATTCTACTTAAAATTTCCATTAAACTTGAATATTTGAAGCGAAACAAAAAAGTTGGATCAAATTATTGTTTAATTAGTCGTGGCGATTAAGAAATGTAAAACTACGGAAAAGTTTAACTAAGTCTGGCAATTCAACCCGTAACACGTTAATCTGATATAACCCGTCCATCATTTTAACTAGTTAAGTTGGTTTCGACAAGTTACGAATCGAATGGTTTAAACAAAGATTCCAAAATAATTACACTGTACTATGTAAAAATAACTAACATCTTATGATCGTTCCAAGATTTTGGGCATCTCGAAGCTGTTTTTTTGTCTCTAACATTAATGATGATGGCATCCCTTTGTAAACTGAATCACGTATCTATTTCCATTTCTCTATTTATTTCTATTTCTCCATTTAACATGAATGTCGTTTTAGAAAATCTTTTATTTATAAAGAAACAATTTGTTAGACCATGATTAAATTTTTAAGTATTTCTTAATAAGTGTGTAAATGCACAAAACGATATACATTAAATTCAACAATAAAAAATTCAGGAAAATAGAAAAGAAAAAGAAAAAAAAAACAAAAGAGAAAAGAAACTTGAACAAGAAGATAAACCTTCATAATTAATTTGAACGACAACATAGGATTTTGCAAAAATAATAGTGAAAATAAATGTAGATTAGGGTTCAAGTTTTGAAGGTGGTGATGATCATGAATAGCATTAGGTTTTAGGACCACTTATGCCATTTTTAATTGTTAGGTATATAGAATTATAGGTTCTCACTTTAAACATAAGCATATTATATGCTTTAAATAGGTTTAACCTTTTAATCTAAACACAATTTTTTTTTTTATAGAAATTTTCATGAATTAAATACATTTTTGTATATTACCAAGCCTAACATTTTGTTTTTCAATTAAGTTTTTACATTGCCTATAACTTTTTATATCATGAACATAAAATTGAAATACAAAGAGAGTGTTAATCTAATGCATGCTCTAGCTAGTTTTTTATTTGTACCAATCAATTAATAAACTTAAAGATATGAATTGTAGAGACTAAAAAGGTTTAAATATTTAAGCAACAAATTGAAATGTATGCACTATATATAATTCATAGCATGTGTAGAAACTGAATTTAACTTCGTAATTTCTGACGGAACACAAAAATGTGACACGAAACTAACACGTTAGAAATGGATCCGACAACATGAATATGATCTAAATTGCCACTCTATAGAGATAAATTTCTTATAATTTTTTACACGATACCAGAACCTGAATCAAACATAACATATTATAAACAATCTGTCAACCCGAAATGTGACTCGAATATTGCAATATATATAAGTGTGTGTACACAATTTGATGATGAATCCACACTCATCAATTATTGATCCCAATAATCATTGCTCTTTTGAGCTTAATTTGGTGAATTGGATTCCTCTTTAATTAAAGGCAACCTAGCTAATTATAAGCAATGCCACTTTGTTGAAAAATCTAGAATTTTAAGCTTTCAAACAACTATGGATGATGATGAATCATGAATGGAGAAGGTTAGGTGAGTCCAATACTATCACTATATCATACATAGGTGACAAAGTGTCAAGATCATTGTAGTCTTCATCAAGAAAGGGCTCTTGTTCCATTCACTTTACTCAAAATTCTCTTTTTCCTTTGGGAAAAATAAAAGTGAAGTGTTAAATTTCTTAAGGATATACTTCTATTGTTCTATCAAAAAAATTAATTTTAAATACAAATTATAACTTATACACAGTTGTATTATTAGACTTTTCTAGTAAAATGAATTAAGAGCATTTTTTTCTCTATTTTTCCTTCAAAATTCTTCAATGATCACTTTTAAATAGTTTTCTTAGTTATAATTTACTCCTTTTTTTCCTTGTCTTTTCAAAATAAAATTCTCACCACAAATTTCTTTCAACGTTTGCTTTCATCCTAATTTTTTTTATATTAAAATAAAGTCCTAAATAGTCAAGAATTATACCATAGATTCAACAAAATCGGAACAATATATGTATAAGTTATGAAATTCTAACCACAAAACAATGGGGGCGAGGTTGGTACTTTGGAGTTTAGGACAATATTACCAAACCTTTGACTTTGACCAAACAATTATACTAACTTAGGAAGACTTTTCATTTCGTTTCAAACAAAAAAAGGAAGAGTTTTCATCTAAATAAAATTCTTCTCACATTTTTAGTAGGTGATGAGAAAGATGTACTATCTACACACAACTAAAGGGAAATTATTCGGAAAGTGAAAACGTAGAGTGAAAAATTTTAATGGCTGATGTGAGTATTATATGGTTAGTCATTTGATAGTTGTAATTTTAAGGGAAAAATCGTAGTTTTGTCCCTTTTGATTGGCCTCTGAACAATTTTGGTCCATTTTGTTTCGCGAGTGGCAAAAATACCCCTTATATTTGGCCACTGTTTGGTTTTGGTCCCCTAAACCCGCTATCACTAGTTATTTGCGGTCAAAGTTGAAGTCAAAGGTAACCTTGGGTCATTTTCCAAATCCAAACAAAGTCTGGGGCCAATTGTCATTATGAAAAATTATTATTCTCCTCCATCCCCACTTTCTCTTCCTCTTCTTTTGTTTGGGAGGGGTGGGCTGAGAAAGTGTCTTTCTTTTGTTTCATGATTTTGTGTTGTGGGTAAGCTGGGACCATGTGTTATCAGTAACTGTAGATAAGCCCAATTTGCATGGATTTTGATTTTGATTTATGGGATAAAGAAGGCCACTCACCCAATACAGCTGAATCTGTTTGATTTTTTGTGGGATTTCTGTTTGAGAAAATAAGTGGATTTATTATGTCATGCTTGCATAATATACTAGGTCATCCTCAAATGTTAAGAAGTATTTGGATCAAGAATGTGACAGAAGCCCAACTAAAGTTTGGGCTTTTTGGTCTTTCAGTCCACTTTCACTTCCATTTCTAATTTATTACTCATTTCGCTTCGTTAAAAGAGTTCAGTTTCAATTTGTTCCATTAGAAAATTTATGTCTTTTTTGATTTTTTTTTACCTCCGCCCTTACTAATTTAATTATTTTTGGTTCATAATTAAACCTTCTTTGAAAAGTAAAGACATATGTGACAAATTCCCCTAAATCAATTAAATGCGGGGCAAGCTAAAATTGCTTTACATATACACCTATTACATTAATAACCCAACATAGCCGAAAGACTCTCAAAATCCCCCGAAAATAGAGAACCGAAAGGCCGATCACTAGCTAGCTAATATACTTTTCTCTTTCATACATTTCTTCGTTCATGTAAGTTTAATCCGATACTCTGGTATTTTTACGTGTAAAGGAATTACACCAATCCGTCCTGAACTTGGTGGTTAAATTCTAATACGGTGACGATACAGTGGAGAAGAACAGAAAAATGCTCGAAGCTCGGGTGGTGAAAAAACTTTAAACCTCTCATTCTAGCTTGTCACATTTTTAATATTGAAAAACCAAAAAATCAAAGGTCTTCTTATTCAAAACCCAAAATTATAACATTTCCCTAGCTATCTTGCACTTAACACCCGAGTGTCCACTCTTTTTATAGAGATAAACACGCTTTTATATTTAACCTAAAACATCTGATAACTAGATATAGATGAAATGATACATTTTCTTTAGTATACTCCGCGAACCGGTCCAGTGGAGATGCGACGGTGCCTGCAGCTAAGGCGATATTAATTAATTAGAGCATGAGATACACGAACCACGATGTCAGGGTTCGAATCCTTCATCGCCCAGAACTGATCCATAGGGGGGAAGTATAACCTTTCTCTCTGGCGGTCAAATGATGGGGATGGTAGATCAAGAGTTATAAAGCTCGAGTTTTTGTGTTAAAAACATGATTCTTTTCCGATGACTAGTTATAATAAATTGTTTCATTAATGACACAAAGTTAGTAACTAATTAAAATTTTACAACCATCTTGTAAGACGAATGTCATTAACTTTCAACTAAGAAACTAAGAGGGCCTAAACTAACCATGTTAAAAAAAAAAAAATTTTTAACTCCTTCATTACCAATATTATTCTAAAATTAAAATATTTATAGGTCCACTTGTTAAAATTATTATAAAAAAAATATTAAAAAAAAGAAGAAAAAAACTAATTTTGGGTAGTGGGAAAGAATCAAGAATTGTATATATAGAGGTCCATAAGTCCTCTTGAGTTCAGAACTCATCTGCAGAAAGATTAATGGCTATGGAGTCAGCAGCAGCAAATAGGAATACCATGCAGGCCATGATAATGGCAGTTGCTTTAGTAGTGAGTGTTGGGTATATTTTGTTGTTGATCGTCATGCGACCCACCAATCTTTACAGAAAAATATGGAGTCCAAAAATCCAAGCTAAGGCTAACTCAACTGATTACTTTGGAAACCAAGGTATATATATTTCTTTATGGAGGATTTCATTTTACTATCCCTAATTTGCATTGATGATTAATTTACATATGTGTGTGTGTGTGTGTGTTTTTTTTTTCTCATAATTATCCAGGGTCAAATCTGTTGATGTTCACATTTCCTGTGCTCTTCGTTGCTGCCTTGGGCTGTGTCTATCTCCATTTAACAAAGACGAACAACCCGCGGTAATTAATTAATTACTCATTTCGCTCCACATAAAGAATTTTTGTTTCGTGTCACTCGGTAAATAGCTGGCTGATCTAGGGATATTCAAGAAGAAGAAGAAGTTGTTGTTACATGCAATCTAATTGTAAATACATGCTTGTAATTATATATTAATTACTGGCTCGATGAATCGACAGAAATGGGAAGAAAAATGTAGCAGCGGCATGGAAGAGGCCGATGATCATCAAAGGACTTGGGATTGTTTCCCGAATCGAACTGGCTTTCTTTGTCATGTTCATTGCTATTCTTGTTTGGTATTTTACAGTTTCCTTGCGCATCAGTTTCGGAAATATCACTGTGGAAAATGGGGAGAAAAGGTAAGAAATCGACTACCACTTAAAAATCATCATCTTCAACCCTCGATAGAGATAATAATTCCGTTGGTCTCTAAATTTAGTCCGTTGCTTTTGTCTCTGAAATTAAAAATGTTTTTCATCAATCACCAAGCTTTATTTCTGTGGCTCAAATTTCGACAAGAAATTCCAGCCTAGAATTCAATCCCAGACCCGTGGGGACCGAACAGCGCGCTTAATAATTCATGGGAATGAAGTTGCAAGAAAATTCTGACAAATTAATAGAAATCCTAAATTTGTCTGCGTGGGGAAAAGGGCTTGATTCGGACTACACGGGGATGAAAAACCCCAAATTTAAAGGCTAAAGAGAAACAATTTTAAAATAAGAGACAAAAGTGCGACAAATTTGGAGACTTATTTCCCATAAAAATATAAATAATCATGTTTGTGTGTGTGATTTTGAAGGTGGGAAGCTAAGCTGGAATCTGCAGGATTATGGCTAGGAATTGTGGGGGAGATATGCATGGTGTTTCTGTTCCTCCCGGTGGCGCGTGGGTCGTCGGTGCTGCAACTGTTTGGTCTGACGTCGGAAGCACGCATCAAGTATCATATCTGGCTGGGACACATCGCCATGGCACTCATCTCTGCTCATGGAATTTGTTATTTTATCTTCTGGGCTCTTACACATCAATTATCCCAGGTAATTTATTTATCTTTCATAATCGTACGAATCATCATGAAGCAAAGTAAGTTAGATAAAGGGTTGTTCATCATCACTTCAATTAAAAGAGTCGTGTTTTTTATTGGAAATTGAGTTTATGTATGTTTTGGTGGAAATTCAGATATTGGAATGGACAAGAACAGGAGTTTCCAACGTTGCAGGAGAAATATCATGGATCGCAGGACTTGCTATGTGGGCAACTTCGATCCCTAGCATTCGCAGGAAACTATTTGAGCTCTTTTTTTACACTCATTATCTATACTTCATCTTCGTCCTCTTCTACCTTCTCCATGCCGGAGTTGGCCATTTCTGCTACGTCCTTCCTACTTTCTACCTCTTCCTCCTCGATCGCTACCTGCGGTTCTTGCAATCGCGCCAAAATGTTAACTTGGTTTCCTCCCGAATTCTCCCTTGTGAAACTCTTGAACTCAATTTTTCCAAAACTCGAGGTAAGTAGTTTCAACTCTCTACTTTTCCGGCCACGCTTTCAATACGGAAAGGGCGTGGGGTGGTCCCGGATCGCTCCGAACCTCTCTACCACTTTTATTGATAGTATATACGTAGTATTGATTTAGTTATTAAAAGTAAGAATTTAATTGACAAAGAAAAAATTAGGGCAAATTACATTTACCTCCCCCAAAGTTTGTAAAATTACAAATAAATTTCTGCAATTTTAGAAATTACAAATACCTCCCCGTGGTTTGGTTATAATTACAAAATTTGATCTCTGTTAGATATAGTCTCGAATGAACATAAACTTTATTCAATAAGGTTCATGATCGACTCGATAAAATTTCAGTTCGGCTTATTAATGTGTTCAATGAGTAAACCAATATGAACGGGATTTTAGACTCAATTATTTAATAAACGATCACAATTTGAGTGTTCCAAATCTAAATGCTGCTGAGTTCGATATCACCCTTATTGTTAGTGACGAAATAAACCAAAAAATAATAATAATAATAATTCAAGGATGTATTTGTAATTTCGTGAACCATGAGAAGTAATTTTGACCAAATCTAGGAGGTAAATATAATTTACCCAAAAAATTATTCATATATTAAATTCCTCAAAAAAAAAAAAAATTTTTTCTGGCTCTGCTAATGCATAGACTACACTGATACGTGACTTTTTTTTTTGGGTTTGGATGTGTATATATATATATGATTAGGTCTGTCTTATAGTCCAACGAGTATTATATTCTTGAATGTGCCGAGCATTTCAAGGTTCCAATGGCATCCCTTTACGATCAGTTCGAGTAGTAATTTGGAGCCTGAAAATCTCAGTGTCATCATTAAAGGAGAAGGAAGTTGGACTAAGAAGTTGCATCAGATTCTTTCATCTCCTCCTTCCATTGATCATCTTGCTGTTTCTGTTGAAGGACCCTATGGACCACCTTCTACTCACTTCCTCAGGTACTTCCGTACGTCCTACTAAAAGAGTTATGCGTTTTCAATATTATTGTCGTGCTTAAATGATATATACACCCTCGCGTCATTAAAAGAGTTGTGTTTTTTTTAGATTAAATCACTTGCTTGGTCCTTTAAGTTAGTTTGTATCTCTTTAATCCCTTACGTTGAAACTAATTCATTTTGATCCCTTAAATTGACATATTGGGTTTAAATGGTCCATAAAGCCAATTCCTGTGAGCGTGTGTTTCAAGGGCAAAATTGAAAGGAAAAAAAAAATTATAGTCCCTAGTCTTACCGAAAAGCAAAAATAAAAAGTCATAATAAAAACTAAGAACCCACAATACTGAGCCTAATCATAGATCACAAAATTTACAATCTCATCAACACTCAGTGAAGAAGAACGGTGTTCCAAAATTTATAGTAAATTTTTTTTTTTTTCTAATTTACAGTAAATTTACAGTCTCACAAAATTTACATTAAATTTTTTTTTTCCAGTTTTGCCATCGAAAAAATAGTGTAACTTTATGAACTCGTTCTAATCTATTAAAAGAGTCACATTTATGATCTTGTTCCACTAAGAAAGTCATAATTCTATCCCCGTCTCACTAGAAGAAGAGTGAGTCGTGTTCCTAGAAAAAAAAAATCATATTTCTAACCTCGTCCACTAAAAGAGTCTACGTTTCTAACCCGTTCAGCCACTATATATGCAGGCATGATTTGCTAGTAATGGTGAGTGGAGGCAGCGGAGTCACACCTTTCATCTCTATAATTAGAGAACTAATCTACATCAGTGAGACACTTAAATGCAAAACTCCCTCAATTCTCCTCGTAACTTCATTCAAAAACTCTTCAGATTTAACAATGCTCGATCTCATCCTTCCCATGGTGGGTTCCCCAACCCAAATTTCCAATCTAGACCTACAGATTGAGGCCTTCGTCACAAGAGAAAAACAACCTTCGTTAGAAGCCAAGAAAAACATAAGCACAGTTTGGTTCAAACCTAAGCCATCCGACTCCCCAATATCTCCAATTCTGGGCAAAAACAGCTGGCTCTGGCTCGGCGCGATCATTTCCGCGTCCTTCGTAATATTCCTCATATTCATTGCCATTGTTACAAGATACTATGTTTATCGTCCCATGAAGATGGATCATGGTACTGATAGCCACAGTACGATGATGACAATGATGGGGATGATGACGCAGTCGATTAGCTCCGGTTCTAGAGCTGTGCTGAATGCGCTTTTCCTGTGTGTTTCCATTGTTGTTGTGGCGACTGCGGTTTTTCTGTGGAACAAGAAACAAAATGCCATGGAAAGCAAGCAGATTCAGAACTTGGAAGGAGCAACACCTGGAGCTTCTCCAAATTCTTTGTTCTTCAATGCAGAAAGAGAATTGGAAAGCTTGCCACAGCAATCACTTGAGCTGTCCACAAATCTGCACTTTGGTGAAAGGCCTGACCTCAAGAGTAAGTATAAAAAACATGTTAAATTACTGTCTTGGTTCCTTTAACTTTTGCCGTTATGTTGCTTTGGTCTTTCAACTCTAAAAGATTTTGTTTTCGTCATTTAACTTTAAAAATAGTTCAAATCATAGAGTGAATAAAAATGTGTTTCATTTATGCAGAAATCCTTTTTGAGCGCAAAGAATCCAGTGTTGGAGTTTTGGTTTGTGGGCCCAAGGAGATGAGACACGAAGTTGCAAATATTTGTTCTTCTGGTTTGGGCTCCAATCTCCATTTTGAGTCCATCAGCTTCAGTTGGTGAAATGAAGCCCACGGTTTGTTAAAAAAGAAAAGCCTTTTAGGCCCTTCTGGAACCAGTTGTTTGTTTGGGCCGATTTCCAGTGGAGCCCAAATGTAAATGTTGTGTGTGAAATGTGATTATGGGTAAAAGATTTAATAAAGTGTGTCCATAGAACGACAAGTTATGTATCAGGAACTTGGGGATTAACCAACCTTAATAGTTAGCTCATGAGGGGAAGAGCCTAAGTTCCTTTTATATATCACGCATGGAAGTCTCATATTTCATGTGGGATGCATGATTTCATTGGTTTAGTATTTTGGATTTGTAATCTTGTTCACAGTTCGATTGGGCCATTCTTGGGCCTCGTCCAAATGTAAATGTATGTGTGAATTGTGAAATTTGAAATGTGAAAAAAATGTCATGTTGGGAGTCTAATCTCGTATTGTGTGGTTTACTAAATAACAAATTATACTTGTTGATATGTATCTGTATAATCAAATGTTCACGAAGAGGAAATTCTCAAACTTTTTAAATGAGTTTAAAGGGGAAAAAAATGAAAACTATTACTTCCTCCATTTTGTTGAAGGAATTCAATTTTTAATATTAAAAGTAGTATTAGAAACAACGCTTCAGATAGGATTGATTGAGTACTTTATTTGGAAAATAAGAAAGGGTGATGAAGATATTCAATCGTATTTGATAATGCGAACGTCACATTAGTCGCACAAAAAATTAACATAAATGGTAGTATTTCTCAAGTTATTTAGTGAAAATTTGAGAGGGTGACACACAAAAATTGTCTATGTTGATGTGAAAAACTCAAAAAGGATGAAAAAGAAAAGGCAATAGAAGGAAACTAATTGAGTATTAAAGGGAAAACTTAACACTTGATGAACTGTGGGAAGTGACAATTAGTCATTGTCTTTACCTAATTGCAATTTTCTTGGATGGTGTCAAAAACTTTAATTATAAGTCCTTTATCAATTATAAGTTTAATTTAAGGGGTACAAATATTTCCTAAATATGTATTGGATCTAGAACATTTTTTTTGGTATAGGCCATTGCAAACAACTTGTCAATTCTTCCCCACCCAAAAAATGGAAAAGAATATGTCAATTCAGATAAAGCAATAATTAATGATAAGCAAAACACAAATTTATGCAGCTGGTTTTCATCATCATTAAATAAAACTTGGTAATTAAGCACTTAAAAGATATACTTAAGGGTACACTTGGTGCACTGGAATGGGAATGGGGAAAATCGGCATCTGATTCGTGGAATTAAAATTCTTATGTTTCGTATGTACGGGAATCTAATAATTTGAACTATTATATCATCTAAAAAGCAATCTAAAATTCTTTTAATGAAATATTTATCCATTTTCAGGTACGAAATGCCCCCGATTTCTATTCTCATTTCCGCACGCCAAGTGCACCCTAAAGGGAAAACGATATTAGTGATCAAAATTTTTTATAATTAGTCCCTAAGCTTTAGTCCCATAAAACCCTTTTTTATAATTCCGAATTGTAAATCCTTAGATGCTCAAAATATTTAGGATAATAAAATTTTGAAAGTTCGATTCTCCTCTCATTTTTGACGATTTTTCACGCAAGCTGACAACTTGACAAAGCATTCTTTCCTCAGCCCTTGCCTACCAATGTACTCCATATTTAAGATGTTAAAACTAGAAATTACTAATAAGTAGGTGTAATAATTTATTCCATAAAAAATGTGTGTTTATTACTTGAATTAATATTCCATAATCAACTACTACTTAAAATGTCACAAATCACAATGGTTAATAAAAGTTTTCAATAGAAACTAATTTCCACAATAAAGATTATCAATATATTAAATCTTTATAGTGATAATGACCTTCCCTTCATCGAATTGTAGTAGAATTTTTATGTTTTTTTTGAACTCGGCACGTACATAGTATTACGTTAAGTGATGAGAATCGAACCTCCAACCTCTGAATGACATTTTATGCGTTTTAACCGTTAGGACACTGACTCATTACCATATTTTTGTCAAGAAAAGATAAATTGTTTTGTGATGTGTGGAAATTAAAGGATTGACATTTGGTTGTGAGTCTATTAGTTACTCTAAGATCAACTCATGGAGTCACCATTCAATTTCAGCCCATCACCTAACTGCACAAGAATTTTGACACTTGATATGAATGCAGGTCAAATTGAGAAGAAACAAAAACTTGAGAACCAAGGGTTTGCCTCTTCCAATCATTTTTTACTTAGGGTCTGTTCTTTACGATGTTATGAGAACAGGTCTCAAACATGTTCTCAGCACAAATGGGTTTCAGCCTATTTCTAAGAAACAAAGTTCTGAGAACTGGGTTGTAACCCAGTTCTCAGTCCAAGCTAAAGAACACGGGTCTCAGTTCAAATTTAGTCCGAAAATTCTTTTTCCTATTTTTTAACCTTCTATTCATTTTCCACTAAAATATATTTTAAAAAGGCAGCAAAATATATGGGAAGGAAATGCTTGTGAAAAGGAAAATTAGCAATTCAAAGATATAAAATCCAAACAGCCTTCCAAAAACGAAAATGATTGGTACTAATTGATAGAAAAAATTCCAAACAGCTCAACACTTCAAAAAATATATATATATTTTTTCAAAAACAGAACAAGAATGCTAGTAATTGAAAATTCCAATCAGATTGAAGCACCCGCAACTGAACAGCAAAACCGAACACCAATTCAGTTTAAAGCAGCAAAAACCGAACCACAACAGGACACCAAAATCCAATTGATGCACCAAAAACCGAATTCTCCAAACAGCTCCAATCTTCAAATTTAAAACAGCAAAAATAGAACACCAAAATCCGAATGAAGCACCAAAAACCG
The DNA here is from genome assembly GCA_016801395.1 of Leptodermis oblonga. NCBI lineage: Eukaryota > Viridiplantae > Streptophyta > Magnoliopsida > Gentianales > Rubiaceae > Leptodermis > Leptodermis oblonga. The sequence continues at coordinate 1,746,377 of CM028755.1, forward strand.
AAATGGAAAATTCCACACAGCTCTAAGCTTCAAAGGAGATTCTAGCAGCTCAACAAACAATAAAACCAACCAGTTCCAAGCAAACTGGGATTGGTGGTAAAATCGGGTTCGATATGCCGGTGCTCATCCCTTCCCGAAGCGCTTCTCTATGCTATACTTCACTTCCCAGAATCGCTTGCCGGCCTCGTCAATTTAACCGAATCGGTTGAGGCCCCAATTTTCCCAAAATCCCTAAGTGGAAAATCGGAGGAATCACGAACGAAATGAGGAGGCGTTGATGCAGATGACGAACCAAGAGCGGAGGCTGGAGGGAGTACAGTGGCCGTCACAATGGGTCAGCCCGTTCGTTATCGGCGCCAATTTTGGTTTGGATCGGAGAGGAGGTGAAAAAATTCGTTGCCGGTGTGGGTGGGAATTTGGGAGAGAAAAGATTTTCGCTAGGATAGGGATCCGTATCTGGGAGAGGGGGTTTTTTGGGGTTTCAAACCTAGAACTCAAACCTGGGTTTGAGCCCATTACTAAAGAACATGGGTCTGACCCATTTTTGACTACTTTTTGTTTTCATCTTAAATTTATTTTAAAAATATAAAAACAATAAAAATAAAAATTAAAGGTGAATTCTATATTTTTTTTTCCCTGAGTTCCCTCAATATTTTACCAAATTACAAAACACTTTATGACATTTTAAAAAATTATCATCTCTCCGCTCGTCAACTATACATTTTTATATTTTCAATACATTTTTCACATTTAAAAATAATTTTCGAAACCAAGTTTTGAAAAGCAATCCGTAACGAACTTGCATCTTTTTCCTGCTTAATTTTCTTTATTTTATTTTTTCTCAAACAAACCGTTGGTTAGAAAAATGGTAACTACACATTTTCTGACCAGGTGGATGATTTTGATAATTTTACGAAATTTTAGAGAGCGTTTGATAATTTTACAAAACTTCAAGAGAGGTAATGTAAATATGTAACTACACACATCTTCTTTCAGTAGGCAGGACAGCAACTCAAAGTGAAATTAGAAAGTGGCCAAATGTGCACCCTCAACAACCCATTCAACTCATGAGTGTTTCTTTTTTTTTTCAACTCATGAGAGCTTTATAAATACTTCACTCACTCACTCACAACAACAACAAAAAAAAAGCCCACATTTCCACACACACACACACATAGAGCAAAAGCAGTTTTTGGGAGAAGCAAAAATGGATGAGAAGAAGGAGAATCAAATGAAGGGAATAATCAAGATTATTAGAGGAGCAATGGTGGCAGTTTCAGTGATAGTGTTTCTTGGTTATCTCATGATGTGGTGCATCATGCCCACTGATACTTACTACAACAAATGGGTTCCTCACATCATGGCCTCCACCAATTCAACCTACTTTGGATTACAAGGTTCTTCAATTTTCATTTCTAACGTTGCTTTCAGTATTAGAAACGTGACTTTTTTAATGATACGGGAAGAGTACTATTATGTTGTTTCATAGTCCCCACATCATGGCCTCCACCAATTCAACCTACTTTGGATTACAAGGTTCTTCAATTTTCATTTCTAACGTTGCTTTCAGTATTAGAAACGTGACTTTTTTAATGATACGGGAAGAGTACTATTATGTTGTTTCATAGTCCTATAATCTGGGATTTCACATTCCTAATACTGTTCATTGCTGTTGTGGGCTGCATATATGTTCATTTGGGAAAGGGAATGGAAGGAAATGATATGAATAAGAAGGATTCATTGAAGTTCTTGAAGAAACCAATGATTCTCAAGGGCTTCCGGACTGTGAATTGGATTGAGATTTTCCTGTTTGCAATGTTTATTCTTCGCACCCTTTGGCACTTCTCTGCCTACATGCATTTCTGGTATGAAAAGATTACCATGGTGGCTATGACCAGAGGAGACAAAGTGTAAGTAAATTAATATTCATCCTCACGAAGTTCTGAATTTGTATGAAATGATAAAATTGTCCTTAATTTTGGGCAAAAATGCTCCCAAAATAATGGTATTTTAGGAATTTGTACAAATTCAGGGTATTTTGATGTTTTCCAAATTTTGGCAAGTATTTTGAAAATTTACCCTTTTTAATCAGTTAAAAATTATATGAATGATTAATAAAATGTGAATTTTGATTTTTAAGGTGGGAAGCAAAGTTGGAAAGATTGGCTTTGGTGATTGGTTTGGCTGGAAATGTGGCCTTAACATTTTTGTTCGTTCCGGTGACAAGAGGTTCATCCATTTTGGCGTTTCTAGGAATAACTTCGGAGGCCAGCGTGAAGTATCATATGTGGCTAGGAAACATTTCAATGGCACTTTTTACGGCTCATGGTGCGCTTTACATTACTTATTGGGCTCTCACTGATCGATTATCCGAGGTAAATTAGTAAATTTCAATCCATTATTCGTATATTTTTTTTTTTTTTACCTTTTTCTTATTATCGATTCGTGCATCAATGGACTAAGGACTAAGAGAGTTCGTCTCACTTAAAACATACAAATATTTATAAAAATGTCACTGCATTTATTAAACTAAAAGCGGTTTGTCGTAACGATTTAGAATTCCATTTTTATAATAAAGCTACCCGCCTAGGTAAGAAAATGTTGCATTTCTTGATCATGATAGCGATTGATTTTGAGTTGATATTTGGATAGCTTACTGGTAAGGAAATCCAAGAGGCTAAAATTACGTTTTTAAATCTCTAATACATACTATATATTTTAGTTTTCTAAGTAGTATTTTACTTCAATTTTCTATTAAACTTGAATATAGAAAACGAAACAAGCAAGTTGGGTCAAATTGTTAAATAATTACTCGTGGCAATTAAGAAACGTAAAATTACGGAAAAGTTTAACTGGGTCTGGCAATTTAACTGCTAATCTATCAGTTCGATTTAACCTGCCCATCATTTTGATAAGTTGAGTTGGGTCAGAGGAATTACAAGTCGAACGGTTTTAACCAAAAATTTCAAATTAATTACACTGTACTAGGTAAAAATTACTACTAACATCTTACGATCTTCCAAGATTTTGGGCCTTTGGAAAATGAATTACGTATCTATTTCTATTTCTCTATTTAAGATGAATGTCGTTTTAGAAAATCTTTTATTTAAAAAGAAAACATTTGTTAGACCATAAAACAGTATTTCACTTTCAAATTTATTGTTATCCTTTTAAAATTTTAATTTGTTCATGAGTTCTATAAATGCCATGATTAAATTTTTAAGTATTCCTTAATAAGTGTGTAAATGCACAAAACGATATACATTAAATTCAACACTAAAATATTCAGGAATATAGAAAGAACGAAAAAATAGAAACTTGAACAAGAAGATAAACCTTCATAATTAATTTTGGACAACAACATGGGATTTTGCAAAAATAATAGTGACAATAAAGGTAGATTAGGGTTCAAGTTTTGAAGGTGGTGATGATCATGAATAGCATTAGGTTTTAGGACCACTTATGCCATTTTTAATTGTTAGGTATATAGAATTATAGGTTCTCACTTGAAACATAAGCATATTATATGCTTTAAATAGGTTTAACCTTTTAATCTAAACACTTTTTTTATAAAAAAATTTCATCATTTTTAATACGATTTTAATATTTGAAAACAACTTCAAATTAAATACATTTTTGTATATCATCCAAGCCTAGCATTTTGTTTTCAATATATTTTTTTATATCATAAACATAAAATTGAAATACAATGAAACAAGAGACTTGAAGATATGAATTGTAAAGATTAAAAAGGTTCAAATATTTTAGCAACAAATCGAAATGTAGCATCATAATTCATATATAGCTTGTGTAAAAGATGAACTGAACTTCATATTAGGTTAGTAATTTTTGACATAATATAGAAATTGGCACAAAACTAACACGTTAGAAATAAATATGACAACATGAACATGACCAGAATTATTACTCTATAGAGATTTTTTTTTTTTTTTGCAATCTCTCACACAACACGAGAAGTTAAATAAAATCTAACACGTTATAAGCAATGTATAAACTCAAAATATCACTCGACTGCATTATATATTAGTGTGTGTGCACACAATTTGATGGATTGATCCACTCATCAATTATTGATCCCCATAATCATTGCTCTTTTGAGCTTAATATGGTGAATTGGATTCCTCTTTAATTAAAGGCTAATGCTACTTTGTTGAAAAATCTAGAAATTCAAGCTTTCAAACAACAATAGATGTTGATGATTCATGAATGGGGAAGGTTAGGTGAGTCCAATGCTATTACTATTACTACTATATGATGTGATATCATACATATGTGACAAAGTGTCAAGATCATTCTAATCTTCATCAATAAAGGGCTCTTGTTCCATTCACTTTTACTCTAAATTCTCCTTTTTCCTTTGGGAAAAATAAAAGTGAAGTGTTAAATTTCATAAGAATATACCTCTTTCTGTTTTATTAAAAAATTAATTTTAAATACTCATATAACTTACAAACAGTTATATTATGAATTTTTTTAATGAAACGAATAAAGACCGTTTTTCTCTATTTCTCTTTTAAAATTCTTCAATGATCACTTTTAAATAGCTTTCTTAGTTATAATTTACTCCTCCTTTTTCCTCATCTTCTCAAAATATAATCCTCAACACAAATTTCTTTCATCCTAATTTTTTTATTAAAATAAATTCTAAAATAGTCAAAAATTATACCATTGATTCAACAAAATCGGAACCTATATGTATAACTTATATGAAATCCTAACCACAAAACAACGGGGCCGAGGTTGGTACTTTGGAGTTTAGGACAATATTACCAAACCTTTGACTTTGACCAAACAATTATACTAAGTTATGAAGACTTTTTCATTTAAATAAAATTCTTCTCACATTTTTAGTCGGTGATGAAAACGATGTACTATTTACACACAACTAAAGGAAAATTATTCGAAAAGTGAAAATGTAGAGTGAAAAAAATCAATGGCTGATGTGGTATTATATGGTTAGAATCACTTGATAGTTGTAATTTTAAGTTTCCAATAATTCACTCTATGAGTAAAATTCACTCTGAATTTTCACGTCGTCACTTTATGAGTAATGTTGTCTAATTTCTTGTTTAGTATTGTATAATCATTTAAAAGTTTCAGAAGACCGCTTACTTCTGCTCCTCTATCTACTATCACCTGTAAGAATTGGATTCTACAACTTTCAACTCTCATTGCTCTTAAACGATACGAGGTGTACCGCTAATCCAAATCCTTAATACTTTATTTTTCCCTCTTGAAATCCCCAATCATTACAAAATTTTACCTTACATACCTGTACCTGTGGGAAGTGGGAACCAAGTGTTTGACTATGAGCCTTACCATGAAACACACCACACCTAAACTTTGTGACAAAGATAACACAAATACTTTTTTTGTATTTTAATCCTTCTTGTTGGCTGTTGTGGCTCCATAACCATCAAAGTGCTTCAAAAAAGAGTTGTTTGTTGGGGTGGGGTGGGGGGGGGGGGGGGGGGGGGGGGGTGGGCTGAGAAAGTGTCTTTCTTTTGTTTCATGATTTTGTGTTGTAGGTAAGCTGGGACCATGTGTTATCAGAAACTGTAGATAAGCCCAATTTGCATGGATTTTGATTTTGATTTTGATTTATGGGATAAAGAAGGCTACTCACCCAATAAAGCTGAATCTGTTTGGATTTTTGTGGATTTCTGTTTGAGAAAATTAGTGGATTTATTATGTCATGCCTGCGTCATATACTTGGTCATCCTCAAGTTAAGAAGTATTTGGATCAAGAATGTGACAGAAGCCCAACTAAAGTTTGGGCTTTTTGGTCTTTCAGTCCACTTTCACTTCCATTTCTAATTTAGTATTCGTTTCGCTTTGTTACAGTTCAGTTTTAATTTGTTTCACCAAAAAATTTATGTTTTTTTTTTTTTTGTTTTTTTACCTCCGCCCTTACTAATTTAATTATTTTTAGTTAATAATTAAACTATCTTTGAAAAGTAGAGACATATATGACAAATAGTGAAAATTTCGTTATCTTAGGTACTGTACCTTGAAACTCATAAAAGTCGCGTATCTTGGAAAATAAACTTTTCTAATGAAATAGATAGATAAAGTACTAGTTTCTTCTTAAACCAACTTTTATAATGAGTTCATGCAATGAATTAAATTAACAAAGCATAACTATATTTTGTTGGGGTAAATTACATATACTCCCCTAAAGTTTGTCCAAATTATCAAATAAACTCTGAAGTTTCAAAGATTACCAATTGAACCCTATGGTGCCAATTCAAGATCCGCCCAATAATGTTCTTTAACACCCCTCAAAGTTCGCTTGGTAATTTTTTTAAAACTCCGAGTACGCTAATTAATTTGAACCAACTTCAAAAATTTTATAATTTACCTTATTTTCATTCATGCAACGTCATTCACTCTGTCATTTCACGGCATAAATTCATAATTTGTATGACGGCATTTTTTGGGCTAATTTTGCAGATGCTAAAATGGGATGAGACATGGGACCAAACCTATGTGAATAACATAGCAGGAGAGCTGTGTTTGCTGACTGGACTTATACTGTGGAGTGCAACGTTTCCTCGTATCAGAAGAAACATGTTCGAACTCTTCTATTACACTCATCATCTCTACATCCTCTTCATCATTTTCTACATTCTTCACAAGGGCTTGTTCTTCATCTGCATTATGCTTCCTGGAATGTACCTCTTCGTGCTCGATCGTTTCTTGAGGTTCTTGCAATCGAGGCAGAAGGTCCGGCTGGTTTCGGCCCGAGTTCTACCGTGCGAAGCTCTCGAGCTCAACTTCTCCAAAAGCCGAGGTATCGTATCATCTGTCTAATTTATCATGTCTTATTATATGTCATGTTATAGCGTAAGGCCTTATAAGTTAGCTCATATTTTGAGTCTTTACATTTACATTTCTTTTTCCCTTTCTAAAACATGTTTTAGAAAACGTACCTTAAAATGAACTAACGTACATGCTCTCTACTTACTCGGTCACTCGCTTGATAACAAAGTGAGTTTTATTTTGACATTGTGTTAGACAAACGATCCAAAGTGAATGTAGAATGCTACAAAGTACAACATTTTCTAATAGGTCTATTTGTATCGCATTTCATTGTCGACCCATTAATAAAAAAGTTGTTCGGTGCATAGAAACTCTTGTATGTACAAGGTCGGGAAAGGGCCGGGCCAGTAAGGCATACTTATATGTTTGTGTTGTTGCAGCGTTGAACTATACCCCAACGAGTACTATGTTTGTGAACATTCCAATCATATCTAAGCTGCAATGGCATCCATTTACGGTCACTTCCAGCAGTAGCTTGGAACCAGACACACTCAGTGTGGTCATCAAATGCGAAGGAAGCTGGACCAAGAAGCTTTACGACGTCGTTTCCTCGCCTTCCCCGGTCGATCGCCTCGAAGCTGCCATTGAAGGACCCTATGGACCTCCAGCAACTCATTTCCTAAGGTTAGTTTCCGACAGCCCAAGAGCCAATTACAACTTCTCGACTTCATGACCACGTCAGTTACCTGAATATTTACGACGTTTTGATTGAAATGCAGGCATGACATGCTAGTGATGGTAGTGGTGGAAGTGGGATCACCCCTTTTATCTCCATCATCAGAGATTTGATGTTTTTGAGCTCAGAAAGAAAATGCAAAACTCCAAAACTTTTGCTCATTTCCACCTTCAAGAACTCCTCAAACCTCTCAATGCTAGAGCTCCTCCTTCCAATTTCAGGTTCTCCCTCAGGATCTTGTAATTTGGACCTTCAAATTGAAGCTTACATAACCAGAGAGAACACACATCCGACAGCGAAAACCGAGCCAATCCGAGCTGTTCGCTTCAAGCCACTGGCTTCGGATGTTCCTATCGCCTCGGCTTTAGGCCGATACAGTTGGCTATGGCTGGCTGCTATCATCTCATCCTCCTTCATCATATTCTTGATCCTTTCTGGACTGTACACTAACTACTACATTTACCCTATCGATCTAAACACCAACAAGATGACCTTGATGACGCGAAGGACCGTCCTCACTATCTTCCTCCTCTGCTTTTCCATCGCGGTTGCATCCACCGTGGCATTCCTCTGGAACAAGAAACAGAATGCCAGGGAAACGAAACAGATACAGGACATGGAGGACTCGGCGACAGGGAAGTCCCCGAACATCCAGAATGATAACGCCGACAGAGAACTCGAAAGCTTACCCTACCAGTCCCTGGTGAAGACCATGAAGGTGCACTATGGAGCCAGACCTGACCTCAAGAGTAAGCACACCTATACTTAAACTCAGTCATTACTGGATCCTAAAAACTTATCATCAGTGAGTGAAACTGAGTTAAAACTGTTGCAGGAATTCTGCTGGAGGCCAAAGGATCAAGCGTCGGCGCTCTAGTGTGCGGCCCGAGGCAGATGAGGCACGACGTGGCAGCCATCTGCTCATCTGGCTCAGCGGAAAACCTTCATTTCGAATCCATCAGCTTCAGCTGGTGATTACTGAATCTCCGGACTCGAAATTATAGGGCATTTATAGCCTGAATCTGTTTCTCAGAGTGTGTTATGTGTGCATTGTAGATTACACTACTAGTATCCAGTGGTTGAATTTGTAGTGTGTTTTGGATGGAGAATATCTAATATACTACTTCTGTTTAATATGTACTTGAAACTTGAAAGCCAGAGTAAGTTTTACTTTCAAACGAAGTTATTGCCAAAGCAATAGATTGCCGAATAGCTTCCAGCCACAGCAAATTTCCGTGTTTACATATAAATTTGCTCTGGATGGTGAATTATTGCTCTGGTAATAACATGACCCCTTACTTTTACACACATCAGAATTCAACTTTAGCATAAAGGGAGAAACCTTTTTCATTCAAAAACTTCATATAAAACATCTAAACTTGAACAACTGAACTTATGCCTAAGCTTTCAACAAAGATGCGTTTCAACGTATTCATTTTATTTGACAGTCAATTCTTCCGCTACAGCCAACTACCGCCTTTCTTTGTCCTCTCTTCCCAAAATTCAAACCCCCAAAAAGAGAGCGGGGTAAACAAAGAATTGATACAAACTGTTAATGACAGAAAATCGAAAGGCCTACATCAAACTAACCACCACAGTATCACTATTTACAAGTAAAACTTACAACTTTACCCATGAGACCATGGCTGTCTCAACAGTGCTGCTCATGCACGGTACAGGGTAAAAGAATGCCATCGCGCTTTTCATTAGCTCTATCTAGCAGCCGCGTCCGAGGCCAACAATATCCCACCCATAGATATGCCTGGGCGTGCATCGGTTGATTTTCACGTCGTTGACCAATATATTGTGCTTGAGGAAATCCAAAGAGCTCATCTCTCATCAGAAGTAGAACTAGATGAATAGTAAGAAGATAAAAGCCTTTCCTCCAAGGCCTCAACCAAATCATTGTATTCAGTAAATAGAGGATCGGACTGAAATTGAAAAAGAGAAAAAAAATCAGGGCGAGGGACATATCGTTAGCTAGTACAGCAAGAGAAATTGATATATCATGAGCTCTAACAAAATTTTCAAGACCAGCTTAACTTCTTACATTTCTTGAATGAATTTGTTACCACCTTATTCAAATGTACACCCACCAACTCAGTTTAAAAATGAGTTTTTAGGATTTCATACAATCGTATGACTAGAAAAAACTTTATAAATTCGATACAGCTAAATTTCTTCATTTCTTGACCTCCTGTTTTAGTATTAATATCAATATTTTGTTTGTGATTGAACAGGCTATTGTGCAAGCGTAAAATCATAATTGGGGATATAGCCTTTTCCAGACAAGGAGAATCTTGTGTTACAATGATAGCATAAGTGATTTAAATAACTAATGTACCTGTAGGGTTAAGCGATAGGCTTCCCACAACCGCAAATCATGACGGAACAAATCAAAAAGAACCTGAGAAAATGTCAAACAATTTCATATTTCAGTTACATGCAGTCAACATCTCACTATTGCCATTTGTCCCTACAGCTACAGCATAAGAAATACCTAGTCATAATAACCCTACCCAAAATCAAATCCCAGAAAAAACTGCATAAGCAACAAGCAGAAAGCAAAACCTATGATCCTTTATCCTTAATTTTTTCTGTACCCACTTGATTGCCTAAATGCAAAAGAATGATGAAGAGAACAAAAAATGCCTTCCTTGACGCAAATTTGAATGTAAAAAGCAGTGTTTAACAATACTAATGAACATTCTAGCGATCATTGATACTATCTTTGAAAAGATTAAGGGCCATCAATCTGTAGAAGAATCTTAAATTTGCTTCTTCTCAACAGGCAAAAGCAATCCAATCAATTGTGATCAAACTATAAGAAAGATGAATAAACCTCAGATCGCCTCAAAAGTGTTGCCAAGACTACAATCCATTCTTTGAACTTAACGGAGCACATATGTGACAAGAGAAATTCTGCATCCAACCGACTTTGCAATGTGCGCATTTGAAGCTGAAATAAGCAAAAGAATCAGTCAAGTTTAAGTAAATAAAAACAAAATTTTCCTCGATGGCCCAAACCTTCCCTGGATACAGCACATGAGGGAGGTTTTATATGCCCCTTTTTCTTTTCTATTTCAAAACAGACTCCTAAAAACCATGTCAGACAAGGACTAACATAAGAAGCTGAATTGCAGGTCAATATGTCACATCAACAAAAGCAGCAAACCCAATGCACAAACTACATGGCAACTGTAATGAGAAAGCAGAAAGATGAAGTTGCTGCAATCTTTTACAGATAGAACTATTTCAAATGTTGCAGTATAATTTATGCCATCATTTCCAGCATTATTTGAAGATGTTAACCCCACCCCACCACACCAAAAAAAAAAGGTAAAAGGTATTAAATAAGAACAATCAATGCACGCTAGAAAATACATTGTTCACATTAGTACCTTTTGCCCGATTAATTCAAGCCCTGCACCAAAATTCTCTAACTGAGCACTCCCTTTTCTTTCTCGTTGAAGAAAATCCTGCATTTACATGAACCCTAAGATGTCCAATGATGTTGCAAATATATGCATCTTGAATGCAATTTATTTACTTTCTTACCACCAAGTCAAATTGCGTGCCTTTGACGAATGCAACAAGCTTTGAAAGTTCTTTCCCAGACATTAAGTAGTTAGCATGGCTTTCCAAAATGTTCTTAACAGAAGCAACATGAGCGCTCTGATCGTTAAACGAACTGCTGGTCATTGAATGATAAATAGAATATTCGAGTGAGTAGAATATGTAAAAGATGAACTAGAGAAGGCAAGAGAAACATGTGTTAGTACTAATTGTTAAATTATTTCAAGAACACAGCATTTTACCCCTTTGAGTCCAATTGTTGCCTCCGATTACTAGATGGGAAAATAAAATAACCCAAAAATCTGGGGGATGTTTCTGTGCTAGTAGGCTCATATTCCCTCCCTGATCTAAGGAGAAACCTCACCTAGGAAAAAAGCAGGATAGGGTTAAACTAGACAGTTCAATAGAGGGCAACATCAATTTTCTCCTTCAAAGTACAATGTAAAAGAAAGCCCATACCAGCTCCCCAGCAAGTTCATAAAGAGATTCATCCAGAGTTGCCTGCAGAAAATGAGATGATATATGTTAAATATCCAGAAGATGATAAATTCTAGATGAACACACTAAGGAAAAACATTATGTGATCTTTAGAGCCATAGATGTCAAAAAGTCTGCCCATAGTCAGGATCCATAGTTCTTTTATGATGTCCAAGAGTGTGCATCATTTGAAAGATGCTTAAATGGTGCCGAAACTCACATGACCATAACATAGAGAAAGCCCCCGATTGGCTTTAGTCAAGGAGGAACATCAAATAAACGGACAAAGTAGATTTTCAGAAAATAACCTGTAATAGACGCAATGCACAGTATTGGCTCACTGCAGGACCTTCAAGTTTAGCGATAACCTGATACAGTGGTCAATGAGAAATGAGGGATAATTAAATTTGTCATGCAGCATTTGAAAATTATAGAAGAGATTCAGTTATTGTATTGAATGCAATAAAAGTTGGAAAAATAAAATCACAAGTAAAACACCATACATAAAGCTTTATTACAAACTTAAATCCATGATCAAGTTTTCAATTATTTTGTTGGAGCCATTAAAACAGAAGAAATTTTCTTGATCAGCTAAAGATGGTTCCTGAATCACTTGATTCAGGATCTATCATCAAACAGCATTGGTTTAGACAACTCAAGGGCTAGTATGCACAATTGATCATGAGATGTTTAAAACTAAACTTTTCTACCCTTACAAGAAGAGAACATGTCAATATTCTGTCCAGACAACAAAGCATATAGAAATAGGTTTCCAGTTCCATTCCATCACATTGGGAGGAGAATCAACTATGAACTTAACAAAGGTTCTAACAGATGCATTTCAAGAAACAATCGCCAATTGGACAGTTAAGAGATTTAAGCAGCCTGCATCCGTAAATGAGTGAAGAAGCACTCCATTGTTGGGGAAGAAGCCTTCATCAATTGAAGAGGCCGTAGGAAGTGACAATAGTTTAAGGACCAAGTTTAATATCATCATAAAATAAGTATACCAACATTCATGTCCAAAAAAGGATCTAGACCCTTAGAAACCATCATCAGCAAGACGTGAGACACAAAGTGCTTTCTATCAATACACTCTGGTTTTTGATACAACTAAAAGGACAAAAAACATTCACATATAAACTGTTTTACATCCCAAAGATAATCTGAAGCATATTCAAGCAGCACTCACCAGTATATAGCAAGCAGCAGTTCGATACCATCTCCGCTGAAAGCATTCCTCAAACAACCTATAAACCCAAAATAACCACCCTGTCATGTTAACACAATTGTCTTCTGCTCCTATTTGATAATGAATTATGTAATGTCTTGCATAGTTTAAACATCATGAAAGAACAGAGCAAAAGAAGTCAAACAACATACTCTGTTGATCTCCCTGCAGTAGAAAATAAATCCGCCCAATGCCGACCATCAGTTTTTCTAGCAACGCTAACAACCACATCAAAATACTCTGGGAAATTTTTAATCAGATCACAAGTCTTCTCCAAAAGAGAGGAGTTAGAAGTGTCATTAGGAACCGATGCCTGGTTCTTGCTAGTACTTGGCTGCAGAACAAAAAAATAAATAGTTATAAGTCACTAGATAGAGAAAGAAGAAATTACAAAAGAATTTATAATCGGAGCCTTGATGCCTTTACCGGTTCTGTTTTTTAGAACTTAGAAAAATAGAAACAACATGTCATAAAGGAAAACCATTTAAAATACACCAAATAAAACATCGAGGTGGTCAATTTTAAATCAATCACAATATCTACCAGTGTCACAAAAATATGATCAATTACCTTGAGATGTCAGCATCAAACACTGTAAAAAGAAGCCACTCAAGGCAATGAGAAAAATGTGGCTTCTCTGCTGACAATTGTGCCAAACGTAAAGCTTCTTCACTCTTGTCCCTCTATTGAAAAGGCAGACCAATTAACTTTCATGGCAATACTAGAGAAAGATTTTGTTAAAAAAAACCTGACAATCGTTCATGCGATTCCCTACATATGCACATCAAGTTGCTGCGTGGATTTCTCAAGACACATACACAACCTTTATGATGATACTACTGAGAAGAAAATATTAAAGAATCTTTCTTCTCAAAACATAAACTAAATATTCCAAACCCGGAAAAATCTATCAGGGATATTTTGCGGCAAAGTTTTATAAATAACCATCTCCAGGCACAACTAGTCTTCCATCCATGAAAGAACTTTTTTTTATGTTGGTATTTCCACATAAGACGTTTTATCACAAAAATAATTTCACAATAGCAGAACCATCAACATTTACAAGTTCACCCTTAAAATTATCAAAGCCAAGCTATTTAATTCTCCTCTTATAGATGAACGCTTTTGACAGAACTTTATGACATTTGTTAACAAACCAAAGCCAATCCTCCTCCACCATCCCAGTTTTAAGTCATACCTGAAGAAGATGCCGTAGTAAACAATGCAAAATAGTTTGAGCTTGGGGAGATGGCTCAAAGCATGGGAACTCAGTGGATGCTGAAAACGACATTCTCTGAGAAACACCAACTACAACTCCAGCATTGGGAAGTAGACCAAGAGGATATACTTCCCGGTCAAATTCCAGCTCTGGGTCCAACTGAGAGTTCATACAAAAAGTTTCAGATGAACTGCATCTATATAAAGTGAGACGAGTGTTGACAACAAGTCTCATTATGTGAAATATATATGCATTTCTTTATAAAGCAGCAGATATGTAGGAAAAAAAATTCCACGATGAATATCGATATCCAGGGTTTCTTTAGAACAACTTATCAGCAGAACCAATAAACCACCGTCATAATTAATCTATGTCTCAATCTGTAATTAAGTAACAAAATAGAATAATAACCATACATAAACAATGAAAAGAAAGGTCAACCAGTAACAGAGATCAACCCAGCAGCTATTACCACAAGATAAGGTAAACCCAAATTTCCATAAAATTTCGAAATAGAACCAAGACCAGAAAATTAGCTAAAGTAATACCTAAGCTGAACAAGTTTAACTTTACAAAAAGTACTACAGGGGCTGACACTTAAGTCAAAGACTTTCAGTGGACCATGATGGAATCCTGCAAAAGCATGTGACATACACACTAAGTCATAAGAGAATCCCAAAACTACCAACTTAATCCATAAAATTACAACCTACGATGAACTTCGGCAATGCTAGGTTTAATCCTTGCAAGAAAAGGCAAAGAACAACTTCCTGAATCCAACCTATATTTGGTTTTAGCAAGTCATATGCCTCCCTTAAGTCCTTACAATGCAAAGTAGCTAAAAATCCAGCATTCTCAAACTGACACAACCATCGTGAACCAAATGAAAGCAACAATATTACCAAGGCAGAGACCTTAGCCAACAGCCAAAAAGTCATCCATAGTAGCAGTATGATAAGTCCATGCTTACTAGTAAATCTTAAAAACCTAATCCTCCAGAATATGCAGGACATGTCCAAATTAGTGGCACTCAAACTAAAGCGAAAGGCTATTATTAGTACAATATCCAAACCAGAGACCTTTGACAGAAATGATATTTATCAGTACAATATTCAAAACACAGAGACCTGCGATGGAGAAAACCTACACAGAAGGAATACAATCTTATAAACATGAAACCATCAAAATTCAACCTACCTGCAAGAAATCCTCTTGCTTAAAATGGTCCACACCAGGAGATGGATACCAAACCTGTAAAGATCAGCTTCTATCATACATGTAAAGCAGAAAAACAAACTATTGCTGAAAACTGCAAGTGCTACAAAAAGTGTCACCTGCATTCCTCGGTGGCCATAATCTAGCCAAGAAACATCCTCAATTAAATTTGTTTTCTCCTCTGACTCCCCACAAGTGACCCAAAACAACTCTACTGAGTCTCTGAGTTCTCTTTCCCGCCCTTCATCCAAATCCAGCAAGGAAAGCTCCCCATTGGTCCTCAATATTAAACACCTAAACGCACAGAATCAATCACTATCAAGCAAAAGAATAGTTACAAGAAGCAAATCTCGGCGCCTACCTAGCAGGTTCTCTAGCTAATTGGTCTGATGAAGATGAATCCTTTCTCAAAACACTTTCTTTAGGATGCTGATCTGGGATAAAACGCATTGCTGCTGGATGGCTCTTTGCCGTCATTATTGAGAGTTCTCGTACTGTAGAAAGCTGTTTGTCATTTTATCACTTAAAAATGCAAGAAGAATGATTCTTAAAAATGACACCTTCATACATACAAAGAGGAATTCTTGCATAAGTTAAACATGCAAGGAATTTGAAGATATTATCAGCTAAGGGGTTATGAAGATTAGAATGTTGAAAGTGTTCAATTGAGGCACTCCATTACCTGTAAATCTGGGGTGCTATAAGGTGTCAAATCACCAGATAAATTCACATGATAGATATGAACATCAAAGGGGCGATATGTAACAAGTAGATAATCTCGATAAACATCCATAACCATCGGCTTTGCAAGCAATGGCTTCCGACAAAGTAACGAACTTTGATCAAGGTGATATCTTGGATAGAAGAGTAATTCATACCTGCCAATCAATAAACCTCATATAAGGAAGAAAGTGGGGGAAAATGAAGCTAGTACTATTATTTGAGGATTCTAAAGCCTTAATCAGTTTGTTGTCCAACACAATTACAAATAAAGGAGAGAAAGAGAAATTAATAAGTGAACTTTACTGTTCTACTAATAACACTTTTCCTTAGTACACACTATTTGGCTACATTGACAAGCCATCTAATGATCCACGACCACATAATTTTTAAAATAGTCAATTGGTTTCTCCAATCAGAGAAACCCATGAGGACAACTTCCTCTTCTCTTGATACTTTTTAGCTTATAACCCCACTATAAATTGTTTCACATTCGACTTCCTCATGCATGAACATAATTTCAATAACTACACATAAATGCATCATATACCCACGTGTTGGAAGCTTCAAGATAGTTGCAAACCACAACTATTTTCCCAAGCCATGACAGGCCACGGCATAGGATCTTCTGCTCTTGAGTAATGTCTCCAAACACCCGCCACCGTTTTAGTCGAATGTCATACAAAATTAATCCGTGGAGTCCAGCAACAGCTAAGTACATCCCATCCTTGCTAGCCGAAACATGCAAAACAGGCCAATTATGTGCCATATAAGAAACCTGGCATTGAGAACGGACATCAGAATACCATTTTAAATAAATAGGAATGAAATTCAGATTCGTAATTAGTTTAACACATAACTGGAAGATTGAGATGAAGGATTTTGAGTTCATCAGTTTCTTCAGACTGAACCATAAGTAACCGGTCTTCACCGTAAATAACTTGGCGAACATGAGTTGTACCAGATACTCCCCTGTTTAGACAACATTTGCCAAAAGGAAACGCAATAATTCTTTCTGACGATCCTCTCTCTATTGCAAAAAGTCTATAACCATATTCATCCCAGTGCACAAGGGAAGTGCCATCAATCATAGGCTCATATTTCTGGTCCTGTTTTGGCTTAGCCACTGGAGAAGACACCGAGGTTAAACCAATCTGACGAATTGTTGACATCAAGCGACAACCAGAGACAGACCAAACTGAAAGTCCCCTTAATTTCCACCCAACAGCAAAAGCAGAACTATCCGGAGTCCAGGCAATACAACTGACGGCCCCAGTATCATCTGCAGAAAATCTGCCAAAAATGTATAGCATAAGAAGGATAAATTCCACATCATTCAAAATTTTATCGTGAGAAACTGTTTTGTGGAAGCACTCCAAATCGAAGCAATGGTAATGTAAATTGTCAGTCACCATATCCAACATAAAAGATCAAAGCGTATCTGGTTTCTCAATTCTTCTCTTCAGATTCTAAAAGACAAAACCACTCTATTTGCTGGTCAATTCCAAGTTATCGTGATTGATTTCTAGCCAAACATTTTTTAACACTAATTTGTCCATACAGGATTGCTCGTGAGTACATCCTTGAGTCCAGTAAATTACATTAAATAAAAGATAAGCTAATAAAAAGGAACAGCAAAATGGTAAGAGCGTAAAAAGTAATGAGCAAATTAATCAGCAACCGCTATTCTGAACCTAGAGTTTAGTGGAAAGTTGTTCATTGTTCAGACAAGAATGTCAAAAGGAAGCAAGGAGACGAAACATCACAGAACCTCCGAGAGAGATATTACTACCATTTTCATAAGTATTTTAGAAACATGTTTATTTTGTCCAATTTAATTATACACTTACCCCCAGTCATACAAAGAAACAGCACGAATTAGAGAAGCAGAATCTGCTAGGTCATACAACTCAACGACACCCCTTTTGGTACCCACAGCAAGAATCTGTTGCTCGGAAGCAACTGAAGCACATACAGCATCACCCGAACCCAAATTCTTTTCAAATTTAATAAACTCAGCTTGCTTCAACCCTCTCTTGCTCACAGAACATAATAAAAGCTGACCATCAGAAAGAACTAGAAATAGTAGTCTCAGTGACAAGGAGAACTCCATATGGCTAACAGCAAACTTCTTCTGCAAATAATGATTAGGCATAGATACACCTTGTGTACCATTAGAAGGAAGACCATTTTCTAAAGAACGTAACAATTTATTGGCTTCATTTCCATCATGGGCTCGAAGGTCAATATCAACAGAACCACAGAACTGCAAATATGAATAAGTTAAACTGTATCAAAACCTAGTCGAGTTTGGACATCTGAAAACACTCATCATCAGTATCAAAATAGAGAACGAAATAGGCAGAAACAATAGCCATAATTAAACTAAACACTAATTATACTAACTAAAATTAATGATGCTCTCAATGTGCATCCTAAAGATTACTAGAGACTTATGAATTAGCATTACCTCCCCCTTCCATGATATGTTATACAAGGACCCATCAGAAAGCCCAACAAGCAAGTGTTTGGTATCACAAATAATGTTGCTCCTGACAGTTGAGAAGAAGAAAGTAAGTATCAAAAAGTAAGCCAAAGAGAAATAACAACACGATATTTCCATTTCTGGATCCCAGTTAACCAAAAAAGAATAACTTATTTCACATTGCAAGTTTTCTCTCCTTTTTTTTTTTCCCTTTTGTCTTTTTTGCAGGAAGGGAAAAATATAAGGTCCCCATGCAAGAAATTGTACACAAAGGTGCACGCAGCATAAAAAACAATTACGATAAAGAAATTCGATCTATGAGAATATGATAAATCATAATCCTAAAAATTATTCAGAAGAGCAATTAAGCTAAACATAAAATATCAGGAGAGAACCAGATTGCAATGATGAAGTTATGAATTTCTTGGGTGATTTGCATCCAGGGTAGGGGACAAACACAACATCAAAAGAAGAAACTGACACTTCAAATAAGGAGAACCGAAAGTATATCATTCTGCGTTTTACTGTTGCAGAAACTCAAGGGCATTCATCTATTAATAGACCCATTTGCAAATATTAATATTAACCAGCCTCTTCCCTTGTATCACCTCCCCAACCAAAAACATAGTCATATTTCTAAGCAACCTGCAATGCAGATATTTGCCTATAGCTTAATAAGCACCACTATAGTATGACAAATTTTAATATTCATAAACTATGCTCCCAGCAACTTCTACATAACTCCATGTTCCAGTTTCCAGGCTGTTAAAATTATAACAACATATTATTACTAAATAAAGGATAAGGGATTTGAATCTTGAAACAAAAATAAAATCATCCAAATGAGCCACACCAAAAACATAAGAAATATAAACCACTTACAATGTCAAGCCGTTGCCTGCAAAAGGAATCACCTCGCTCAGAAGTAATGAAATGGTAACAAGAAACAAACCACTTGGATGCTTTCCTCCAATTTGTATTTTCTTTTCTGTGAAGTGGACCTTGTAAATTTGAAGATAAAAGGAAGATGTCTGCCATGGAAGGCCACAAAAGGAAAATCTAAATGAGGATCACAATGTTCTCCCAAGAAAAAACTAAAATGTATAAGATAAGCTATCCCCTTGCTGTGTGAAGCGTCACAAATACAAATGAGAACCCAGACTAATAAATTATTTATTTAAAAAAGGGCCCCCATAAATTAGACTCCATCAAGCACTATTTAAGATAGTAGTACATTAGATTCCATTTGACGCATGAACTAGACTATAATTTCAGTAACTATCTGATCCTGGAAATCTTTACGGCTAAAAAATCTTTCTTTCTTAGTCTTTCAGCATTGTTCTCTTTCTCTATAACCTGAAATTATGATTAATATTCATTCCTCCTTTCCTTTTTTTAGTTATCAGAGGAAGAAATTTCACCTATTAGTTTCAAGATTTTACAACGCAAATACTGACACACTTCCGCATTTCTCACAAAACCCAAAACCACTACATTTCACTGACAAATTAATAAAAGCTGCACAATATAGCAAAACCAGGCAAACACAAACGAATTCTACACTAGCGTTCACAATGGCATTGAGCAAAATGCAAACTCCTCCGCACTTACAATAACACCGATCAACTTAGAATCGGGACTCCATACGGCCCGAACATTGTCCCCTTCTTTCCGAATCGACTCATCGTCTCTCTTGTACTTGCCCAGTCTCACTCTATGCTGCAATTGTAATTAAAATTTAAACCCATCAAAGCTCCATATTTTTTAAACTGAATTTCTAGACAAAACTCACAGATACAAATTACAATCAATTGCAATAGGCAATTCAAAAAACAAAAACAAAAAATTAAAATTTCCAGACCTGAGAGGAAGACCAGAGCTCGATGTGAGACCGCGAAACAACGAGCAGCAATCGGTTGAGTACTTTGAGGTAAACAATATGCTCGTCGGAAGTAGAAGAAGTAGGGCACGATCCTCCTGATTCTAGAGGGATCACTTGCGGCCATCCGTATGCCATATACATCTTTCCCAAGATATATCCCACACAGTCCCTCTCAGCGCTCAAAATGTGTAGAAATCGAGTGCGAATTATACACAGAAATGAGTGAAGATCAAGCAAGAATTAGGGTTTATGAGAGGAGATCCAGATCGAATAGCGTTTGATTGAGGGAGGAATTGGGCGGTGCTGATGTGTGCTGGCGGGGAAGACCCATTTTCAGGTGGGAAGGCCGTGGATCTGAGATTTCTATTTTCTTTTTTTAGTCTAATTTTTCATTTTCATTGAAACCAAAATTTCCATATTTTTGGGTAAATAGAGGGGTAGGTCCTTCCATTAGGTCTATATTTCAATTTCGCCACTTTACAATTTAAATAGTTAATACGAAGTACTAATTTTTTATCATTTCCAACACCGAACATTTTAACTTTTCAATTACATCATCTTACATTTTTAATACACTTTTCAAGTTAAAAATATCATTTTCAAAATCAAATTTTAAAACATGTTTTCAAAACCCTTAAAAACGAACAGCTCTCAATTTTATTTGGTTCCATCAAAATTTACTTTGGTCTCTTAACTTTATTTTACTTATTTTAGTTTAATTTGGCTATTTCATCCAAATTAAACCAAATTTGATAACTAGACAATAATTAAACCAAAATTAACCAAATTTGATAAAAGAGATTCCATGTCCGACTGTATAACTGTTCAATATATTATATATCAATAGCTAAACTAGATAAGCATGTATTCACAACACTTGTTTTAACATATTTGCTATACATAAGATGTTTAACTTAACACACTTAAGGCTAAACTCGACGCGCGAAACATTAAAAGTTCATAAATTAAATTCGCACTCTTGATGCATTATAGTCTAAACTCGATACACAAAGAACTAAATTCAAGAAACTTTAGCGGTTAAATTCTATAGCACATTTTTATACCACAACCGTAATATTTTAGAAAATAAAGTCGATACACACACCATTAAACCATCAATAGCGTCAAATACAAGTTTTTGTCTTTCTTCTATAAATCTACACGAATCTCAGTTAAAACTTAAAACTTAATTAGAGTGCATATAATTTCACTCCATTGAAGCATATACTACAAAACACGCTATTGGGGGCAGGTTTTACTTTGCCCCCACCTCCAATACAGGCGCCGCCATATTGTTGGCACCCTATTGGAGGCGGGTGCTTCGAAACCTGCCTCCAATAAGAGTATTGGAGGCGGGTCCTTCAAAACTCGCCTCCAATACTGTTATTGGAGGTGGGTGTCAACAATATGGCGGCTCCCGTATAAGAGGCGCGGTATCGTAAAACCGTCTCCAATAGCATATTTTGTAGTAGTGCATCCATCTTCTTTAGACGTGAGACCAATCATTTGAAGAAGGTCGACAAAACGCATCAACCCAGTATTACTAGCGATAATCATCAATAACTTTGGGCCCCAAGACTTCTAACCATTGGACCAAAGCCTTGTTGCTCGTATTTCCCGTTGAATGTTTAAAAAACTGTCGGTTTAGAATCATTCCAGACAATCTTGAGGACAAATTAGTACTACGTGGCAATGAATAATTATCTTGCAATATAATCTCATAAGATTTTATGTCTGCATAAAGTTTGTCTTCTTTGTTTGTTCTTTCACAACAGCGAAATGGGTCCTCACTATGTGACACGTGGGTTTCGCTTTCTATTTTCAGATGGCAAACAGGAAAAACAGAATATTTGATCTCCAATATAAGGTGCCTCTTGAAGATTAAAAAGAGAAGCAAAAATCTGTTGGATATATTGTATAGTTAAGTGTATTTTGGGTTTCGTGAGTTTGGTATATTAGCTGTATATAAACTTTTTGTATAAGTTCATAATGGATACAAAAAAATATTTCTCATCATGATATCAGAGCCACGAAATAAAAAACCCTAGCCTCCACCTTTGATTTTTTCGAGCACCCCCCCCCCCCCTCCCCCTCGATCTCCTTCACCATGGCTGATGAAGGATTAAAGACCACGATTCCCGGCGCCGACCAGCAGACGCCGGCTCCGGCGAACCCCCCGAAGATCGGGACTGATAACCCTGATGCAGAGATTATTTATCGGCGAATTGACCCATCTTCTCCGTATTATCTTCGCTTCATGACTGATGAAGGAACCGACCAACAGCGATTTGGGAGCCTTCGTTCTCAACTTTTGGATCAAAATCCACTACCCACCTTGGATTGGGCATTTAAGGCAATGAATCAAGAGGAGCAACTGCAGACCCAGAACAGTTCTGTCAAATCTGATCGGGCGGATGTGATGCCTTTTGCTGTGAACGCCCCACATACAGGTACTTCTGAGTATGAATCGAGATTCCTTCCTAATGTCACTAATGTCACTTGCACTTACTGTAGTAGGATTGAGCATTAGGAATCTACCTGCTTTGGAAGAATGGATATCTGGAATGGTGGGGAGAACGGCCTCAATTCTGTGGAAAGGCCAACCCTGATCGGGGCACTGGCCATGAGAAAGGAGGCGGACCGGCAGCAGGTGCAGTGGCGCGACCTCTCTCTGCTGAGGCTCGGGCAGTGGCCGGTTCGGCGACCAGTGGAGGTGCCGCGGTGGGTAGCGGTGATTCGGCACATGTTTCGGGTATTCTGGGTGTGAGCTCTGAGCAATTGCAAGAGCTGCTTTCTCGTTTGGGTAATACTAGCACAGATGATCGATTGAGTGGAGAGTCTCTGTCCAGTTTATGGCTTATAGATACGGGTGCTTCGAATCATGTCATGGGTAACTTGTCTTTGTTGTCCAATTTACATGATATGCCTTCTTGCACTGTTAGCCTTCCTGATGGTAGTAAGGTTGTTTCGGTGAAAAGTAGAACGGTCAGATTGTCTAGTCACTTGACCTTAAACAATGTTTATTATGTACCTCATTTGTTGTGCAACCTTATCTCTATTTCGCATCTGGTTGATGATACTGACTATGTGATACAATGTGTTAAATCTGGATGTGTTATTCAGGACCGACGTTCGAGGATGCTGATTGGAATCGGTGAAAGGCGGGGGGACTCTACTACTTCAGGGGTGGCTTTGGTGTTCAGGCAAATCGAGTTGTTGATCAGCAGGATTCGATTGTTTGGCATCAAAGATTGGGGCATCCCTCAGCTAAGATCGTGAAGAACCTACCCTTTGAGTTTATTTCTAGTGATCTTTTGACTGAGTCCTGTGATGTGTGTTGCCAGGCTAAACAGAGTCGTGACTTATTTTCATTGTGTGAAAATAAAAAGCATGTTTTCCTTTTGAATTAATCCATTGTGATTTGTGGGGTCCCTATCATACCTATCATACTTTATCTTCTTGTGGTTCTCGTTTCTTTCTCACTATAGTTGATGATTTTACTCGGGGTGTTTGGATTTACTTGATGTGTGATAAAACTGAGGTGTTTGAATTGTTTACCCGTTTTTTAGCCTTAGTAGAACGTCAATTTACTGTTAAAGTTAAAATGGTGCGTAGTGATAATGGGACTGAATTCTTTTGTCTTAGGAATTTTTTGGCTGATTCGGATATTATTTTTCAAACCTCTTGTGTGGGCACCCCCCAACAGAATGGTAGAGTTGAACGAAAACATATGCACATATTAGATGTAGCTCATGCTTTAAAATTTCAGGCTAATCTTCCTGTGCAGTTTTGGGGTAAATGTATTTTAAATGCTGGCTATCTGATAAATCGAACTCCCTCGAAATTGTTGAATTATAAGTCCCTGTATGAATGTCTGTTTGGTGTGAAACCTCTTCTGTCTGAGCTACGTGTATTCGATTCTTTGTGCTATGCCCATAACTTGAGAGCCAAATTTGATAAGTTTGCTAGTAGAAGTCGTCGGTGTATCTTTGTGGGATATCCGTTTGGGGAAAAGGGGTGGAAGTTGTATGATTTAGAGATCCGTGAATATTTTGTCTCCTGTGATGTTAAATTTGTTGAATCTGTGTTTCCTTTCTCCGCTGCTTTGGTTGAAGAACATATTGTTGAACCGGACTTGGTTGACATTGTACAGGATGAGTTTGAGGAAGATGAGGACCTACTGGAAGTGCCTCCCCCTTTGGCTTCGCCTAACACCACTGCGGCGCCACCAGGAGTGACGGGTCCAGCGGCGGCAGGAGGAGATCTCGCGGCTGTTCTGCAGCCCCCTGTCGTTGCCAAGAGCAGCCAGCAGCAGCAGTCCGTGGTGGATGGGGCTGAGGTGCGAGGCGAAGGGAATCCGGTTGTGCATTTGGGTAGAGGTATGCGTACTCGGGTTCCTTCTGTTCGTCTTCGAGATTTTTTGGTTAATACAGTTGTTGGTTTCAAGTCCACCCCCCCCAGTTCATTGAGTTCCAAGCATTCCTCCGGTCATGGTAATCTCTACCCTTTGTCTAACTATTAGGATAATAGTTATTTTTCGGTAGACCATCGAACCTTTCTTGCAGCTATCACTATAAGAGTTGAGCCTAAATCTTTCAAGGATGTCATGAAAGATGCAGGTTGGCGTGAGGCTATACAGACTGAAATCCAAGCTCTGGAAAAGAATGGGACTTGGACATTGGAGAAATTACCAGCTAGCAAGAAAGCATTGGGGGAGTAGGTGGATCTATAAGATCAAGTATCGTTCAGATGAGCAGGTTGAGAGGCTCAAGGCACGGTTGGTTGTGTTTGGCAATCACCAAGTGAAAGGCATTGATTACTCTGATACGTTTGCACCAGTGGCGAAGATGGTGACTGTCAGGACTTTTCTAGTAGTTGCAGCGGCAAAGGATTGGGAACTACACCAGATGGATGTTCACAATGCCTTTCTCCATGGAGATCTGACGGAGGAGGTGTACATACGGGTTCCTCCTGGTTTCAGCAAAGGGAGAGATAGCCAAGTGTGTAGATTTCGCAAATCGTTGTATAGGTTGAAGTAGGCCCCCCAGATGTTGGTTTGCAAAGCTGACAGTAGCATTGCGGAGGTATGGGTTTGTTCAGTCTTATTCGAATTACTCACTGTTTACTTTTTCAAAGCAGGGGATTAGGATGAATGTTTTGGTGTAAGTGGATAATTTGATTATTTCGGGGAACAATCCCAAGAAACTTGCAGAGTTCAATAAATATTTAAGTGCATGTTTTCACATGAAAGATCTAGAGAAGCTCAAATATTTTTTGGGCATAGAGGTGGCGAGGAGTGCAGAGGGTATTTTCTTGTGTCAGCGAAAATACACTCTGGACATTATATCTAAGACAGGACTGCTGGGAGCGAAACCCGTGTCGTTTCCGATGGAGCAGAATCAGAAATTTGCAGCTTCGACGAGTCTGGACCTGGCCGATGGGGAGAAGTATCGGCGGCTCGTGGGTAGGCTTATCTATCTGGCTTTCACTAGGCCAGGCTTGTGTTTTTCCGTGCATATTTTGTCTCAGTTTTTGCAGGCACCAAAGGAGGATCATTGGGCAGCAGCCTTGAGAGTAGTACGTTACTTGAAGGGGAACCCGGGACAGGGTGTTCTACTTTAAAGAGACTGTAATCTGAAATTGACAGGGTGGTGTAATTCACATTAGGCTGCTTGTCCCAAAACACAAAGATCAGTTACTGGATAGATGGTATTTCTTGGTGCTTCACCTGTCTCTTGGAAGACCAAGAAACAGGCTACAGTTTCACTTTCCTCTGCAGAGGCAGAATATCGGGCTATGGCGGAAGTAACTTGTCAGTTGAAATGGCTTAAGGGACTTCTCCAGAGTCTTGGGATTTGCACGGAGGGGCCAATGCAGGTATTTTGCGATAGTCAGTCAGCACTGCATTTGGCTCAGAACCCTATTTTTCATTAACGGTCGAAACATATTGAAGTGGAGGGCCAGTGCAGGTATTTTGCGATAGTCAGTCAGCACTGCATTTGGCTCAGAACCCTATTTTTCATGAACGGTCGAAACATATTGAAGTGGATTGTCACTTCTTGAGGGATGCCATAGTGGAGGGAATCATTGCTACATCACACGTTCCCACGAATTCTCAATTGACAGACATCTTTACCAAATCGTTAGGGCGACAGCAGTTTGAGTTTCTGCTAGCCAAGTTGGGCATACACAATTTGCATGCGCCAACTTGAGGGGTGGTGTTGGATATATTGTATAGTTAAGTGTATTTTATGCCTCGTAAGTTATTTTGGGCCTCATAGGTTTGGTATATTAGCTATATATAAACTCTTTGTATAAGTTCATAATGGATAAAAAAAATATTTCTCATCAAAATCAAAGTAAAAGTAGGATCGATCGAAGATCCACATTGCATGGACAGAAAATAAAAGCAAGTTACATCAAAGTTCATATCAGTTATATATATATGAATGTATATATGTTTATGAATGGAAGATGACAGAGAGACAACGTTAAATTTTAGAACTGAAACTAAAGAGATGGATGAGTTTGATTGATGAAACATCAAAATCAGTTTGAGATGAAGTGAAGCCCACTTAACAAGATAAGATAATGCAAAAGCATTGTATATGCTAATATGCTATGCCAAAAGAGGACACACAGCACACACTCACTGTGAGAGTTTTAGTTTTGTTTGAGAGAGACTTCACTACACAGGGGTACAATTTTAAGTAATCATTTTTGTTTTTGTGAATGGCAATATTTGGAATTGGACCCCAATTAAAATTTGCATTTGCAAGAAATTAAGATATTACAATATGACAAAAACTTGTATAGAATGGTCTAACGATGCACATATGAGTTTAGTCTCTAATATATTAAGTGTAGTCGCTCATGTATTGTAATTATGAGTTTAGCTACTAATGTATCAAATTTAATATCTAATGAATTGCATATTGCTTATAACCTCATCTGATGTATCATGTACCACATATAGCATCTAATGTATTACGTGTATATATCAAGTTTGGCTACAGATATATTGCATTTATGTCAAACAACAAGTATCGCTTGTAACAAACAAAATATGTGTACCGAGTTATGAGACGAGCGAAAATATTGCCATCAATTAAGAAAACACACGCACATGGGTTTAGGCAATTATGTATATAACGTATTGATGAAAATACACATTAAATTTAATTATTGAAACATCGTTGTCAAATAGTTAGATGGTCGCCCTCTTTCTTCTAATAGTATTGGTTTCATTAATTTCATATGTTTGGATCGATGCAGAAGAGAGATCGAGATTAATTCCTCCGATCCATTTCAGGAGTTTGTATCCATCCATGATTATGATGTTGCATTGCGCTCACTTTGATTTTAACAAATTAACAAGATTAAAGGGTTTGTAAAATGATATTCCTTCTGTTTCATTAGAAGAATTCACTTTGATCAATGTACAATTTTATTATGAATTTCATTTATATTATTACTTATTAAGTATGGACTAATATTGAACTACGTACACATAGTCATATTAGAAAAGAGTACTAGAAGAAAAAAAATTTAAAAGTGAATTTTTTTATTGAAACGAAAAATATTTTTCAACGTAGACTCTTTTAAGAGAACGGAAGAAGTAATTAAGGATAGGTTAAAAAGATGAAGGCCTGGAGGACCTCTTTAATTGATGGTTTGATTAAGTTGTTGAGAGAGTGATATGTGTGGTATCCCCACCACTAACACCATTTGTATTAATTGAGAATAAAACTGTACCCTAATAAGGTTTGAAAATCAGACACTACTGGTCCAATTCCAAAATATACACGTATATAGTTATATATATTCATCAATAAAAGATAAACTATAAAGTTAATTATGCCCCACGAACATATTAATCTTCAAAACCAACATGGAATTGATCTACTAAAAGAAACAAGAATAGCGGAAAAAACAACAATTAAATTGGACGTTCCAGTCAAAAGATAACTCCAAAACAAAATTACCAAAAACAACCACAAAAAAAGGGCTAGTTTTTTGACGATGAAATTTGGCCGAAAAGGGTCGTAGGCCACGAGAAAGCGATGAGTCTTGTTTTATGGCTCATTTCCCATCAACCTATGCCCACGGAAGCCCAAAAATCCACAATTAGCATTTGTGCCGATCATTCCAATTAAACTTCTCTAAATACACCAGTGCCAACCATGAAATTTGGCCGAAAAACGTCGTAGGTCAGGGTAAAGCGATGAGTCTCGTTCCTTAGTCCGTTTCCCATCAACTTAGGCCTACGAAAACCCAAAAATCCACAATTTTTACTTGCGCCAATCAACTCAATCAAACTTCTCGATCTAAATACACCAACGCCAACCCATCATGGGCCGCAACCGCATCAATTGGCAACATACATACACATATGCAGATTTAACAACCACAGAATTACAAAAGGGACATAACTAGACAGACAGATATCAAATGAGTGGTTAGTTCTCACTAATATCCAGATTCCAGAGTGCTTTAAAATCATAAAACTATATATCCGCATAGTGATGAGGGGGGGAAATGGAAGCAAAAGCCGACCAGAAATGAGAAAAGTGTCTTGGCAGGGTTAGGGCAGAAGCAGATGGCCGCTTGTTGAGGAATCATTCGGATGTGTTTGGGGAAATTAAGAAGAAAGAAAGAATATCATATGACCCCATGAATCATAGAGTGGTTGGTTGGCCGGGGTGCTCACCACCGACGCCTTTTGTCCTCCTTCTTTTTAACTTTCTTTTTCTATGCATGCATGGTCTCCTCTCATTTCTCATTATCAATCTTTTTCGTTTGTTGTGATCACGTATTATTCTTAAAACGACGTTCTTTCATTTACCAACAATGATCAGATCTTCGTATCGTTATTTCTACAATAACTTTTAATAACCCTATCTACTAACACTTAGATATATGCATAGCATAAACACTAATGTTAAGGTACCTAGCTATAGTAGGCAATTGTCTCATTTGTTTTTTTTCAATCAATTGGCAATTTGGCACCAATTAATCTAAAGAAAAATCAAGTGGGAATTTTCTATTTTCTAATTTTTTGTGTTTTTATTTTATTATTTTACTTTTTAAAAAAAAGAAAGAAAAAGGAGCCAATAATGGTTTGGCACATGTAGAAATAAGTATTAGAATGAAAGTTTGTTTTGGAGAGATTGTGTTAATTATTAATATATATTAATTATGATAATTATATATCATGATTGGCCTTATATAGAGTCAAAAGTATCATTCGGTGGAGCACGTATTCCATTAATTCTCTAATTATTTGTCTCCAAAAGAGCTTAAAATACTCTATTGGATTTTCTAATATATATTTCCTATGTTATATATATATATATATATATATATATATGTACATATATACATATATACATATATACATATATACACACATATATGTATGTATATTTTTGTGTGTGTGTGTGGCGTGAGCCAGTGCCCATCGGTTGTGACACGTAAAGGGCCACCCAAAGGTCGGAGTTTGATTCTTACATCTGTCAGTTCTATCTATTTGCATGTTCCTTTTGGTTGGGTTGAGTTTTGGTTTGGGAAAAATAGTTTTATAATGTAAAAAGTGTATTGAAAATGTAAAAAGGTATAGCTGAATAGTAAAAAATTGTATTGAAAATGATAAAAATTAATTATAATATATTAAATTTACTTTTGAGACCAAAACTGATACTAAAATCAAAACTTAAAGAACAAGCCCTGAAAATGTAGACTGTCGGCTCTTCAATTTCGTTCTTCCCCTCCCAGAGCCTATGCCTAATAGTGCCGAGTTAAAAATTAAGGGGAAAAAAAAAACACACAAATTGGCACTAACATCACTTAGCTAAGTAGTCTAGCCTTTAAAGTATGCAAATACAAGAAAGAAAAATGATCCATAGAGTGAAAAAATAAAAAATAAAAACTTGGTAAATTCTCATAGTGACTGATCTGACATTCACGAGGCAATAATCATTACGCAGTTTTAATTTTAATTATCCAATATTAAGTATCTGTGTGACAATTCTCACAGTCTCTTTGATAATTCCCTATAAATTTTTGGTGGTAAAATATTTTACTAATATAATAATATGGAACCGATGTTAGAGAAATTTAACGTTACCACAACCAAACATGGTGTTATATCTAGTTTTAAGAAACTGTACTAAAACTATGTGTCAGTTCCTTGATGGAGAAATAGTATCTGGATAGACTTCTTCAAATGCATCATTGAATTTCTTGAATTCCACAACTTTATGATTTCTTGACATCATGGAAATCACCTATACTTCGCGCCACAAAAAATACTAACAGTTTTGTAGGGATTTTTTTATTAAAAAAGAATAATTAAGGTAAAAGAATCTCGGAGAAATTATTTCACGCTCTCGCTACATAAATTTAAATAATGTAAATGTATAATTTAATGGTAGTATGAAAAAAAATAATAAAACATATGGGTCAAATATTTCAAAAACCCTACAGAATTGTTATGTTACGTATGGGAAAATGATATAGAGAGAAAAAGTTGAGAGAGTTTTCTCAGACGTAAACCAATCAACCTCCTGCAATTCATTTGTCAACTAAACATAAGTATGCATAGGATGACAAGTGAAAATTATGGAATGGTCCACCATATAAATAGAATGACAATGGGCGATTGTGGAATGGACCATGTCAGTCACTATGAATTTTTTCCTAATTTTTTTCACTCCGTCTATCACCACACTCAGGGCATGTTCTGTACTGAAAGTTTGAATTCTGGTTTGATTTTTGGTTTTCGAAAAATAGTTTTATAATGTAAAGAATGTATTGGAAATATAAAAAATTATAGCTGAATAGTAAAAAGTTGTATTGAAAATGATGAAAGCTAATTATAATATATTAAATTTACTATTAAAATCAAAGCCAAAACTCAAACAAAAACGTAAAAAACAATCCCTTAAATATAATCTTTGTGAAGCGCATTAAAAACGATACATGTGTTACATCAATAAATGGTAAATTAAAGCTAAAATCGATGTGCGTTTTCTCCTCAGTAAAAGTGATTGTTTTGCGGCTTTGCCCCAAACATCAGTACGCGCAATACATGCGGAACTTATTATTTTAACGTAAATACGATACATCAACAACTAAAAGCGCTACATTAGAAGTTAAACTCATAGTTTTGAGATACAACAAGAAGTAAACTCATTACATCAGATGTTAAACGCAATACGCGCTACACATAAGAAATTAAAATACTTTTTATGCTAAAACTAATAAGTTTGTGGTCTAACGGTCCGACTCGTCATATACAAGTTTTCGTCTAAAAATAATATTTAAAAAACTTCACTAGAACCAATTATAGCACGTGAGACGCATGCCACATTGCAACTTGCACTTGGCTCTCTGTCCCTTCTGCAATCATATGCAGCCCCTCTTTCCCCCCTCTCTCTCTATTAATTAATTAAATAAATAAAAATCCACCAGCCTCCCTTTGTTGCTAATCTAACAGCCCGTCACCCTCCTCCCTCACCCGCCATTAACGCCGTTCCCAAGCTCCCCAAATCTCACGGCCCGTCATTTCTCAATCTCACCCCCCCCCCCCCCCCCCCTTCAACGTAATTCCTACTCCAAATATAATTACAAAAAAGTTTCCATTTTCACACAACTGACTCAGAAGCTTCATCGTCTTTCTATATATATATACAATTTGATTGATAAATCTCTAGAAGAAAGAAACACAGATAATTGGTTCGGGTTGATGATATGGGTTTTCCGGTGGGTTATACGGAGGTTTTCTTGCCAAAGGTGTTGATATACGCACTTTCCTTTCTGGGTTTCTTACGAAGTGCGGTTCTCTGCGTTTTTAGCTTTCTGGGCCTCTCCGATTTTATCGCAACAGGGGATGGGTATTACTACAATTACCAGGAGAATCCGACCAGTTCGCCCGTTAACCCGCCCATCTTCGCAGTCCTGATCCGGGAGCTTCTTCCGGTGGTGAAGTTCTCAGAGTTGGTGGATTGCTCGCCGGAGGAGAGCTGTGCGGTGTGCTTGTACGAGTTCGAAGGCGGGGAGGAAATCCGGTGGTTGAAGAACTGCAAGCACATTTTCCATCGGAGGTGTCTGGACCGTTGGATGGACCACGATCAGAAGACTTGCCCACTTTGTAGGACGCCCTTTGTGCCACGTGAGATGGAGGAGGAGTTCAATCACCGCCTCTGGGCCGCGGCGTCTCCCTCCTATAATTCCACCGTCGACGCCGGAGGCTCTGTTCATGATTTCTATAATGATGATGATGATTACGATGACGGCAATTCTAGTATTATCTCTTAGTTTGATGAGGTTTCTGTTCTTCTTCTCATTCTTTTTTTTTTTGGTTGGTTTCTTAATTTTTAATCTCTGAGATATCAAATACGTTGTAGTTGTACATAGAGAAGTAAAGAAAAGTTTAATTATTTCTGTTAAATGTTCATCCTCTTCTTCTTTCTGATTAAAGGGGTTCGTATAATTCAAAACATTACTTCTTTTATGGAATGTGCTAGTTCGTTATTATTCAAAATATGACTTTTTATATGAGGCATTCTCTAATTGTATATAGAGAAGTAAACAAGAAAAAAAAGCTCAATTACTTCCCGATCCCGATGCACCGAAACTCAATGTTCATCCTTTTTTTTTTCTTTCTTTCTGATACAACCATTGAGAGCTGCCGTAAATTAAAACATGATTTTTTATATGAAACGTGTACGCATTCTGTAATAGAAAGAAGGGAAGAAAATGGGGGAAGGGTCAAAGGGACAAATTGAGGAGTGTTGAAGATGGTTGTAATGTAATGATCAAAAGGTGAGAAGTGAGAAAGAAATTCACTTCACTTGTTGAATCTTTGCTGCTTGTTTGGTTGGTTGGTTTGAAATTGAACCAATAATGGAAGAACTGAAGAAATGTCAATTTTTGGGGGTTTCTGGAAGTGTTTAAGCACAATTACAACAGGAGGGAAAAGGTTGAGGAAATCTACGTCTACGAACATGGATATCGAATTTAATCTCTCATGTATTGTGATAATGTTCTGAAACACATATCAAATTGAGGGTCTGTTCTTTACTGAATGTTTAAATTTTGGTTTGAGTTTTGGTTTTTCAAAAATAGTTTTATAATGTAAAAATTATATTGAAAATGTAAAAAGTTATAGTTGAATAGTAAAAAGTTATATTGAAAATAATAAAAGCAAATTATATTATATTAAATTTACTGTTGAAACAAAAATCACAACTCAAACCAAAATGTAAATAATAGGCCCTGAATTTAGTATATGATATATAGCTTATTGAATTTAATTTATAATATATTAAATATAGTTGATGATGTAATTTATGAATTTAGTTGTTAATGTATTTACGTATTAAGTTTAGTATTTTGTGTATCAGATAATGAGTTTGGTCACTAGTGTATTGAAAATAGATGCTGATACATCGTGGAACTGCTAAAGTATGTATCGGATATTGAGTTATCCCCAATACATTGTAATTATATTAAAACATAAGTATTGCCAATAATAGAAAAGACACATTTATCAAATTTAACTTACGATGTCTAGCGCATTATACCGTTAAAATGATTTACAAGAGACTCCTTCGTACTTTGCGTTTTTAGAAGTTATGTACCAAAGGTCGTTAGTTGGGATTTGTATGTTTGTTATCCTTACTAGGCAGGGCGGTCTGAGCGCTATCAATTGTCTAAAAATATATACTTTTCAAAAGAAAAAAAAAAAAAAACAAAAGTGTCTAAAAATACGCATTTCATGAAAGATTCTTTTTCTTTTCTCTGTCTTTTTTGGCCTTAAAGAAAGGCAATTTTTTTTCTCTTTTTTTTTATATTAAAAAAATCATTAGCTAGGATGCGTACGTCGTTTTCCATACTTATAAAAATACATACGGAGTATTTCAGAAACTGTTCTACGATATATATATATACATGTATATATATATATATAAAAAAATCTTTCCTATGTCTTTTTC
Organism: Leptodermis oblonga; assembly: GCA_016801395.1. Lineage (NCBI taxonomy): Eukaryota > Viridiplantae > Streptophyta > Magnoliopsida > Gentianales > Rubiaceae > Leptodermis > Leptodermis oblonga. Next base: position 1,780,698 of record CM028755.1, read on the forward strand.
ATACCACTTAAATAAAATATTAAAGCGTTATCGTTTAAATAAATGGTACACAATTAATACACGCATACATGATAGTCAAACTCCCAAAACAAATCATAAGAGATCGTAACATTGTACTATTCGGATGTTAGAAAAAAAAAATTCATAGAAAATTACTACGTGTGATTGTTGTGGTACAAAGACAAGAGACTAGGTGTTTCCTAAATGTCTTTACCATTAATTTCATCAACATATATCTCCAACTCCAAGCAGATATAGACCACAAATTTTAATTGAAATGAAAACCTAACCTAGATTACCGTAGAAACATGAATTGTGGGACGGCGGCAAGAACACCAGATAATGCACATGTGGGGAGATCCATGTTCCCCTCCTTGATCATACTTGTAATTATAGGATCAGCCTTCGATCCATCCGTGTCTCTATTATTATCAAACTGTGACAACGTGACAGCTCGGTTCCTTGAACGAGAGAAGATCACATATTCAATATATTGTGTCTAATTCTAACCAAATTAATGAAAACGACTTTATACCTTAGTTTTAAGATAAAACTATATTGTTTCACTAAAAAAAATTTTTTCACTTTTTTCAGTGACTTGGAGAGAATTGGATAGAATATTTCCTTTCTTCCTTTGATTACAATGGTTGCGTAAACAATTGCGGTACCCTTCACGTCAACCAGCTTGAATCCAAATCATTCAATTGGTAATTGTCAGCTTTCTCATCTCCCCCAACCCACCACCAAACCAAGACAAGAGTCAAGGGACACGGTAAAACAAGTCAGATTCTCTGTGTCTCATTACCATGTATCTATTAACCTTATTACACAAGTTAAACGACATCATTTTCTTTAGATCATCTGTCCACAAACTAAATTTCTAATGTCACCCACTTGCACATTTCCATCAAGTTTGTACCAAAATAAAGTTTAATTTGCTTTAACGTGACAAAATAAGACAACAAAAATGACAGCAAAAGGGCTCCCAAGTCCCACCCACACAAGACTCCCTTGAGATTACTCGGAGCAGTTGATGATTGCTTACTAGATTGTCATTAAATTTCAACGTTCTGGGGCAAGTGATCTTTTCTGACGTTCGTGTTGTCGGAAAGAAATCTTTTTTGTAACATTGAGTTGCAAGCACTATTAGTGGGGGCATACCAAACTTCTAGTTCTAGGCCTAGGAGGGGCTAGATCAAAAGTTAAGGAATCAAGTTTAAGATTAATAATTGGAACCATTATTACTCTATAGAACCACCTGAACTAAAGCGTCCTAACCAAGGAAGTAGGTAACACAATAATGAAACCTATAGTGTCCCAGTACCCTTAACTCAGAAGCCAATGTTCAGAAGGAAGAAAAATACCTTGCTAATTGAAGTCAGTATCCAATCCCTGAGCATGAATGGATCATCTTTTCACAACTGGTACAGATCTTCTGTTCCGGTTCTCCTGTGCCGGTCCATCTATCATTAGTGGGCAGCAAAAAGATTTGACTGCTAATGGTTCAAGACCGGCACAGAAGTAGTACCGATTCAGGGGATCTCTTTCGAGGTGGTTCATGGTTGAACTTGACAACAACAGAGAAATGCCTAGTCATGATTACACAAATTGAGTTAGGAAAGACAGGAAGAAAGTAAGAGAGAAAAGAGAGTAGCTTTCACCAACAGATCACAAAGATAACAATGTGGTACGTGTATCACTCCATTGCTTAACATGAAAAATAATCCCACCAACTTGCTGACTCATTAACCCGTTAACTAATCAAAGTTCTGGAAGAAAATTCCTTTTTTTTTTTGCCCAAAATGACTAACCAGTTCTCTTAATTTTCAGCTAAAGAAGTAAATAATTGGCTATAAAGTTCTATAAGTTTCCAATTATCCCACAGCAACCTTGTCATGCCTAGTTTCATAAAGTCAACAGAATTCTTTTACAGTTTAGCCGGTACACGTGGCGGTGGATAAACAGAAACAGGTAGGAAATAGCTTTGGGCTGCTGTGGATGGCAGGTAACATTCATGGGACCATGAAGGAAGAAAATATTTCAAGTATGTCGAAATGATAAGACTACATCATATACTTTAAAAGTAATAAACCATGTTAGCTAAAGGTTTAACAGAAGAGAAGATTCCTGAGTTTCATCACTTCCTACAATGTAAGAATGAAGGAAAAAATGCAGGTAGAACCTGAATGGCAGTATTATTACCAGGCCCAGACCTAATTTGTGTTTTAAAGCCATACAAATTTGCTCTAACTGGTGAATAATTGTTCTCCAAGAACACCACCCAACCTCAATACTACAATCCAAGACACTCTTAATTACTGGCACATAAGATAAATGAAGTACTGTCAGAGACACACGGAACCAGAAAGAATGGAGTAAGAGAGTGTAATAGCAATATTGTCATCTTTCCAGAAAGAATGGAGTAAGAGAGTGTAATAGCAATATTGTCATCTTTTGTTGTCTGTATATTGAAATCATCCTGCATCACGAGGCAACATGGCACATACTTAAAAAGTGAACTTGAACAAAAAACCTGACTGAAAGAATCTAATAGATGATCAAACACTATCAGAGATTCAGAATGAACCACTCTAAAGCATAATATAGCCTCCTCAACATTTACAACTGTTAGAAAGGAAGTCATGAAACTAAATCAACCCCCTGATATTTTTTTTAAATATCAATGCCAAGGAAATTTGCAATGACCCCCAACTCTTATTGTACCCACTTGGACTACTGGAATATCACACTGATAAGCTAGCTGGGCAAACTTGGATAAGAAGAATTGCAGTTAGCAAAAAAAAAACACTCAAGAACATAATGCACACTATCAAAATCATAGCAGGAACAGAGTGGAAAACGTACTTTAACTCCAACCTCTCAATGTAAATTTTTATTGTTCCAAAAGAATTATAGATTAGTAAAATGGAAGGTAGCCTTTGAAATTGGAAAGGACAATGGAAATGGGCTGGAAGAGCACAGGTGACCAGCAAAATAGGATACAGAAAGGTGGACAGGACCATTTCTCTTTCTTTGCTGCTAAAATAGTGCATTAATAGTCCACACTGGTTCACTAGAACCCTATCCGGGTCCATTTGCTAATCCTATTATGAGTATGTTCTGATTACTGAATTTCAATTATCCTAGAATTTTGCATCTTTCCCAGTATCTGAAGCCAGTTACTTGATTGAAGAAGAGTAATTTAATGTATGCATAACCAAAAGTGTCAACCAATAAATTTGCTTTCCATATCAACCATCTGGTCACTGTGGAAGGAAAACAGTTGAAGAGAAAAGCAATCAAAGAACTCAAAGGAAGCTAGAAAAAACCTAATAGGAAGAAAGATGAGTTAAACTCATTCCAACAGTTAGGTTCTTCTACTTCAGGTACTTCATTGAAAAGGTCAATTACTTCACTTTGAAACCTAAGAAGGGAAGTATGCGAGTTGTCCTTGTCCTCTGCATGGAGACCACACATTGAATTTACCAGATTTTACATATCCAAGTTCAGTGATTTATTAAAGCAGCTGCCACAAATCCAGAACAACAGCCAAGATGAAAAGCCCATAATATGCAGAATCATCATTTTAGTTCATCTATTTAGCATTTTATAAAACCCTTTTCAGTTAAGCCAGACACACACACGTCACAAGTAGCACAAATTCAAGCATTAAAATGATACTCAATCTACACATGAAACTTAACTGAATAAGCTCTAAACTGTATTGACTGCTCTTTTTAAACTTCACTTCCATTCACAGAATATTATGTCACTTTGTACAAACGAATTCCCGACCAAAATGTTTGGCTGCAGAAGGCATAAGTAACTATACTACAGTCTACAGGGTAGATCACAGGTTTATCTTATGCATTAATACATGAATAATGTAATAAAGTGGAAAAGGATTAATTCATCAAAGTTTGAGACATTTTGAGTAAAGTATTTTATTAATCTCATCAGTTTTGATATTTCAAACTTTCCATTTGTAAATTAGTCTCATCTTCAAAATCATTGAAAGAACGCTAGAATTGTAACCTCAGTCTCATCATCTGTCAAGATAAAAACTACATGATTTGCCCAATAAATGGCTTTCCAATTAAGAAAGCATTAACTTATATTATATTCAGTAACTTTATTATTCAAAGCTTTTTGCACTTTACAGACTAAACAAAAATCAATTCTTTCTTTTTCACATTACATACTGAATCTTATGGTACCTATGCAACCAAGGGGTAGTTCAGTTGCACAATCCAAGTGTAGATAACTAATTAAACATAAACCAACCCCAATTACAGCAAAAACTACAATAAATTGCAACAATCCATAAACAGAAAAAAAAAAAAAAAAACAACAACAACAACAAATTAATTGTCCAGATTAGAATAGACACTTATTGACAAATTTGCTGTCAATTCATTCCAAATTCCTCATAAACCAATGATTTCTCAGAGCAATTTAAACTTTTACCACCACAGGTGACAGATCGAAACAGCACAACTGATCTACCCATAAAACAGTAACTGCATAAACAAAAACGAGTAAACTAATCAAAAAAGCTGCAACCATTTACGTCGCAAACTAAGCTGCTGCGGTATTTCTCCATATTCGCCGCCTGCGACTCCGACGCCATTCGCCTCCTACCTCACTTCTGATAGCTGAAATACAAAGGGGGGAAAAATTAAGCCTTGAAGAAATGCAAATTGTTGAGTTTGTTAGCCACGAACGTACAAAAGCATAATGATTCCTCAACACTTGGCCGCCATTTGCAGCGAGCGATGATGAAGATTATTGAAGAAGACGAACTCTGAAAATTGAGAAAACTGAGAAAAATTGGGAATGCCTCCCGCCTCCGCCCGGAGCCCGAATTATCTTCTACGTATATATATAGGTAGGAGGGTGTGACCAAACATGTCTAGCCTAACTGGCAAAAACATGTGAGGTATCATTTACCGCAGCGGGAGGTCCTGGGTTCGAGTCCGGCGGACAACAACTTAAGGGGACTTTCCCTGCAAATTTAAGGGGTTGACGGGGTTCGAATCTGGGCTTCCCGTTAGCACCCTTTTACCAAACATGTCTAGCCTAAATGGCAAAAACATGTGAGGTACCATTTACCGCAGCGGGAGGTCCTGGGTTCGAGTCCGGCGGACAACAACTTAAGGGGACTTTCCCTGCAAATTTAAGGGGTTGACGGGGTTCGAATCTGGGCTTCCCGTTAGCACCCTTTTCACTGGTCCTCCTGCCAAGGTTATCGCTGAGTCACCCTGATTTACCTCCCACACGAGGCTCATGGGGCTGGGCGGTGTGGGCCCTGCGGGCGAGGGATATCGCCTTAGCCAAGGTAGGGGGGTGTGCGCGCGCGGGGATTTGTGTGGGTCCCGCTGGTCAAAGTAGGCTGGAATTCTGTGCTTCGCGCCTTTTCTTCTTTCTGTGTGTATTTTCTATTTTTGTTAGGGGCTGGGCCCGGTGGGGGCGGGGAAGCCGCCACATTATCAACGCCTGGGTAACGTGATTTTATGTTTTTCTTTTGCGGGGAAAGTTTCCAAAATCCTCCTTAAGATTTATCTAAATTATGAATGGGACCTTGAAGTTTTAAATTTACTAAGCGATTTCTAAAGTTTGTTAAAATATTATTAAATCCCTTTGAATGTGCACAAAAGGAAGAGAAAAAAAAAAAAGTAAAGTAAGGTGTATAAGTAGTTTTGTAAATCTTTTGATTCGCTGGATAATTTGAACAATTTTGATAACGACTAATCAGTTCAGCAGAAGGATGCAAAGAGTTCCCCGCAGCAACGAGGGGTCGAAGCGCACGGGAAGGGGGGAAGTTGTAAGTGGAGCCCACATGAGCCTAATTCTTGAAAGGAAACAAAAAAATGAACAATTTTTTTGGAAGTTTTGGTAATTTATCTTTTTTGTGTAAATTACAAAAATCATGAGGTTTATTCAAATTTTCTAGTTAAATTTGAGATTTAAAAAATTGCCAATTGAACCTTATATAGGTGCAACCGATTTCATTTTTTCTTTTTTGGTAATATTAAAATATGGAAAAGTTATTCCATGCATCTGCTGTATAAATTTATACTATGCATTCTGAATTATTTAGTGGTAAAAGTGTAAATTTATTGTCAAATTGATGATAACAATAAGAGAACGTGCTTACTATTTCCATCGTAATTGGTCTATTGTACTAGAATTAAGCGCACATAAAACATATAGGGAAATTTTTTTTTCTAAAATATGAATAGTAATCCAGACAAAATTTAGAGTTTGGTAATTCTGACAAACCAAATTGATGATAACAATAAGAGATCCTGCTTACTATTTTCATCGTAATTGGTCTATTGTATTAGAATTAAGCATGCATAAAACATATAGGGAAATTTTTTTTCTAAAATATGAATAGTAATCCAGACAAAATTTAGAGTTTGGTAATTCTGACGAACCACATGAGAACTTTTGTAATTTTCCCAAATGCAGATATCTACGAGTTTTGAGTTTTGTTTTTTAGTTATTCGAAAAGACTTTGAGTTCTGAGTTTGATTATTGTAATTTTACAAAATTATAATCTATTAAAATTTATGGATATAGTCTCATACTTTTAATATTTACAATTAATCTCTTAAAAGTCAACTTTATTATTTAATTTTATAATCACTGTCTACCCTACAAGTAGTTTTTAAAATTACAAGTGCGTCCTTGACTTTATGAATATATTAATAATTGTGAAAATGAGCTTTTCTACTTTTGATACTCACGTTACTCTTCTTTTCAAATGAGCTTTTCTACTTTTGATACTCACATTACTCTTCTTTTGGTATTTTTTTCGGTTGCTTTTTGAATCATGAATTTAACCACAAATATCGAAATCATTAAAAATAACATTCACCTTATAATTATATTCTTTCCGTTCCATTAGAATAGTCTACATTGATAAATATTTTTTATTTCATTACAACAATTCATTTTCAAATTTTTTTACCCCCGTACTCTTACTAATATATATATATATAGTTGTATGTAGTCTACAATGAGCCCACACTTTAAAAAAAAGTAAAGATATAAATAGAACAAATTGTGTCAAATTAGCTATTTTAAGTATTATACATTGACATTCATAAGAAGTTGTATCTTTGTCAATATGAACTTTTTTAATGAAACGAAAAGAGTATCCAACAAACTTGTGTTTTATATTTATTTATTATTTTGCTTTCAAAACAACGATGTTTTAAAGTTATTATGCATAGTTAGTGCAAATTAAAGTTACTTATATATGCAGTCTGAAAATGTTTCCCTCCTCCATTCCCATTGAACAAATTGTTTTTCATTAATGGTAATTAAAATTAAAAAAAAACTAATTTATATGGATAAGAATGAGTTCAGATTAAATTAAAAAAATGATTGTATTACACGTGCACGTATGTTAGTTGCGATTTAATTAATTGCGTACGATATCTAAGAATAACACGGGATAGAATCGTTCAATATCTAAGAATAATATGTGACAGAACCGTGAATTTTTAAACAAGACATTGGAAATTAGGATAAATAAGTTGTGAGTTTTAGAAAAAAAATATGAGATCAATAATAAAAAAATGGCCCACTTTGGGTGGTATTTAGGTAATGTTACTGTAAATAGGGGGTGAAATTTTGGAATATATTTTTATCAATAACGAGATTTCTGGCAAAATATTTTTGTCAATCTCGGGCTAGACAGGGTTTTTTCCTGTTAACAAACAAACTTTACGTAAAAAAATATATAGATTGTTTACTTACCGTATAATATGAAAAATATAAAAAAGAATTTTTTTTTTAACTAAAGGGCAAAATAGAATTTTTATAAAAAAATGTTATTGTAAATAGTAAAATTGTCACTGCAAATAGTATGCCCAATGAAAATGTATTAATGAGTTAAATTGGATGCAAGTTATATTTAAATTCTTATAAGAGCATCTCCAATCAATAGGCAAATTTACCTCTTACGATTGGATTTTGACTTTCAGCCGATCTCCAATAGAGACAATTTTAGCCAAATTTGGCTTTAAAAAATCAGATTGAACCAAATTTGGGTCTGGTTCAAATTTAGAACCAAATTTGGTTCTATTGTCATAATAGTTTTTTTTAAAAATATAGCTACAATAATAAAGTAAATATATGATATATTTAAAAAAGTTCAAAAATAAATACTTCATTTGTTCTATTAGAAGAATTTATTTTATAATAATATTTTTGGTAATACAAAGTGGACTATTCTAATGGAACAAAATATTATTTTTTGTGTAACAAATAGTAAGAGTATGTTGGAGAAAAGGTATACCACTTTATTGTAAAAAACCAAAATTGGTTTAAAATTGAGCCAATTGATTTTCAATGTTGAAGATGCTCTAATAGATGAATATTGGTACTAATTATACTCTAATACTTTAAGTTAGTATGTATAAAAAAAATAAAAATAAAAAACTTAAGTTAGTCAACGATAATAAAATGTAATTTTATTGCGTGCGATATCTAAAAATAACACGTGACATAATCGTGCGGAATTTATAAACAAAACATCAACAATTCGTGCTTATTTTTCAACAAGTGCCTCCTAGATTTTTCATCTCTTCACCCCGGTCTCCATTTGTAACAGAATATATTTTATTATAAAAAAAAGAGAAAATGAAAGGGAAACATAACAAGTGAAAAGTTTTTCAAGGAGTCTTTGTGCATAAAAGAGAATCAAGGGGGGCAGAAAAGAAAAATCAAACAGATGGAGGACCCAAAAATAAATTCAGAAATAATTTGCCACATTTCTGGGATCTACACAGCGCACAGCGCAACACAACACACAACCTACCAAGAAGCCTCACCCAGACTTCTTATTTTCTTAAAAAGTAAAAAATTTCCCCCAAAACCCATATTAATTACATTTTATATCATTTATTATCATTATTTTATTATTGATCTCTTATTTTTCTAAAACTCACAACTTATTTCTTACAATTTTAAAACTAACAATTTACCCAATCAGATCTCTGTATTATGGATTCGTTCTCAGGGATAAAGGGGGCAAGAAGTAAGATAGTTTCTCAGTAGACACATAAAACGTATACATATCACTGACACTAGGAATATGCTCTCGCAATTTATCGCATTTAAGTTTAACACATTTATCCCGTTGATCGATAGTTAAATGAGACGAAGTGTTAGTTCGCAATTAGAGTAGACACATGAAAGGGGTACAAATTCCGAACATAGTAGATAGATCTGGCCTCGCAACTTACCTCATTTAAGATTAACGTTGACCGATAATCAAACGTGACAAAGCGTTAGTTCGCAATTAAATAGTTCGTTTAAAAAATATATACATAGTAAAATATTGAGGATAAATAGAGTAAAATGTAAAAAGATAAAAATAAAAATATTAAAAAAGAGAGAGAGAAAATGGATGTGTAGGTAGATGAGAGAGAAACAAAAACAACCGTTGGATCTATTCATAAAAAAAGGAAAAAAAGAAAACTATAACTCGAAAACAAAACGGCCCCTTTGGCATCTATCGCCCTCGTCGCCCTTCTTCCCCAAAAAAAGAAACTCCTCCCTCCTTCTCTATCCCTCCCTAACTTTGCCTCCATTTCCAAACCATGCGAATCCGAAAACATGCAAAAATCTCACCGCTTCTCTTCACCCCCTCCTCCCTCGATCCCGCAGCCGTCACTCAAACCCACCACCTCTGTCTCCTCAACCAGTCGCCATGGGATGTCGTCACTTTTCCTCCGCAGGACCCAGCGACGCTGCCACCACCACCACCTCCCTTTCTGGTCAGTTCAATCTCTCTGTCTTTTTCTTCTTCTTTCGGATATTCAAGTTCCGGGATGTGCGTAGATCCACGGACGGTTCATTTTATTCTCCTTGCATTTTCGCTTTTTATTTTTTTTATGGCGACTGTCGTCGTTCTTCTGGGTCTAGGGTTTCATTGGCTAGTCTCTGTAGGGCTCGTCTGAAACTTTAAATCCTGCCATTTCTGTCGTTTATTCGGACTTGAATATCGAATTTCTTTTGTGGGTCTTTCTCGTTTTGCTTTATTTTTCACTGTGCTTCGTGGGCTTCGCCCTCCGCGGCTGGGCTTCGCAGGTCGATGGAGAATACTATTGCAGCTATTTGGAAAATAGGACCTTCGCGAATCACATTGCTGCTTACGAGAGGTTAGCGCGAAATCCTTTTACGAATTCGAATTGGTTTAGCCATTTTTTTTGTTTTGCCAAGAGTAATTAGGGTTTCCGTTTTCGATCCCGTTATTTCGAAGTATTTCTAAATAGTAATCGTCAGAGCTTCGACGATTGATGATTTCCGACAGAACCGAACCATTCGGGAGGCGTTTTTTTGTCGGTGGGTTACTGGGTTCTGATGAAAAATATTTTTCCCACAGTCCTAAGAAGGAGAAATGGGTCGACGACGATATCGCGACGGCCGCGGCGGCAGGAGGAGTCAATCGCGACGAAGAAAAGGTTGACAGCACTTCTTCAAAGCCCAAGAAATTAGAAGAAGAGGAGGAAATAGTTCTGTGCAGAAAAACTGATAAAAAGGGCTGGCAATGCGGGAAGATAGTGAAATATGGTAATCCCTTCTGCGACCATCACTTACCCAAAGGGAAGAACCACGGCAACAACTCAGCAGCTCATTCCAAGAAATCCGATGAGAATCGCCGTCGAGCCGGCCACCGGAGACCATCCACCTCCTCCTCCTCGTCAAATCCTTACGAATTCTACTACTATTCCGGGTTCGGGCCCCGATGGGGCAAGAAAAGAGGTACATCTTCTTCTTCTTCTGGTTCTGCTGTAAAACGCGAGCTCTACGAGTTTGAAAGCGGGAGTGGGAGTGGCAGTGACACTCCCCCGAGCAGTATTAAAAGTGCAACTCTTACTACTAAAGTCGCTGATAATAATGCGGGGCCTAATCCCAGTGCCACCGCGACTTCTGCTGCTGCTGAGCCTAATAGCGTTAATGGCCACCGGATTGGCAATGTTGAAGATGAGTACGAGGACGAGTTCGAGGACTATGATGAGGAAGATTTTGAAGATAATGGCGGAATAGGAAAGAAGCGTGGTCGGAAGCCGATTAAAGCTAGGTCATTGAAGTCGCTAATGTGAAAATGGGTAGGTATGGTTTTTTGGGCTATAAAACATGGCTTAGCTCTTATTTCTAGTTCTAGTTCTAGTTCTAGTTGATTTGCCTTGGTTCTAGTTTGAGTTTGTGTAATAACAATAACTCTGTAATGGAATGGGAATTTTTTGTTGGTGACTGTGTGAGTGTGCGTGTGTACGTGTTTTGGTGTTTTATTGTGTGGGCGCTACGTGTAAGATTAGCTAGGCTAGCGGCCCTTTGTTTAATGCATTGGGCTTCTTTCTTTCTTTTTTTTTTTTTAATTTAAATAATTTAATATTTTTTAATTGATATTTGAAATGTTCTATATTTGGAAATGATTAATTAAACTGAATTAGTTAATGATTAATAAACTTGAATTCACATTAAATTTAATGCGAGTTATGTTCGAATTCTTGAAAGAGTATCTTCAATCGGAACCAAATTTGGTTTTAGTTATGTTTAATGGTTAGATTTTGACTTTCAGCAAATTTTCAAACGAGACATTTTAAAACCAAATTTGGCTCAAAAAATGGAATGAAAGGCGGAACCAAATTTGGTTCTATTATTTCAATAGTTTTCAAAACGATCAAAAAGAACAGGCTCAATTGGGCAACACCAAAGTTGGCTCACTTGTGAGCCAAATTTGGTTTTCATAATTGGAGATGTTCTAATAGATAAGAGTAATGATAGTCTTAGCAACAAATCATAACAACTTTTTGATAGCAACTCATGTGGTATGCATTCATTGGTTACATTTTTATTAATATCAAATAATTGGCCAATGAATGCATGCCACATGAGTTATTATCAAAAAGTTGCTATGATTTGTTGCTGAGTATATAATTACTCGATAGATAAATATTAGTACTTATATATACTCTAATACTTAATTTAGTCAAATATTCAAAAAAAAAAAAAACTTAATTTAGTCAAGACAATAAACTATATAGAATTATTATTTAACACGGTATCAAATCACCTATATATCCTTTTACATGGAGTAAAAAAGTTAGTTCATATTTTACTCCAAGATACATGGATACAAAAGATCTGACGTGGAATAACACAGGGTTTATTATTCCAAATATTAGTTTAAATGTTTGAATTTTAGTAGTGCATTTGGAATGTAAAGTCGAATTAAACGCATTAACTTTTATAGGCACGTCATGATATAACGCAACTTCAAACCAAGATTTAATTTGGTTTTCCAATATTTAAAGAGTTTAAATTTTCACTTAATTTAATTCAATTGTTGAAATTCGTTTTTGGCTTTTTAAAAAAACCTAAATCAAAATGATAAAAGCGAAAAAAGTTTGAGCTGAAAAAATTGACCATTTCACTCATAAAGAAATACCGCACAAGTTGGAAAGAAACCAATCATGCAATGAGGCATAATAATGACACAGATTATTTTGTGTATTCGCTATGGCAGAGTCATTTGATAACCTGGTAAACATATTTTATTAGTATAAATTTTAGGGATTTTAGAAATATTTGAGTAAAAGCCTCACAAAAAATTATAAAAATTAGGAGATGTTTCAACCTTTGTGAAAATGTTTCCAACCAAAAAACACACTCCGTCTGTCTTATTATACAAAGTGAATTTTTCAAATAAAACAAAAAAAATAGTAATTTTAAAATTTTATTCTACCTCGTAAAAAAATTTGTTGTCCTAAATGTTTGTCCTTACTGACATTGAGATATTGGTTTCGCCACTTACGGTACTACGTAAAATGTACAACCCGATGTACTTAGAGATATGCATGTTCTTTAAGTTTTGATTTTGGTCTCAGTTTTGGTCTCAACAGTAAATTTAATATATTATAATCAGTTTTCATCATTTTCAATACAGTTTTTTACTATTCAACTATACATTTTTATATTTTTAATACACTTTTTACATTATAAAACTATTTTTTCCAAACTAAAACTCAAACCAAAAATCAACACAACAAAAAAGAACAGGTGGTGATGATTATTAAGGACACAATTTGGGTTAGCTGGTTATGTGTGCACTTTGACTTGGGTCAACACAAAACTAGCTAACAACAACTCTGGAGTCTGGACCACAAAAATCTAGATTCTAGATTATATGAACCTTTAATCTTCCCATTTTGTTAATATTGTCTTAACCAATCATTAAATGTACCCATAACGACCCCAATAATTACCGTTTCTGTCTATTACCTTTTAAAGTATATTTAAAGAAGGTCAAATCATACGTAATTATGTTATAAAAATATAAAAACCAAAAATAAAAAATAAAAATACGACTCTTGTTTTGATTTTTCATTGGTGAAAGTACGCCGTTTTTATTGAAATAAATTTTGTATAGATCAGAACTTTTTTTCTATTGAAATGATTTATCGCCCAACCTAAAATGAATTTGGTAAAAATAAAATTACGGGCTTGTTTCGTTTTACTAGTTTTAAGTTGTAGTTTAGATCGATTAGTTCTAAAATTAATGTATTGAAAACGATGAAAAATGTTTTACTGCGAATTTGATTTTAAACTAAAATTTTGAATTGAGATACCGTACAACCCTATATTTTCTACTTGCCGATTCAATGAAAGTTAGATCGAAGCAAATGGCCAAGTTGATAATTATGCATCACATATTTTATTTTCAAATTTTGATTTAGATTGATTTTACACTAATAATAATAATAATAAAAATAAAATGTGTATTAAAAATATTTTAAAAACTAGAAATGACTATGATAATATTGCTGATTACTTTATTTTATTAAATTACGAAATTTATTGGATAGTTAAAATAAATATCAAACGAATTTTAATAATTTAACCATAAAAAAACTCATTAAAAGAAACAGAAAACAAGTTTGAAACCTTATTTCCACACAAGCTCTCGTTAATCAATCTCCTACCTATCTCATGTAAAAAGCCTGCTTCCTTTGAGTTGCCATTCAGAAAGAATTTAAGATTTACGATTCTCGGTGGGGTGGGGTGAGGCGCTATTTATGTTGCCGTACAAAAATGTAAGTCTATGTGAACGTCTCACTCCGTGTCGAGTGAGTCAACAAAAAATAATAATTTTTTTTTTCTTTTTTAAACTTTCTTTAAGAGAAACCTCTGTTGTTTACGTTTTGATTTTGATTTTGGTTTAAACAGTAAATTTAATGTATTATAATTAGTTTTTATCATTTTTAATACAACGTTTTATTATTCAGCTATATTTTTACATTTTTAATACACTTTTTATATCATAAAATTAATTTTCAAAACTTGTTTTTAAAACTGTTTTCAAACTTATAAAAAATAACAGCCCAAGAGTACGAGAGATATATGGACCCCACCACATCCTCGTTGTACATATCACAATGAAACACATGTTTCTTTTCGTTCATGTTTTAACGTTATTTATGGGAGGGAGGTGTTAAACGCAAGGAAATAAAAACGTTACACGCAGGACGGATCCCTAAACTTAAATTAAAAATGCTAACTCGAAAAAGAAAGCGGACATATGCACCTTTGTACTACAAAGGAAAGTTAACAATATTCCATTTACTTTTTTTACCATTGAGTTTGATCTGTCATTACAGGTGGCGGTGGGCCCTACTACCCAGCATTATACTTTTGAATTTCGGAATTGATATTCGCAATAACCGTTTCGATATTTGCAGTAACATTCCCCTGTAAAAAGATAAAAATGCCCTTGGGCAAAAAAAAAAAAATAAAAACCAACTGGCTGCAAAAAAAAAAAAATATTTAAAAAGCAACTCACGGGCTCTGTTCCGTTTAATAATTTCTGCAAAGCAGAGCCGGGTGGAATCACAAAATCGGATAAAAATTGAGACGACTCGGATCGGAAAAAGGTTAGTGGCTAAAGTTAAAATGTTTTGCGATATTGTTTTAGATAGTTGGTTTGATTATTTTAGTTGTATTATGTCCGGATTTGTTAGTATTTTTGTCGAAAATATGAATTTTTTACCGGATTGGCGAAGATCCGCCCGTGGTTACTGCAAATATCAAACTGAAGGGGGGCGGGGGGGGGGGGGGGGGGTGAAATACCACCGGGCGCCGGCGGTATTTTTGGCCAAAAATATCGCCGGGCACCGGCGGTATTATTTATTTATTTATTTTTTAAGTGTTAGGGGTATTTTAGACTTTTCACAAGAAACTGTTACTGCAAATATCGAAACTGTTACTGCAAATATCATGCCCCTTTAATTTTATTTATTGTCTATATTTTAACAATTTTTTACAATTATATTATAACATCGATGGATGAGCGTTGTTTCCGTCAATCAATTTTCATTTCTTAAGTATCCTTTGAAGTATGCTTTTAACTCCTATGAGAAAGAAGCTCCCTAATGATTCTCGTCAACTATCAATATGATTCTCACCTGAACGGAATAATGCAGTTCGATTCGATTCAATCCATTTCGAGTTTACATTTTCTTATATGCGCGATAAAGTACATAAATTCATTTTTTTGAATACATATAGGTCGGTTTGAGTCGAGTAAATATGGTATAAGACCTTATCTGGAATAAATATTGAGCTGAACCGAACTGAAAATGTAGATAAATTCATCTGGTCAACCTATCAGATACCAAAGGAGGATAGGAACTTGGCAGCAACTCATTTGGTTTCAACTCACCATGCAGAAATGTACGAGTAGCTAAAGAGTATGTTCGTTTCGACGTGTTTTCCGAAAATAACAAAAATATTAATATAAAATTGTTTAAATGAAATAATTAAAAATTGTAATACAAATGATAAAGAAAAATTATAAGTAACATATTAAATTTTATATAGAAACTAAAAACAATCAAAACGTTAAGAAAAAAAAAACAAACAAACGTGAAACAGAGGCAATTATGGACAATTCTCAAAAATGCAGTGTCCAATCCAATGGTCTTTTTGACTTGTAGTATTAGCTACTGGATTGGGCTTAATTCTGTAATCCAAATCCATAAACACCCTCTCACATTTATTTTTAAAATATTCAAACTTTTTAAAAAAATTTATTATTATTATTATTATTTTTTTGGATTACAAACTTATTTTTTGTTGCTTCTGAATATTCTTTTGATCAAAAGTTATTTATTTTTTGAAAACAATTGAAGGTTATTATCGTCAATAGTTATGACAGGACGAATATCAAGAAAAAAAGTTTGATTTTTTTATTTTAGAATGAATTATCTGTCTAAATTATAAAAAGGACGACGAATCAAGAGGCTTATCGCAAAAGATAAAAAATTAAAAGATATTTACGAAATCGCCTATTAAATTCTTTTAGAAATACATGTTTAATGGAGATTAATTTTATATTTTATTTACACATCATCATTCATTGTATCATTTTAATTGTGAATTAACTCATCATTATTATTTCAAACATTTTAAATATAGGATGATTATGTATCTTTTTGGTTATAAAACATCATTCATTGTATCATATCAATGAATAAATTCATCATTATTATTTCAAACATTTATATGTATATATTTTTATTTACACATACAATTTCAAAATTTCGAACCTATAATCTCAACGTTACAAATCATTCTCAATTATTACCATCTCGACCTGTTCCAGAATAAATATATATCGTTTATTTATTTATTTATGAAATTACCATGATTTTCATTGTATCATTTTAATGCATGAAATCATCCTTATTATTTCAAACATTTGACTAACCATTAAAACATCATGCTTCTAGTCATCAAATGCATCTAATTAAAATGTATTCATGCATCAAACTTTTCAATTAATGCTATTCGCTTTGTAATTATTGACTTGTACTAAAGTAGTTTGTCAATAATAATAATCATAGGATGACAATACAAAATACAAATTAAGTTTTAAATACAATTGGAACATTTAAATTATCGATAAGTTTTAAATACACTTTGACCCTTCCTTTAGCTGGACGAGACTTCGCCTTTTGGATCGTTTCCTGCCCAATCCAGCTTACATGTTAGACCTTTCTCTGATGTGATAACCATTATTGTCTCCCCGCCCAGCCGGTAGTCTACTAGCGCTAAGACTAGGCCTTCCGTTCTCCAATTCAAACTGTCCTTAGGGTATAGAGCGAGACTGAAAAGGAGAGTAAGTTTTTTCAACGCGCTGCGAAGTCTTTTGGTTCACACAGTGACACAACAGTAATTCTCAATCTTATAAAAATCCACTCTTTGACCCTTTCTAGAAAAATTGGAAAAAATAACATTTACCCACCTTAAAGTTTCGTAAACTACTACTGTCCCACTATAATTCGAACAATTACCGTTAACTTAAGAGGATTTTGTTACCATAACAATTAAATCTTAGTGGTTGGTGAAATTACCGTAATCCATTATCAGTAAAGAGAAAACAGAATACTACGTAATCTCAAAATTTTTCTGTTTGTTTGATTTTCTTTAAACATTTAGGAGGTATTGATAAATTTTCAAAGTTCGACCATAGTTTTTTCAAATGTTGAAAGGGTAAATGTAATTTGTCGCAGATATTTCTATCTTTCATTTCGCTAACACAAATGCTATTTTATGGAGTGAAGTTATCCAAAAAGAGAAAAGAGAAAAAAGAAAAAAGACCCAAAAGAAAAAGAGGTAACCAGTAACCGGGTGAATTGGGCAATGAATCATTCATCAAATTCATAGTTTCCCACAAGTAATTCTGAACCATAAATGTTAACAAAACTCTCCTGAAGATCATCATCAGTCAACAACACTCCAGCTCACCCGCTTCACTAAACTACAAACGCAAATACAAACGTTTTGGCTTTTGCTTTTGCACATTCTTACGTTGTTTCGTGTTCAAACACCCAAAAAAAAAAAAACCAATAAATAAATAAGAAATGGTCCGGTTTGGAGCTTGGTGCCTTGGAGTCATTGGATTTGGACCCCAAACAAAAAACCTCCGTCAACCCAAAGATCTTTAAATATGCAGAAAAAAACCACCCAACTGTTGTAGTTTACCAAAGCCTAAGGATTAGAATTCTTTAATTCATAAACCCCAGGAGTTTCCCTAGAAGTATTCCCACTCCTATATGATAGTTTAATCAATAACCCATTTTGCTAGGAAAAAACATTTATGCTCTGCTCTCTGAGAGAACCCAGTTAGATTTGATTCTGTGCTAGAATCGGCGGAAAAGCCGTTGGAAACTCAAAATGGCAAAGAATCGGATTCTGGGTCTTTCTTATTTGAATCTGTTGTTTCCATTTTTTATGGCTTTTACTGTCGGAGGGAGTGATGGAGATGGTGGTGGTGATGTTCTTGCGAACAATACTTTCACTATTTCCAGCTTTTCTTATCCGCAAACTCGTCTCAGTCCGTATGATTGGCGTTATACTAGAGGTACAGAATTGATCAAATTTTGTTTCTTTTTGAGGATTTTCAGCTGTTAAGCTTGGCGGGCTGGTAGAAAAAATTGATCTTTTTTGGTTTTGGTTTTGTTCTTGCGTTTGTTTGAGAACGATGATCATCATTCTTGGTGAATTGGCGTCAAAATTTCATTTTTTAAGGACCGTTGGCTATTGCATTATTCTTTTCATTGTTGTCTCGTTCAATTTTTTCTTATGTTGGTTATTTTCTAATGCAATTATGTGATTAATGTGAATATTCTACAAAACAGATGATTATAAAACAAAACCTATAATTTCTCTAATTTTAGCATATCTTTGGTGCAGATTTTCTCCCTGAATTGAAAATTTTGAGTCTGTTCATTTACTTGTCCCTTCAGTCTCTTTAAGATTATTTCCACAATTAGCTGCAAAATTCTGCTCTTGATAGTAATTTCAGTGTTAATTTCGCGTTATCAGTCATATTTCAGCTTACGGGTTTCAAAATTTCACTCTTTTTGTATCATTTTTGCTGCATTCTGAGTTGCATTTGAAGGCAGATGGAATGGCTTGCTCACATACAGAGGCACAGATATGACTCTTTTCTTGTAATGTCTTATTGGAGTTCTCTGCTATTCCTTTTTGCAGTGAACTTGCCCCTGTGGTTTTCTTCGATGTCAATAACAATAGAATCAGATGTAAATATTGTAAGGCCATTTAATTACATAAGCATGTTAAATATTTTTATAATTTTATTGTGTTTAAGTTTCTTCAATCTCCTATGTGCATTTTTTTTCATAAATGTATAGTTTCTTTATTTCTCTCTTGGCTGGACACCTGTTTGCAGGATCTGAAAAGTATTGGGAAGGCCTCAAGTGGCACTCTTCCAATGATTTGCTTTCGAGAAGGGAGTCCTCCCTTACCTGATGTGTATAACACTTCTCTTACTGGCCTTGGTAAATTTGTGATATACTAATCAAACTCAACCATCCTTACAATGTCTGATTTTTAACTTTCAACTCTTCTATATGCTAAGTACCCAAATGAAGAAAATTTTGAACATGCGGCACTGCCATAAGTTGAGTGATAATCGAATAGTGATGCCTTTTTATCTTTAGAAACTATTATATCTTTAAATGCAGGTGATATTCTGGTGTCCTAATTAATTTTCTTTATATGTACATTAAGAATTCTGAGGTAGAAGTTCATCATCTTATTGAAATAGCTATTTTCAATCCAGCTCTCGCTTAAAAAGGTTTATCTGCTGCAGTGTTCGATTATGCCTCTAATGGTACTTTTGGAGGGATCAAAGGCCTTCAGATTGTTGAACAGTGCTTTCCAATGCAGAAGATAATATCTGTTAGATTGACAAATGAACAGGTTCTTACACTCCTTAATAGTCTTTTTTTATCTTAAATTTTTTTGGTCCATTTTTCAAAAACTTGTTTGGAATATATCCATGGAACCTATTTGAACAAATTTAGGTCGGAGGGTTCGAATCTTATTCTCCTTGTGTTACAGTGCAGGCGATTCAGGGGGAAAAAGAGTAAACAAATCTCATGTTATATTGTGTATCTTGCAAATGGTTTACTCTGTTTCTACATTCTTAGTCCTTTTGACCATCATGATGACTTTATAATTGTTAATACAGATTTCTCCAGGTGTGTGGTACTTTGGTCTATTTAATGGCATTGGACCTATGCGAACACAATCAAAAATGGTAATTAATTTCCAATGCAGATGTTTTGTGTCTTCCTCTCCTCTTTTTCTTGGGTTACGGCTGATTACATCTCGAAGTGGATTTTTTTGTTTGGTGTTATAATTTCTGCCCATCCCTATACCGTATGTTATCAACAGTGGGGAAAATCCATTGAAATGATGCTTAATAAACTTAAATTCATGGTTTGTTCTTTGGCCAAAGATTAGAGACAGGGTAGTTGTAGTTAGTTTATTAACCGTTTAAGGAAAGATTTTAAAATGATCATCTTTTGTGCAAATGGCTATTTCTACTTTATTGCCACCAGAGAAGGAGGTTTCTTTGTGTGTACTCATCATATTATATTAATCAACAAGTTCTGGGCAGGTGGGATTCTCCGTAGCACCTTTTAATTGCCTTGTTTTCCTTCTTTCTTTAGGAGAAAGGCTTAACATTTAAGTTGATTTGTTTGAATATGGTATTCACCTTAGATGCTCATATACATCATCCATCAGAAACTGAAACCATGTCTGCTTTCTTTTTTTCTTTCCTTATGTTTACTCATTTGCTCAGTCTTTTGAGATGTCAATAGTTGTTTTCATTAGATGAATCTCTCAGGTTCGTGTGCCTTGTTCCTATCATGACTCCTGAACTTTTTTCTCAGCGACTCATTTGTCTACTAATCTAATTTCAGATAAATCGAGGTCAATCATACTCTTTCAAGGGTAATGTAAGCGTGGATGGATGCATAGCCCCATCGGCATCTGGCCAGTTCTGCAACAAGACAGTTAATCTACTTGCATGTGCTGATGGCCGTAACCTAATTCAAGGCAATTTTGATAACCAGACTTCAATTGCTGTGGCAGAAAATGCTGTTGTTTGCAGAAATGCCGACGGGGGGTCTTGTCATTCAGATAATAGACCCAAAATATTCTCTATGAATTTAGCTGGGTTTTCTGAAGAGCTGATAATTACAATATCAAACATTACTTTTAACCAGCCAAAAAGTTCAAATAGCACTATTAATGTCAGTGACATTATATTCACGTGTTATGCTCGCCATGGTGTAATTCCACAGGATACGTTGCATGATTATTCTGCAAACATCAGTATAGCCCCTTTAATTATATCTAAACCAAAAGTTGGTCGTTGGTATATTACTGTCCAACCAACAAATCTTACAACTGGGGAAGTTTGTTATTCTTTGGAATGGCAAGTGCTTCAGTGTCCTGTAGATAAAGCTGGACCAAACTGTACATGGAAAAGTTACATGCTTCAGGTAAAATTGTACAAATTACATGCTCTCTTTGTTAAGATTTTTATAACTCTATTTCCTTGTGCATTATTTGCACAATCTGTATTTTTATTTTCTGACTGAGGCTTATTTTTACTCTGCTGTTCTCTCTGCATGCTAGTGTTATTACTGTCAGTTACCTGCTTTACAACTGGGCTGTTTGTTGTCGTATCTCCGTCTTTGATGTCTCTCTGTTGCATACTCACAGGATTACTTGCTTGGGGTGATTTTTTTGACAAGCTCTAATTGTTTCTTGCAGACAGTTCTGAAAAGGAGTGGTGGCGCTTTTGAATCCTATTACTCGCCTTTAAGTGAAAGGCTGTACTTAGATTCAGCTAATTTTCCTTTACAACCGCTGTTGAGCAACTCTTCTTTCGGAGGGAATAATGACATTGCATGGACATTTTTCCTCGTAGGCATTCCTTTTGGCGCTGCCGGAGGAAATATCCACATTCATGTTGCTTCCGATGATAAGATAAATTATGAAATATATGCCAGATATGGTGGATTCCCATCTCTTGAAGATTGGGATTATTTTTGTACAAGCACGAGCTGCAGTAATGGTTCGATGTTTTTCAAGTTGTATGACCCTAATGAGAGGTCAATTAATTTTTACATACTGTATGCCAGAGAAGGAACTTGGAGTTTCGGACTGAAGCACCTTACCTCAGCTGGTAGTGAATCCACGTCTCAAGCAACTATGTCTATCTCCATAGAGAGTTGTCCACAAAAGTGTTCTTCTCATGGAACCTGTAAATCTACTTTAGATGCAAGTGGCCTGACATTATACAGGTTCGTGCCTGCTCACTTATTGACTTTGCATTTGACTTTTCGTTCATTCTCGAGCTGAACTTTCTCTTATGCTCAGCTACTGTGCTTGTGATCGAAACCATGGAGGCTTTGACTGCAGTATTGAACTTGTGTCACGTAAAGGTAATTCATTTCGTCTTAGGCTAGAAAGAACAAAAGCTGGCTTTTGATTATCTGGGCTATTTGTCATTCAGAATTGAGCTTCATTATATATGTTGGCCTTTGAGTTTCAGAACTTCTCAATTTTTTTAGAATTCGTAGATAATAAGAAACCATTTATATCAAGTCGGAAGTTTAGGACAAAAGACTAATATATTTGAGTAGATTCCTGCATAGTTAAGTTATTTGAGGTTCATCATTGAGACATATACAGAAAGTGAGTTTTCCTATATATGCAGATATTTGTTATAATGCAAGAATTTTGCAGCTCCTGATACTCTTTTGTGAAGAGACTGTTTTTGACAACCGTTTTCATTTTATAAGAATCCTGAGATGACAAAGTCTAAAGCTTTTTCAATTATTTAATTTTGGATATCAGTGTGCTACATATTTATTGAATATTAGTGGTGTTTCTGCAAGTGACAATATACCAAAAGGTTCAACAAAAACAGAAAAAACACAGCTTTTCAAAGATCTACATCATTTGTCACCCGGCAGTGATGATAAGATTTATTTCAGCTGTGCAATGTCTGTGAAAGTTCTGCAGTAATAGTTTTTGCTGGCAAAGATTTGCGTATGCATGTGTTTGATTGTGTCTAGCAAATATTTCTTTCTGATGAAGCCGATTTATCGACTACATTTCTCTAGTCTTTTCTGGCTCTTGCAATTTAAGCATGCAATCTGTGACGTCTAGCCATCATTTTCAATGGTTTGAACAAATAAAGCATAATTAGCCTTTCGTTATCACGAACTCTATTTTTCTCCCTCTCTTTTTCGGTGCAATTTGGATATGAGTAGTTAACCCCTGGTGATCTTTTAAAGGAAAATTGCTGAATACTCGTGTAGGGCACTTATGGCAATCAGTTTTCCTTATTGCATCAAATGCTGCAGCCGTGCTTCCTGCTTATTGGGCCCTCCGCCATAAGGTGACGATTGCTCATCCTCAAGTTGAATTTTCAGCTTTTAGCATAATTCGCAATCCAGTTTGAATTATCATAGGCAGCTTTAAGTAGTTTGTTGCTCCATTTTGACATTTATGATCGATGTATTGCAGGCTTTTGCTGAATGGGTACTTTTCACGTCAAGTGGGATCTCAAGTGGCCTGTATCATGCTTGTGATGTTGGAACCTGGTGCGCGTTAACATTTCATGTGTTACAGGTAACTTTCGCTTCTGAAGCAAGTGTGCTGGTGGATCGCTTGAAGCGCCAATTTTAATCTTTGCATTCATATTTTTGTCTCTGTGTTCTAGTTCATGGATTTCTGGCTGTCATTCATGGCGGTTGTCAGCACATTTGTTTACCTAGCCGCAATCAATGAAACTTCAAAGAGGACAATTCACACTGTTGTTGCCATAGTAACGGCCCTTATGGCCGAAACTGGTCCAACGAGGTATTTTTTTCTTGCCTTGGTATTCTTAAGGCTGTGGTGGTGTTTTGAACATTCTTGTCGCTCGCAGGTCCTCCAATATTGTCCTTGTGATGGCCATCGGGGCAATGGGACTAGTTGTCGGATGGCTGATCGAGCTTTGTACTCACTATCGTTCAATTTCCTGCTCCGGGTCCTGGACCTGGTTGGTCGAACTTCATCTGAATTTGGCTGATAGGTACTTTGATTTAATCCTTATCTGTGTCAGCTCAAAATAAAAGCAGTATATAGTTTGACGGGTCACTTTAAAGTGTCGGGTTTTCGTGTCATGCCAGACCTTGCTAGTCCTTGCCCCGAAGGAGTACAGTGGTAATGTAATGTTTGTTGCTTGCAGATGTCAAACCGTGAGGACCTGGATTCGAAACCTTATTAAAACACTTCTTAAGCGATTTCGTTGGGGATTTGTGATGGCCGGTTTCGCCGCCTTAGCAATGGCTGCTGTGAGCTGGACGCTGGAAACTAGCCAGTCCTACTGGATTTGGCACAGGTAAAAGATGCAAGTTCACAGCTATACTCCCTTTATATGTACTCGGTACTCCCTCCGTTCCATTACAAAGCGGATTCTTCTAATCAAACGGAGGGCGTAAGAAGTTTAAAAAGCTGATGTGAAATGGTTTGCATTGCAGCATTTGGCACATTTCAATCTATACATCTTCCTTCCTTTTCCTATGTTCAAAAGCAAACATTGTGAACTGCGAGGGTGAAATACCTCCTGCCGATGGCAGCTACGCTTTAACCCGACAAAATTCGCTACCCCGGGATGACCAAATGGATGACAGATAGGTACTTTTCTCTGATTGTATATGATGGCGATGTATGATTCATATAACCGATCCACTGGCTAACTCTGTTTTCGTGTGTCATTTCAGTTCAACAAGAAGATGAAGATTCTTTGTTTTTCAAAGTAGGGGCACCTCACAAATTGTAAATAGCTCATTGTGATAGGTGGGAATTAAAGCAGAGAAAATAACATGAAATCCATTTAAACCTTAAGATGATTCAAAATATAGTAGCAATTATATAGGTATATGTATTATAGATTTTAATTAATAGCAAATACAAAGGTTACACAGATCTTAGCAGAGTTTCTTTGAAAGGGGGAATGCGGGTCATACGGTCAACTCGGCCGGAAACTGACCGAGTTGAAAAAATCAGATGACGTTATATATATTTTAGTGAGATATGAAAATATTATGTTCACTTACAAATATATTCTACTCAACTCTGATGTTTGGTTCAATCTCGGTTACTCTGGTCCAATTTTAGTTTCGACTAAATTCAATGATTTTTCAATAAAATTGAACGGTTTATGTTACTGATTTGAGGTTCGACCGATTAATAATGAGATGCAGTCTTCATGACTCTTCCAATTTTATCGAATGTCTCAAAACGACGCCTTTCATGATAAATCAGTTAAAAAGAAAAAAACAAAACAATAAATTGTATCTAGCTCACACAAATGTACAAAACACAACTTTCATCTTGACATGGTCTGCATATTCTCATAAACAAAGACCCAGAAAATCTATAAAAATTTCTTCAGGAAAAAGACCCAAAAAAAGAAAAAAAAATTCTTGTCATTTACAAATTGGGAAAAACGATGAATTTCCTTTTTGTCCCTAAAAATTTCTCCTAAAGTCCAGTTCGTAGCTCTTACCGAGGTGCGATTTGAACTCTTGACCTTGTACTTTGTGAACCAAGTATTTTACCATTTGAAATGGGCTGATTTGCCAACCACACTTAACTTCGTAGTTCCGATGAATATTTATGTACATATTTTCTGCTCATTCCTCTCCTCTGCGATGGGATTTTTGTTGCTGCCCTGGGAATCTGCAGAAGAAAGTTCTGAATCGAGTTGAAGTTCTCTAAAATCTCTGCGAATGCTCCAAAGAATCTCAGCACAATTCTTCATCGAAGGACGATTGCGCCTTGTTGGAGCCAAACATTGCAAGGATAATTCATACATCTTTTCTATCGCAAGATTCTTCGCAGCAGATCTTTCAACCCTTGGATCCAATGTTAGAATTGCGTCTCCTTCCATGAACTTCTTCACAGCCTGCAAGTTTAATCCATTCAAACAATTAACGTCATATTCAGATCGTCTGTTTAATTTGTCCTATCTTATTCTGTTCCCGTTACAGCCATTATAATGAACGAAACTTATTACTTTGTCACACTCACTTAGATGACAAAATAGGACTGTGCGACCAAGGAAGCTTACTTGCGTTGTTGGACGGGATAAAACAAGACAAATTGGACAGATAATCCGAAGTGAAAAATTGTTAATTCATATCCTCTGTCTAATTTATCGCGTCTATGTTTCATGACTGCAAAGTATAAGCTGTCATTAGTGGGAAGAGATCCCATGTGCAATAATACACATATGCCACTCTCACAATAGGAGTAAAATTACATTTTTTACCCCTTTTCAGTTTGTAAGAGTGTCACATATGCAATGTCGCAAAGGTGATTTCACGCCATCATTAGTTGGATGAAATCTCCTATCCAGAAACTATGTGCCAATCATGTATCTCTACTCAGAGATGTAAAAAAAGTTTACAGCTAAAATTTTCACCCTTGAATAGATACATCATTAGTACACATATTTTCACTACATGAGATTTGTTCCTGTTTTCAGACCATCTATCCAATTTATTAGTATGTTTTATTCTGTCCTATTATAGCATTATAGCTAAGTATTAGCTTACTTTGTGATTCACTAGCGAAGTAACTTACTTTATAACAACCGAATAAAATAAGACACGATAAATTAGAGATTCGTAATTGAAAAATCTTACCCATCTAACAGTGATCCGCTCCTTGACGTCTCGTTTGGGCTCAATTGGTCGCCTGCCTGTGACCAACTCTACAAGAAGCACTCCAAATGAATAAACATCACTCTTCTCAGTAAGTTGGAAGCTTTTTAGGTATTCCGGGTCTAAATACCCTGCTGTTCCTTTAACTTGGGTCGAAACATGGGTCGCCCCGGTTTCGCTGTCGGCGGCCAGCCTCGCGAAACCAAAGTCGGCGACCTTAGCTCGGAGATTTTCAGTCAGGAGAATGTTGGAGGACTTGATGTCTCTGTGGATGATAGGATGATCTGCAAAATAGGCATACAAATTGAGCAAATTTTAGATGCTAGAAATCTACGGATTCCGGATTTCCGAGATGGGGATCCTCAGTTTCATTAAATGCGTATCGTGCGAATTCAAAGTATTGTAACAATAATGAAAGAGTTTTAAGTTACCTATGTACATATGAAGATATGTAACAGCGTGTGCCACATCTATTGCAATGTCGAGCCGGGGTCCGAATTCAAGAACACTACCATGCATACCTACAAAGCCAAAATGTACCCATATTTGCGGTATTCACATCATCTATTTCACTAAATGTGTAACATTGTTATCAAAAGTTCACAACTAAAAAATACGGGTTTTAACATGTACTCTTGTCTTGTATTTCCATTATTAAAACAAATATTTTTAAGATTGCGGTATACGATTGATAAACGAAAGGAAAGAGAATGCAAAAGAAACTTACAATCCAGATGTTCTCTGAGGGTTCCATTGGGGACATATTCAACAACAATGATCCTTTCTTCCTCAAGCTCCAAATACCCATAAAACTTCACTAGATTCAAATGCTCCACTTTTTCCAGCGTTCGAACCTCAGTTCGAAACTCAGCTCCAGAATTCTTGTCAATTACACTCTACACACAAAAGGATTGATCGATTTGATTTGAATTGCGATTTTAAAATATTAAAATTGTTCGGGGAAGGTAAGAAGAGTGCATTGAAAATGTAAAAAAGTTTGTTGGAAATGTGAAAACACTTATTGAAAATAATGAGAAATTATTATAAAACGCAAAATGAAGTTCAAATCTCAGTTTGAGCCGAAGTTTCCAAACAGGGAAAGACAGAGGAATCATGAAAAATAAGGTAAAATCAATGGAAAAAAAGCAGACCCTTTTCGCACGTTTGATCGCAACGAGTTTTCCATTATCAAGTCTTCCTTTGTACACAGTTCCGAACCCTCCTTGCCCAATCTTCAAGCTGGGGGAGAAGTTCTTCGTGGCCTTGAAGATTTCATCCATGGTGAATTTCAGATTCCTCTGCACTGTTTCGCGGTTTGAATTATTTGAAGTTGAGTAAATCCCACTACGTTTCCTCTCTGTACTCCCGGAATGAGATGAACAATCCGATCTTTCATCTGAAAATGGAGAAAATCCCTGAGAATTTCTCAATTTTGTAAAAAAATGGATCTACTCGACTCGAGAATTAGATAATTAATGCGAGAGGTAAAAAACAGAGGCATCGAACTTGAATCACATTGCCATTAATTGTTCTTTTACCGTAGCTTTTTACGCTTCCGGCGTCGAGTTTCTCCGGGGGTGTGAAGCAAGATATGAAAGCTCCGGCGACTGTCTGGGCGGCGATCTTGACGGGGTTCTTGTCGGAGTTTGACTTGTGGGAGGACGAGGAGGAAGAGTAAGCGGAAGGAGAAGGACTCGAGGACCACCAGTAACCCGGCCTGCGCTCCGGTGTTCCGGGACCGTTCCCTGTTGAGCCGGAGCTGGAGAGATTACGGCGGTGGCGACCGGTCATGTCGGTTTGCTGCTGCCGAGAGTGCATGGCGGAAAATGGCGGGCAGGTGCAAATGGCTTGCTTTGAAGTAATTATAATTATGGGTTTACCTGTCAACGATTCTGACGTTTGCTGTTTACTCCTTTGTGGAAAATCACATCCAAGTCCTTCAATTTCTTCCGTATTATGATATTAGTCCCCTTTTTATTTCTTTGTTTCTCTCTCTCTCTCTATTTTTATGATTGGCACACTAATAACATTTTAGAAAATCTCATAGTAACTGATGTGGCATTTATGTGGTAATAACGATTAAGCAGTTTGACATTTCTCCAAGTAATTATTACAGTGTGAATTTTCTCGGTATATATCACTACACATGATATAGAATAGCATTAAAAGTTGAACTTTGTTAAAAAAAATTTCATCAATTAGATAAAATTTTGGTGACATTTTCTGTTTAGGTAGTTGTTTATATTATAAAGAGGTTTAATAAAATTCGTTATCGAACTCTGTCTATCTTCTTTAATAGTCCAACCAGCCAATAGTAATACATAAATTAAAATTTAGTTTTATTTATGTGCCCATCTTCATGTTCATCGCGCTTTTAAGAAAATAACACTTATTCTTCCAGTGAATCTAGCATATACACACAGAATAATCTCTCAATTAATTTTGGGGGGGTCGATATGCTATTTTCATAAAAATCAGGAGTAGAAAGGTAATATTATAGTGTGGATATTTCCTTTCTCTATGGTGGGTAGATGTAGCCAAGGTGTGGGCCAATAGTGTTTCAGCTTGGGCCCACAGCCTATCCCAAAATTATTGTATAAACCCAATTTGATTTCTTTGTTAGTTTTTTAATTTTATTTTAAAATTGATTTTTTTCCCCCACACTTGTGGAATCGAATGAGAGACATTGCTTGTTTTCTGATTATATTAGTTGCCGTCTACTAAAGAAGTCTGGAGTTACTGGATTTATTTTGCATCACAGGTAAAAATTCTGAGATCAAATTTCAAGATCTTTGAATATTCTCGCACATTTGTGTGAGAGAGATGAACCATTAAACTAGACGTGCTCGAAGTTGCGATTACCTTTCTTCCACCTTGAGTATTTCTTTATTGCCATGCACAAGAGCATGCATCACAAAAGTCAAATAAAAATGACTCCACTTAGGAGTTTGGAAGATTTTTAGATTTTTCAGCAGCAAAAGTCCAAATTTGTACATCCATGAGGTACATGAGATCTGAAAAAATAATTAATATTTGGAATAGCATTTCAGATTTTTTTTTTTTAAGGAATAAAGGTACTTTTGTGTTTCAATAAAGGTACTTGTGGGATTAATTTATGTACAACAGATGGATCAAAAGCTTCAAAATTTTCACATTATTGAGAATTATTTTTACACATGCAAAATGTGCATTTAATAATTTTGTCGAGAGCTCGAATTTTTTTTTATTTTTTTTACTCTATTATGTTATGATGGATTATAGACTGTACTTCTTTTGAGATAAGTTTTTGATGCTATAGATATTTAGGCACCCATATAAACGAGGACAGACGTAGCAATTGATAAAATGCTTCGAAAAGTTGAAAATACGCATAGATACAGGGATTATTGAATAGGAAACCTTTCTTTCGAATTGCTGATGAATCCATGGGTAGGCAAGAGACAACTTGACGAACATCGTTCCGGCTTATAATATGTGTATTGTCCACAAAAGATATTGCAAAAGACCTTAGCCAAGAATGGGAAAAGAATTAGAAAAGTGACAAAAAGAGACAGACTTTGAGTATACATTTGAAGGAGTAGCAATCAAAGCCACAAGCATTGCTGTTTCCCATTAATTACTAGGCTCCAACCAACTTGAAAATAACCATTTTCTGCTTCATCATTTTGCTCACTTGCATTGCTGTTTCCCAATTATTGGATTAACAGTCCCAATTAATTGTGTCCAAATCACATTTGGTTGAGTGCTATACTTGCAAACCAATTCAAGAAAAGAAAATGCAAGTTGGTGGAAATAATCAAGGCTCACAAAGAAATTTGCTAGTATTTTGGTCAACAAACCAGCACAACTAGGCTGATATTGACTGATATTGATCAGTATATATGAAGTAAGTGCCTTGACCGTACACGATAACTATATATTATTTACATAACCGACCCCACATAGTGATTGGTTCTCACCAACATAATATAGATATTGCCATGTCAAAACAACGATTTCAACTGATTGATATCGATCAGTTTACAATAAATGAAACAATGTGTGTTGTCCAATACACGATGACAATATATAATCTACATAACCGATCCCATGTAGTAATCAGTTCCCATCAACATAATAACCAATTACCCAATGAGTCAATAGAGACAAATCCCAGTCAATACTTTTCAATATTTGCTCTGTACTTACTCAAATTGAAAACACTGCACGTGATGTTTACTCTTGAGTCTTGATTTGCCCAAGTGTATTAGTCCATTTGATATGATCCAATTGTCAATGGTTGAGTAATGAGAGAAACAAGGCATCTACAATATCAAAGGAAAGAAAAATCAAAGAGGCTTTGTGATTTCACTTACTTTTATTATTCAACAAAGAGAAAAATTGAATGTACTACTTTCTTACCTTGAAGATTGTGCTTGTAAATGCATGTTTGATCTTAGTTGCCAGCAGCTAGAAAGTTTGTCTCTCCTCTCCAGTTGCCACAAGGAAAAACTGATGCATGCCTGAAAGGAAAAGATATAACCATCAATGATAAAATATACATTTGATGGAATGAGAATGGGGCATCTCATATTCGGAAATGGATGAATCTCTCATTAAAGGAATCTTAGATTGCTTTTTTAGATAATATAATAGTTCAAATTATTAGATTCATGTACATAGCAAACATAAGAATTTTTAATCCTATAAATCAGATGTCTATTCCTCCATTTTCATTCTCATTCCCGCGTGCCACCCATTGGGAGTTTGAATTCATAGACAATCACAAAAAGTTTTGAGTCTGAAATGCAAAAACAATGTTTAGAGAAAAAGGAAGAAATAAAGAACAGCAATGCTGATTGCTGGATGGATATGTTCATAAACTATCAATGATGAAACTAGTTCAAAAACTGACCTTTCTTCACTTGCAGATCCAGCAAAAGTTCTTTTCTTCATACTGATATTAACCAATCTCCAACACTCATCCGCATTTCAAATCCTTTTTTCTCAACAATCTTCAAGCAAGATAAGAAACAGCCAAATGTACTTCTCCATGAGATCATTGTTTTCTAAGCACTTGAACTTGAAGCAAGAAACAGTCAAGCTAAGTTCTCTGTAAATTCATCATTTTCCTCTTTCATTAACTCACAAAGAAGTCCCAAGAGAGAATAAGCTCCTACAACCTGTGGATCATGGGAGTTATCACCTGAGACAAAAGAATAAACCTTTCCAGCAATTTCTATCCAGCTACAACCAGGAACTTTTCTGTAACACTTTTCCCTCATCAATCTGCGAATACTCGCCACATCGCTCCACGCCCCGGTTGAAGCATACATGTTTGACATGAGTACATAATTCACAGGCTTGTTAGGCTCCAAAGCAAAAAGCTTTTCAGCTGTCCATTTTGCTAGTTCTATATCTCCATGTATCTTGCAAGCACCAAGAAATGCTCCCAGGATATCTGAGCTAGGTTCCAATGGTACCGAATTCAAAACATGAAAAGCTTCCTTCAAAAGGCCAACACGCCCGAAAAGATCAATAAGACAAGCATAATGCTCTGAATCTGGAACAATTTTGTAAACCTCAGACATTAACATAAAGTAACTTAGCCCCTTGTTGACAAGTCCACCATGACCACAAGCAGAAAGAACCTCCACAAATGCAATTCCATCTGGTTTCACACCATTAGATAACATCTTCTCGAAGAGTTCAGTAGCTTCATTTGGAAAACCGTGTTTCCCAAAGGCGCCAATGATCGATGTCCAGGAAGGAAGATCAGGCTCCAAAATTGACCTAAAAGCTTGCAAAGCACAAGCAATGCTACCACACTTAGAGTATGCAGTTATTGTTGCATTAGCAACTGATGCAGAAGATGAAAAGCCATACTTTAAAGTGTAAGCATGAACTTGTGTAGTTTCACCAACCATAGCTAAATCACCACATGAATTGAGGACACTAGCAAAAGTCAGCTCATCCGGGCGAAAATCTTCCTGTAACATTTTGTTCAGAAGTTTTACAGCCTCTATCCCATCAACATATTGTCCATAGCCAACAATCATAGTGGTCCAAGAAACCACATTCCTGAATATCATTCCATCAAAAACCTTCCGAGCATCGGATAGATATTGATTTTTTGCATACATGTCAACTAGTGAACTTGAAACCACAACATCCAGATCAAAACAGAGTTTAACCACCGCCCCGTGGATGCTCCGGCCAAACTCAAGAAAACCAGAGCCAGCACAGGAATTAAGCAAACTTGCAAAGGTAAATTGATCACCAACAAAGCCCTCCAACCTCATTGATTTGTACAATCTCAATGCCTCTTCCCCATAACCATTTTGTGAATAGCAGGAAACCATCACATTCCAAAGCACCATATCTTTGTCGGGGACAAGATAAAAAACATGCCTTGCTTCTTCAACAATCCCGAATTTCGCATACATATCCACAAGAGCACCACTCACAAAACAATCTCCACACAGTCCCAACTTCATTATAAGAGAATGCAACACTGTACCCAATACCATTTCATTGGTGTATACACATATCCGAAGCAACCCCATAAAAGTAATCCGATCTGGTTTAACAAATCCCACCAACATTCTCCTAAAATAACCAAATCCCAGATGAAATTTAGTCCCAGAATGACAAACCCTCTTAGCTAAACCGCATATCAAAGTATTCCAAGAGATCAAACTTCTGTCAGGCGTTTCATCAAACACTAAGCAAGCATCAGAGACACTCCCACACTTGATATAAAAACTCAAAAGCAAATTTCGCAATGACAACCGGTCCTGATGTCCAAACTTAACAATGTGGGCATGCAAGTGCTGCCCTTGACGGAAAAGATTCAATTTTGCAGCGTTTCTCAGTGCATTCAACACGAATTTGTTCATCAAGACTGAGCTAAATGAGTTTCAAATCCAGTAGTTAACTTTCAAAATCTTTTCTTTTTACCCAGAATGAAACGGAAAACAAGAAAATAACCCTTTTTATGTAAAATCAATTACTATGGTGAAACTAAGACATTGAAAACGTTTAATGAAGCAACTGGTGTCGTGGTGTAGTTGGTTATCACGTCAGTCTAACACACTGAAGGTCTCCGGTTCGAACCCGGGCGACGCCATTTTTGTTTTTTTTTACCTTTCCAATTTCTTGATTGTTCTGGAATGTGGATGAAGTTTTAAGGGAAAATCTTTTAAAACGATGAGAAAGAATCGGAAAGCAGAGGCCACTAAGGCACTAACCCCATCACTTCAAATTCAAAAAGTGGCAACCGTGATTCATTTATGAGTTTAGATATAAACTCTTCTTAAGAGAAACGGTTTAAAGATTTTCTCAATTTTAAAAATTTGCATTTGTATATTTATTAATTTCTATATAAACCATGATTTTTTTTTTTTTTTATAACATATAAACCATGATTAATATGCAATTAAAAGGGAAGACTATTGGTGAAACATGGTTGGCCGGATGAGCTATCTAGGTAAACTTTATGCCGGATATTGGTTCTATTACATTCTGAAACTTAAAACAATCAACTTCTAAGAATACTTTATTTGTTTCACGTTAAAGGTTTATCAATACAATTTTTTACGATTCACAAATTATAATTTCAATTGTATTGAGTATAATATTTGTCATTACATAACATATGATTAGTGTTGTGACACGAGCATTGGTGAAAAGCAATAGCGCATGCATTTATGAATTAAAATATTTACGTGGGCTGCGGAGGCTCCTCAACTGAAATGAATTTGATTTTCCATTTTTTGACTCTTTTTTATTTTAAAGATTTATATTTTTATAATGCGAATCAATCAGTCTCTGAGGCCCCTCCATTTCTTCTATTTCACAAAGATTCCGTCTTGCGTTACAAAAAGTTTTGATACTCCGTTCCACTGCAAAAATGAACTCTTGAAGATGAAAATTGAAATCAATCCATCCCTTCTTCTCATTTGCTCATTTTAATCTGTAGCACAGCAACCCTTTGACCCCCTTTTTTGTTTTTTTTTTCTCCAAATTTTTGCTTTTTTTAAGGAAAATTAAGGAGCCCAGAAGGCAGCCATTACAGCAGACTCCGTTTCTTGGGTGAGTTTGACTTTGCCAGTTCTCTTTTTAGTGGCTTCAGTTTCTCACTGTTTGCTTGTTTTTGTCTCTGTCACATACTTTGTTGTCTTTGATGGTCTCTCTGTTTTTTCTTTCTTTTGGTGTATGCTTGTTTGCTTAAAATTTGTGTTTGTTTCTGTAATTTGATGTTCATGTAAAGGTAAACCCTTTATAATTTATTTTCCCTTGTGTGGCTGATTTTCTTCATTTGTTTTGTTCAAAGCAAAAAGAAAATGGTTTCTTTCTGATGGTTTTAGGTTGCTCATATCATGCGCACTTCTTGTTTGTTTTTTATTTATTTATTTTTATTGAGGGGTGGGGGGTGGGTGGATGTATGTAAGAGGAAAACTTTCCATGGGTGGATTAGTGACTGTTATGAGATAAGCTGTGAGAAGAAAGGTTAAATTTAGGTTGTAAAATTAGAGTCCTTTGAGAGGTGGAAGGTGCTGCGAAAATTGAGACTTCCAGAAAAGCCATCCTCAGTTAATATAGGTTATTAGAAGATTACTCCAGTGTTCTTGAGTTCAATTGACCATGCAATGGGAGGTCTTTTTGTGAATTTAATTTATATATTTTCTGCTACTTTGATTTTTTATACATTGATCATCTGAGTTTTCGCCCTGGTCTTTCGTGTTTCTAGTCGGGGCTTGCAATGCTTTCATTGATAAAATTCGAAAGATATAATGCTGTCTTGATTCATAATTCTTTTATGTTTTTGCCCAATTAATATTCTTATGTCATTCAGTCAGGCTTAGGAAATATGTACTAGGATGCATTATAATGTTCCTTTTCTACTTCCTTGCTGTCCTTTCTGTTCAAATGCTACAAATTTTTTACCCTTTCAAGATTGTTGAATGTGATTGATGTCATGCCTTGTTTGGTGAAAACTTTAATATTTAACTCCAAGCCAGAAGATTAATGGCTAAAGATCAGTAGAAAGAGAAGTTTAGTTTAGATCTTTATAGGACTATTGACAATGGATTGCAAGGTATTTCTCTACGTGATTTTCTATTTTCATTTATGGCGTTAATCCTCCTTTGTTTAGTTTCTGCAACTTAAGACTTGATAGGCTCAGTTTTCTTCTTGAGATTAACTATGGATCCTTCTTGTTCCTGTAGCAGTTAGGTTCCTAATAACTTGGAGTGCTGAATATACATGTCTCATTTATCCATTTATATCAGAAGATAGTCAGGAAATGGGCGGATGCTGTTGTTCTTCCCGCAAACCTCAGTTTCATGGAACACCTATATATTACTATGTAAGTAATTACTTTTATTTATACCTGAATAGGCAGCTTACTGCCCCTCCCTTACCTTTTGAAGATTTCTTCTCAATCTACTGCTTGACAGAGAGATTCTCTTTGAACAGTTTGCTACTGAATATATCTGATTGTTTTCATGGACTGAACATGTCTCCTGGTTCTCATGGAGTACTAAAAATATTCAAATTGAATGAGAAATACATATTGCCTTTTCGACTGAAAAAAAATAAGTGGCTAAAATTTAGAGATAAAAATAAACCTTTTCTACTGCCTTGAAGGATCTTGGATGTGAAAGATAGTCTTTCTAATATTTTGGGACACATTATGGATCTCTTTCAAGTAGCTTTGGCATTTCTATTCGTAGGTGTTCATTAATGGGGGACATTGATATTTAGTTGCAAAATTGTTGGCTGTATTGCCTTTTGTTAAGGGAAATAATGGTAACCATTTTATATATTGAAAAAGTAGTAAAGAGTTTTCCTTTCTTCAGTGCCCTTCTGTCTCAGAGGAACACGAGTCCCTGACTTCAAATGATAGTGCTGCTACTGCACTCACTGCTGGTTTTCTGGTAGATTTGAATCTTGATACATCAATACCTGATACTTATCGATGCCCTCCCACGCCCATTCCATTTGATGTGGTTTTGGGGCATCCAACATCAACTGCCGCTGATTCTGTCGGAGAAACAGGAAATGAATCTGCAGCTTTGAAAGAATCTCACTTGAAAGCTGATGCTGGCTTACTTCTTGCTTCTGCCAAAAAAATCAATTCCGAGATTCTAAAATCAGACCTTCATGTAAATCCTCTAAAGGCCGATGAAGAAGCAGATGTTTGTCCAACATGTCTTGAAGGTGCATTACTTGGTGTTTAATAGGACTATGGAGGAAATGCAGAATTTTTATGCTTTCGTTAGTTTCATGTTACAGCTAATGGCTGGCTGAGTTTTACTTTTCCTATGGCAGATTATGATGCAGAGAATCCGAGGATTGTCGCTAAATGTAAGCATCATTTTCATCTATCTTGTATACTTGAATGGATGGAGAGAAGTGACACCTGCCCCATTTGCAATCAGGTTAGTCTACTATCATTCTTTCTTCATCTAATTGTATGTGCTTCGGGTGATTGTTCGATTGATACTAATTGAATGAGAATGGTAGTGCTTTTTATCATTTGGATACCAATCTTGTTTCTTCCTTAACTTCACTGTTGAAGATATACAAGAACATTCTGATAGAGATCAATAAATAACAGCATCCTGAATCTTCCGACACCTTTGGTTTCGGTTTCTTGTTACAGGAAATGATTTATGAAGCTCTGTGATCCCACTGAATTGAAGTGTCTTGAGCCTCCCGGCGATGAAGATGCGGTAGCGTGGAACTTGATCTTGAACATTTGCAGAAAAGAATTCCATTAGGGGGTAGTGGCCATGATTTTCTTCTCATTGAACTCAACTCTTAATAATCCTGTAAATTATGTGCATAGCTGTAATGTTTAGATGTAACTTCACCTTTAAGGTTGAATTCAAAAGAGAGAATCTTGATTTCTCCTATGAATGTGGAAGATGAGGCTGCTGCTGCTGCTGCTGTTACTGTTAGTGATAGTTCTTTTGATTCTGAGATACAAAAGTGCCAAGTCCAGAAGAGATTGGCATTTTCAACTGTTGGAAAAGCTATGAACAATCCAAGTTGCATTCATGGTAGTAGATGTTAATTCTGTTCTGAGTTTTTTACTTTACTATAATAATGCTTACAAATTTCATTTGGGAGGCAAAGCGGTAAAATGCTATTGCCATGTGACTTGAGGTCACATATTCAAGTTGTAGAAACAGTCTTTCGCAGAGATCCCGGATTCAAGTTGTAGTTTGTACATCAATCAATCCTTAATGGGGTCGCCCTTCTTCGAACCTTGCTCCCCCGTAAGAGTTTCTATGTATTGGATATCTTGTGTGGTTATATAAATAAATAAATAAAGAAAAGTAGGAAATGGCCATAAGGACGCCTTGAATAATTGAATGTAGGTGTAATAACATTCACCTCCTTGTAATTTGGTCAAATTACAAATAAATTTATATAGTTTTGAAAATAAACAAATTTTAGCCTGTGATTTGGTTATAATTGTAAAATTGATTTCTATTAACTATGAGTGAGAACAAACATAAACTTTCCTGAACAAGTTTATGATCGACTTGGTAAAAGTTCAATTCGAACTCATTAATTCATTATATTAATGAACATAAACGAAATTTTAAATTTGGTTATTTAATAAACGGTTATAGTTTCAGTGCTCCAAATCTCGGTGTGGCTCAACTCAATATCATCTTTACTGTTAGTGAATAAATAAACAAAAAACTTTTGAATAATTCAAAAAAAATATTTGAATTACATAGACGTATTTGTAATTTTACCAAACTTCAAGAATTAAATGTAATTAGCCCTTGAATGCACTAGAATAATTGAAGACTTGGTGGTAAGTCAAACAGTTCACATTTTCTGTTTTGCCAAACCAAAGTACCAAACCCCACTGACTGACTGACATCTATGCAAAAAACAATGATGAAAAAATGGCATAATCCTTCTCACTATTAGCCAAAAGAACACCTCAAAATCTTGCATATATTCTCATCATATCATATTGATATTCACATATGTGGTCCAGTGAATGATAATTATTGGTGGATTTCATTACTAACAACTGTCCAATTTCTTCATCATAGTTAATTATCACTCGGTTCATATATAAGATCGATTATATAAATCAACAGCACATTATATTATTTATTATAATGCATTGCTCGAGAACTCGAAGGGACACCACCCCACCTTTTGTTTTGTTTTGTTTTGTTTTCTTCTTCCTAAAACATCTAGAAGTAGAAGAAGAATTGGAAGTCAAACAAACAATAGAAAATCTTGCACATGAGAAGGGGCTGTCCTTAACTTTCACAAACTTTTAAGAGGTTAGTTGGGCTTATAAAAAGGCATACTATTTGTAATAACTAAATTATTATTTGAAGTAATCAAATTATTATTTACAGTAATATTTTACTGTGAATAATTTATTTTGTTTTTTAGCTAAAAAACAAAAAATAGTAATTTGGTTATTGCAAATAGTAATTGTTAAAAATACCGTCCACTTTGGGCGGTATTTCTTCCAAAATACCGCTGGGCGCTAGCGGTATTTTGACTTAACATACCGCCCAACCCCGCGCGATATTTTCTTCTCAAAATTTTTTTTTCGGGGCGCTACCCCGAACCTCGCCAATTCACCGTGGAGTTCGATCCGCGAAAATTGCCCTTGAATTAAATTGTTTTTGATACCACGTTAGAAATGTTAGAATTTGAGAAGAGAAGAAAAGAACATGAATAATGTATAGATTATTTTTTTCATTAAAAAACCATTTTTAGGTAAGAAAAAATGTATAGATTGTTTACTTACCGTGTAATATGGATTATCCTCGTTACTATCAGTCATAATTAGAGTGAAAATGATTTCTTTTACTTTTTTAAAAAACTAAGAGGCAATTCAAACTTTTCACAGAAGAATATTACTGCGAATAACATTTCCATATAAAAATTGGGTTTTTTAGTCAAAACCTGCTTTGATTAGGACTTAGGAGGAGGGAGCATTTGTCAACAAAATGTATAAATAATTCCCAGAAACAGAATCTAATTTCTTTGTAGGGCTAAAATCACAAAGACCAAACAATGGTCAAAGTATGGAAGCAAGAGAAAGACAGCATGCCCTCCACAACCACAGTATTTATTATCTAATCCATTAGCTTTAAATTTTAATGGCACTTTTTTGGTCCAGTGTCTTCCAAGTGGGGGGTGTGGAGCCTTTCATTCATTCTCCAACAGTCTCCAAGGACCCCATTGCCCATGTTCATCATCATAATAACTTCATTCCTATTCAAAGATTGAAAAACATGAACAAAAACAAGAACCTCTCCACATTTATTAACCTCCTCAAAGACTCAAGGTTGACATAATTGCCATAGATTTTAATATGAGACTGCAATTTCTCCAAATTAATTTTAGGACATAAATATAGTTTTCATTGTTCGGTGAAATTATAGTTTATTCCTTGTTCAGTTCGGACAGAGGAACTCGTGGCCGATGAATGAAGACTAGAAGATCTTTGATAATTGGATTTCTTTCTTCTCTCTCTCTTTTTTCTGTAATCTTGTCGGCAAGTGAGAACCTTTTTTCAAATACTACCATCCCAAACGGCGAAACTATCTTACTCGGCGCTTTCCCTTTGTAGTTGTATTATTTTCTGCAACTAGGCAACTACTCTTCGTTTTCCTTCAAACTCTGCACAACCCATTTCCCTTGCTTCTGCGAAATGAAATGGGTTTAGGTTCATTTGTCGAGTCAATGCCTGTAAACCTCACAAATGCTCTCTCCTTTTTGGCTTCATCCCACTGAATTTCCATAAAAAAAATGCCATCTTTAGGTCTTGTTATTTTCTGTGTGCTTTCTGTAGCATTTGCCCGCATTCCCAGCTCGGAAATAGTCCCCAAATCAGGAAACCAGAGCATAAATCCCACCTCTGTATCTAAAGTGAGCATAAAGCTAGAGTCTGCGCGGGGATCCCATGTTGTAATTGCTGGAAACAGCACGGTTTTGAGTGTTAACAAGACATTTGAGTTGGGATTTTTCAGCACCGGCGATGGTGGAGAGGATAATAAGTGGTACTTGGGCATTTGGTATGCTTCAATTCCTACCCCAACTTATGTTTGGGTTGCCAACAGGCAAAATCCCATCAAGAATGTCTCCTCAGCGAGTTTAGAAATCACAGAGGATGGGATTCTAGCTCTGAAAGAAGATTCAAGAACCATACTTTGGCAGACAAACAACGTGGAGAAAGCAAGTAAAGCAGGGCTCTTGGAGCAGGGGAACTTGGTGCTCTACAATGGCGATGGTCAACAAGTGTGGCAAAGCTTTGATTATCCGACTGACACGTGGCTTCCTGGCGTGAACTTGACAGCAGAGCAATGGCTGACTTGCTGGAAGAGCTCCACAGATCCATCTCCCGGAAAGTATTCCCTGAGGTTGAGGCCGCCGGATTATGGTGAGATTTCCCTTTTTTATACTGATGATGATAGTAATGCCACTTATGTTTATTGGTCAACTGGGAATTGGACTGGAAGTGCGTTTTCTGGAGTGCCAGAAATGACTGTTCCTTACATTTATAACTTCCATTTTGAAAAACCCTTCACTGCAATGGCATCTTTTGGGTACAATGAAGTGTCTTTAGAAAGTGGTTCAAATCCACCTCTAACAAGGTTCTATTTGGACTACACTGGACAATTGAAGCAGTTCACTTGGTCCCTTCAGACAGAGTATTGGAACATGTTTTGGTCACAGCCTGAGAATTTGTGTAGGGTTTATGCACTTTGTGGGGATTTCGGGTTCTGTAACTCTAGGTTATTGAGTCCATGTAGGTGTTTGAATGGGTTTAAGCCAGTAAATGAAGTTTCTTGGAATGCTGGGGACTTTTCGAGTGGTTGTCACCGTGAAAGCGGTGATATTTGTGGCAAGAATGATGGGTTTGAGGAGGCAGGTGTGGTGAGCTATGAGGGAGCAATGGTGTTGTCATTTGCTGGAACTAGGAGTGCTTGTGAGAAAACATGTTTAACTAACTGTTCATGTGTTGGTTTGCAACACAATGAGAGAAGTAATTTGTGCAAGAATTTATTTGGATCCCTCCTGAATCTCAGAAATCTATCTTCTGATAGCACAATTGAGGATACATTGTACTTAAGGGTGCCAAGGAGCAGTACTAAGGATAAAAACAGGACGAAACTAGCATTGATCGAGGCGATGTGTGGGTGTCTAGCTATTCTGGCTGTAGGTGTGCCAGTGGTGTTGTTTCTGCGCAGCAGAAGAATTAGGAAAAGGAAGGAAGAAGAGGAAGGTGTTTTTCCAGTAACCAATTTGAAAGTGTTTACCTACAAAGAGCTTCATGCTGCTACAAAGGGATTCTCAGAAAAGCTTGGCCATGGTGGATTTGGTGCTGTGTTTCAAGGGGAGTTGTCAGATTCAACTCTAGTGGCTGTGAAGAGACTCGAAAAGCCAGGTGGTGGCGAAAAGGAGTTTCGTGCAGAGGTGTGTACAATTGGTAATATTCAGCATGTCAACTTAGTGAGATTGAGGGGATTTTGCTCTGAAGATTCTCACAGGCTTCTAGTTTATGATTACATGCCAAATGGTCCTCTCAGCTCATACTTACGGCGGGATGGTAAGAATCTGAGTTGGGATGTTAGATTTCGGGTAGCCATTAGCACAGCAAGAGGGATTGCTTATTTACACGAGGAGTGTCGAAATTGTATCATACATTGTGATATTAAGCCCGAGAACATCTTATTGGATGAAGATTTCTCTGCAAAAGTATCAGATTTTGGGTTGGCAAAGCTTGTTGGTAGGGATTTCAGTAGAGTTCTGGCCACCATGAGAGGAACATGGGGATATGTTGCACCAGAATGGATATCTGGTGTGGCAATCACTACAAAAGCAGATGTGTACAGCTATGGCATGACGTTGTTGGAGCTACTAGGTGGCCGCCGGAATGTAGAAGGACCGCCTTCAGCTGGTGGAGGTGTAGGCAGTGGAACAGAGAAATGGTTTTTCCCACCCTGGGCTGCGAGCCAGATAATAGAAGGCAATGTGGGTGCAGTGGTTGATCAGAGGCTCGGTAACATATACAACCAAGCAGAAGCAGAACGTGCCGGATTAGTGGCTGTTTGGTGTATTCAGGATGATGAATCAATGAGGCCAACAATGGGGATGGTGGTTAAAATGTTGGAAGGAGTAGTTGAAGTGGCGATACCACCACCACCAAAGCTGCTTCAAGCATTGGTTTCTGGCGAGTCCTTTCAGGGCATAGCTGATAATTCCAGCAGCAAGGTGTCCCTGAATTCCAAGGATTCTCAGCCATCTATATGAGATATCCATGATGTTTGGAGCTAGATTCTGTAGAAGTTAGCCTTAAGCTCTATCAGGTATTTAAATATCTGCTGGAAAGTTATGTTCTTTGCTTTATGTAAAAGTGTAGAATTTAGATACAATGAAATGAGAAACTGTTAATTGTATAAATTCAGTTGAGTTTGCTTTTCCTTATACACTTTTTGTTTTTTTGGTTTTGTTTTTGTTTTCTCCCTAAATTTGCTGACAGTGGTTTGCAAGAATAGGACATGCTAAATTTGGAACCTTAAAAATAGACAAAAAATGGTTGTGACTTGTGAGCCTTGTATCTATAACTACCATCTGTCAAAATTTGCCACTTTTTAGGTGGTGAATATAACACGCGCATATGTCTGGCAAAGATATCATCAACAAAAGACCACCTCAAAACCAAAAACTTTCTTCAGTTTTCTCAAAAGGGTAATCAAATTCAACAAAGAAAAGAAAATGGTCTATTAGAACTAAGTGCAAAAATTGAGCATAAAGCATCTCTGAGAGGAGAGGGAAGCTATGGCTCGCCCTCGAAGAAATCATCACCTCAAAAACTTGTTGTATTGGAAATAGAATCACCATTCCTCCAAGACCCTGTTGTTCTTCATGAGGCACCCTCCACTGTGTTGGTTAATGGGGAGGTTGGAGGAGATTATCCTCCGTTGCGGACCTTTGAGGATGTGAAAAATTTG
Organism: Leptodermis oblonga; assembly: GCA_016801395.1. Classification (NCBI taxonomy): domain Eukaryota; kingdom Viridiplantae; phylum Streptophyta; class Magnoliopsida; order Gentianales; family Rubiaceae; genus Leptodermis; species Leptodermis oblonga. The sequence continues at coordinate 1,824,325 of CM028755.1, forward strand.
TTTTCCATTGAATCTGGAAAGCTTTGGGCTATAGCTGCCCCAATTGCATTCAATATTCTCTGTAACTATGGGATTAATTCATTCACCAATATTTTTGTCGGGCACCTTGGAGATGTGGAGCTCTCTGCAGTTGCAATTTCTTTATCAGTGATTGCAAATTTCTCATTTGGTTTCTTGGTTAGTTTCTCTCCTTTTCTTCTGTCTCTAGAATTCCTTTTCCTGTATGCTTTTGTGTTATCTTTGGCTTTCCTGGCAACTAATTTCTGAAGTATGAATGTTGGGGCGTTTCTTAAAGGCTCAATGACTTGTTACCCCCCATGTGTTTATAAGGTTCTTTGACGTTTTCCCACTGTGTTTTCAGTATACATCTTTTGCCCCTCGAATTGTCATTATTTCACAACAGCTGACATTATTATGATAATTGCCCTTAAAAGATACTGGTGAAATCAACAAACGTGGTGGTAATAGTATCAGTTTTTATGGAATATTGACAATTCAGGTGGCAGAACATGCAATTTCTATTCCTTAACGTAAACAATGAATACACAAGAACAGTACTGAGTATGAAGATTATAGGCCAATTCA